>JAZKJV010007017.1:1200000-1752429 GCA_037367405.1 Ottelia alismoides | reverse complement strand
TATAGACGGAATAGCCTAAATTCCCCGAGGATGAGTCATTGGCGGAGAGGTTTGCAAGGTAGTCCGACATTCTTTATGGGAAGAGTTAAAACCCTTTGACACACATGAGACGGTTGTTCAATGTTTATGGGGTATGTTTTGGGGAAGGGGATTTATCTTAAGATGACTTCTGAGCTGAAACTGTGACAATGATGTGTAGAACATGGAGACTGTTGATTTTAAAACCCTAATTCTCATAGGAGTTCCACCAAATTAATAATCCAAAGGCCGGTTCTTGGTCCATTTTCTTCTTTTGATCATGGTCTTGGTATAGAACCCAATCTCATTTCACCTCATATCGTTTCTTTAATTTCTTGAGGAATAGCATGATTTAAGTGTAATGGGTTGATGAATATGTGATTCATCATTCTAAAATAGATTAAGTAAGCTCAGATCCGCAAAATTGATTTGCATTTTATCAATTATCTGTCATAATTAGCATTCATGCATATGTAAATAATAATTGCATTTTATCAAGCATAATTGCATAAAATACGATGCCAAAAATCCCAGCCCAATTGACTTGTAAAAAAAGTCAACTTCACTTATTTTTAACTAATTCATGTTAAATCCAAATCACCCGGAACCAACTCCATTGCGTACATATCATTAACAAGAATAAAGGAAAATACAAAAAAAAATCACAGATAAAAATAAGTCGTCCAAAAACACAAAACATAATTTCAGATCTGTCGGACTTAAACATTTATATCTTCCTCGTATAGTGTCTGATTTGAACCTACTCACTTTGGTCTAATGTACGTTCAACTTCCTTTAAAACAAGATGAAGTTCAAGTAAATCAGAGCTCATATGTGGAAATTGGGTTTTGGGCCTCTTTTGTACATTGTGTATTTCACCCGATTTCGACCTATTATTTTTATGAAAATATTTAACTCTTTTTTTTCTTGTTCATTTTTTCTTTGACAAATGTTTTATCAAAATGCTCAAAAATCCAAATCCAAAATAAAACAAAAATCAAAGGAATTGACTGAGTCTGAGTGTTCACTAACAGTCTGTACAAAAAGTCATCTTTTTCGTACTTTATTTTATTTCTTCATTTTCTTAATTAATAGAAGTCCTAGATTAATGTGTAAATATTTGCCTCTGATTTTATCGTATTTTTTCTCGATTTGTATCTCATTCAAAAGTGACAAAAAATTGCAAAACCTAAAAATCAAGGTATTCATTGTACATAGAGTTCCCCCTAAAATATCACTTTGTGAAAATTACCTATATTGGTATTGGTCGCTTCATCCATGTTGTAGATCACATCAAGACAAGCAACTTTTGTGAAGAAAATGTTTCTATTCAAGGTTGTTTGCGATTACTTTTTTTATATTTTTTATTTTGAATTTTTCTACATTTTATTGGTCGCTTATTTTTTTTAAAAAAATAAAGATAAATAAAAAATAATAATAAAATGCACTGCCACGTGGCGGCACTAGGGTCGTCCGTTCCTCGGCCGATCAAATGTCCCCTTGCATCATCTCCTTTCTCTTCTGACTTCTTGCCAGCGACACCCTAATTCACGAATCTCACGATTTCCACCAAGCCTTCGATCACTTTCCATCTCTAGAAAACGACCGTCCCCATGATTCTCTTCCTCTCCAGCCCCTCGATCTCGCGTCGCTTTCTCTCCATAGCCACCTCCCTCTCCTATAAACTCTGCCTCCATCATCTCTATTGAATACATTCATTGTTTTCCATTGAGAAGTGGCCCAAGTTGGTGGTGACAACGCCACCACTTCTTCTTAGGGCGAGATCCAAGGTTGTCGCCTCATTGCACACCGCCGCTCGAACACCTCTACCATGCTCTGACTCTGGGTCATCGAGTATGTATACCACCTCCCCTCCTTCGGGGATGGTCCACCGTCCACCAACCATCTCCACTCTTGAAGACCCCGACTCCGTCGGACTCGATATCTTCATGAGCAAGAGGTTTCAACTGCACTCTTTCAAGTTCTCAACCATCTTCTGCGTGCCATCTTCATCGACAACACTCTGGCTCCATCCACCTACTCAAAGCATCTCCTCCATAGGAGAAGACTCGCACTCTACCAACATCCCTCCTCCAAGTGATCATCTCTAGCACATGCTCCAACCTCTAGGAGCCCTCTGCCATGTTCCATTTGCCTCCTCCATCTAACACTACTGGGCTCAAGACGTGAGACCCTCCTCATGTGTTCAACACGAGCGAGGAGGGAACATTGTGCTTCAGCACATGGAGTATCGCATATCGCATACCCGTGAGATTTTGCAAAGACATCCACGGACCTTCCTCCATATCAAATCAAGGACCGCTACCATAGGTCACGTGCTTCGTACATGAACGTCTGCAAATTTGCAGTAACAACCCTCAAGGTTTTGGTGAATAATTTCTTAGTCCATGGTCTATATGTTTATTTTTTTAGTTGTAGTTAGACCTCGACTTTCATATCTAATGTGAATAATATTTTTGCATATATTTATTATTTAAAAATAGCACATTGACCCTCAATTAATTCTCTACATTATGGCATGATCTTTATATTTTTATGCAAAGTGGTCGATTATTTAAAATTGTTTATGTGAGAAATTGCATATTTTTTCCAATTCATGCTCAATAATTCGTATTTAAATCAACCAATGCTTGAAAACTTTCCAAAAATTTACCAATCATTGATTAATTGTGTTTTACAATATGCTAAAAAAGAATTGCAGTTGCATGCATATTTACTCTGTAAAATTTTTTTGTGCATTTCAATAATAATTTATAATATGAATTACTTAATATTTTTATTTTTAAGATTTTTTGAAGATATTCATTTATTGATATATCTTGGATAATTCTATTTCCTGAATAAGTAGGTTTAATATCTATTATAATTAATCATTGAGATTCACCCTATTTCACCATTATTTCATTAAGTATTTATAATGCATTAAAAATTCCAAAAAAATTATAATGCAATCATTTCATTATTATTCACATCTCGGCCATGTTTTGTAACTTTCAGACATCATTTGATTGAATTTACTTTTTTTAGTCCTTAAAATTGGCCATGTTTTCAATTGCTTTCAAAAATTTCCATTAAAAATACAAAAATATTCTGCCTCAAAAACCATGCATGAAATTTGATAGACATTAATCTAGGTTATTCCTTTGTCTCCTCGAGTGTATGATAAATAAAAAAAACACCTTTGATTAAAATTGAATTAATTAATGTAGTGGTTATTTTTATTGATTCTGATTACCCGCCCTACAACAAACAGCAACATTATTCACACATTAATTTTCACACATTAATAGAGGGTTTTCCAAACTCGTCACACTCATAGGTTGGTTTGTTGTCATCCTTTAAGTATATATGATGCAAATACAAAGCTGGACTAATCTCAAGGAGATCTGAAATATTCCAGCCTATGGCCTTGCGATTTCTCTCAAGAACCTCTATAAAACGAGATTCCTCATCACCAATCAACAACGAACTAATGATGACCGAAAATATTTGGGGGCATCCGCAAGGAAGGAAAACTTCAATGATGAGGGTAAATCTTTAAGCTCGGGTGGGATCTAAATTTGATATGTGACAACCACTGCAACTGCACTCGTAGAAGGTATATTACATGTACACTGTGAACTGTCCACCACGCTATTGTAGGCTCATGTAAAATCTCAGAAAGGTTTGCACTGAATGAATTCTATTCATAATGGGATGGCTCATCATGATCTTCAAAATTCTCAGTAAACCTCATCAACAAATATCTAAGAAATCTCAATAGGAGATGTGTCATCGTTGATCTCAAAAAAGAATATATCTCAGGATTCTCATAATGTACCTTCTAAAACATAGAAAGATCCTCAAGAAAATAGCTAATACAAACCATCAAAAGACAATTCAGAATGATAAACAGGGGAGAGAAAGCCGATTGTGCTTTTCAGAGGTTCCCTCTGGGAAAGGAATTCGTAGGTGTCCATGAAATATATGAAAAGATCTTTCTCTCGAAACTCAGCAAGAAAATCACTCCTCATAATATGTTGTAACTGTCTCTCTCTCATCTGCTATTGCAGCTAGTGGGGATGGCATCGGGTCTAAGATCGTCTCTATCCTAACCTTGTCACTGAGGGAGTGAAAGGTATCTCTCAAATACCGTAATCAACTACCGCCTCGATCGTTCGAAGGAAAGGTTGACCAAGTATGATTGGTGTATGGAGTAACGGTGCAGAGGTATCCATATCCATAACTAACGAAATCAATTGGGAATCTCATTCCTTTTTATGATAACACTCTCAAGAATACCCTTCAGTCTCTTATCAGTCTAGAAGAAAAATGAAGGATCACACTGGAGGATCTACGTGGCCCCAAGCCAAACTCAATAAGTAGCGAGGATGGCATGATATTAATGGAGGATCTGCTATCGAGAAGAAAACGATCAATCTATTGATTAATGATATGACAACATGTGTGAGATTATCCCTTATCTTTCTTTTTTAGGAGAGGGGTTATTTATGGCACGAATGGCCATGGTTAAGTGTGTTTTATTGTTTTCTTTTGTTTGTTTTGCCTTGGTTGAAGCTTTTTAGTACATGCTTCTTTTATTCCCTTTTTAACTTCGGGCATGTACTCCATGGCCTTATGGAGTGGGATCTCTAAAAATATGTTATGAAGTATCTCCACCACTCCATTATCAGATAGTGTTGTTTTTAATTTCTGTATTTTCAAGTTTTATTCAAAGCCGAAGGATATGGAACATAATCAAAAGAAACGTCATACTGCTCATTTCTCTTACTCAAATCAGAATAATCATTTACAGGTGGACAACAAGAATCAGTATGTACAACGTTATCCATTACATGAGTAGAATAATAAAAAGGAAAAACTAGACGGGCTGCTTGGTCTGGTAGTGTAGAAGAAGACTCCATGACAGGTGTGTTTATCGTCAAAGGTTAACTCGGCATTGCATCATCCTTTATTATCTTTTTGGCTCTTTATGAGTGATGATGGTGAATGTAGTGGTGTGGAGAAGATGTTGATGATGATCCTCCATGCTATGGCTCTGCTACACTAGATTGCTGCTCAAATGGTGAATAATAAGACGAAGTAATTGTAGCTCTCTCATTGGCTCGATCTCATAATCCCAATTGCAGCATGGGCGACTGCAATCTCCTATTACTCTTGAGATGAATGGAGTCTGATAAACAAGTAAAATCAAGGGCCATACCTGTCTCGAGGTTTAAGAGTTACCGGCCTCATATAGAATATTATATATGTACAACTATTGTTGGAGGATTTAACACTAATGGTAATATTGTACGGGATGGTGTTTTTAATTATGCTTGGTAGATTCCACCAGAAGTTATGATTGCCACTAATGAATCTTATACGTGTAGTATTTTTCCCAAACATAATTAGATGTTTATGTCTCCTATCTCCAAGCCTCACAAGATCTAGGGTTGCTTAGCACTTACGGCTATTATACAGTGTGTCGATTAATTTTTGGATGAGCGAGACCCTCTTGATGAACTCGAATGACGAAAATGTGGTTCATTGGGCTACATGCCCTTGTCCCGAGGGTTAGAGTACTACCAGATAGACTAACTGAAATATCACGCTTGCACACAGGTTTTGGGTTGCACTTTAGTAAGGCATTACAGTGCTTTGATCCTAGTGTAGACCAATTCTTTTGATGCATGGGTTTGAGATAAATAAATGGAAATATGGATTAGGTGATTTCAATGATTTGGATTAAATTGTATATGCTATATTCAGTGATCCTTACATATGAAGTTGTTAGGTTTGGCTTTGACATATACTGGAATCAATATCTTTATTATGGTCAGGTCGTCAAGCCTCAGAGTTAAATCATTCATATTCTTCATCAGGAGTACAACTGATCTAATAAGGGATTCACCGAAGGTGCTTCAGTATGCTCAACGACGGTTTGTCGTTGAGACTGGTAGTGTGGAGGTTGTTGGTACACAGAATACTATGACTGATAGTAAGGAGGAGGGTTAAATACTTTGCAGACTGATGCTGATAGTAGGGCCGATAAGGATATGTAGACTGCATCTGTTGTTTGTCTATGTCTCCAATTTTGGAAGTGTACTGGAGACGGATAATGCGGTTGCAGCTGTTGGTGCTGGAGTTGTGTCTCCATCCCTAGAAATGGTGGACAGGTCTCTGACTATGTTGTGAACCCAACTATCCTTGCCCTGATGAACGGGACCGACTGCGCTATCATTCACCTCTTGAATGAGAGGTGGACGTGGAGACTGCTGCTCAAAAACTTGAAGAGGCTCTTGGTGGTACAGTGCAATACATGATGAAGGTGACTGCTGCTACACCTGATCTGGGGTCTGCACGTAGTAAACGTGTTGAACATTGGATAGTGCTTTGGTCCTCTATTGTGTCGAAGTAGAAGAAGTCTGCTCAAGAGTAAAAGTATCAGCAATGGCACTCGCGCTCTGACATGCACTAATCGTACTGATTAGAAGCTCCAGATTCTCTGTAGTCTTGGCTCTGCTTATCTAACTATTTGTCCTCTGCTTGATCTCTTCTAGATTTTCAAGCTCATTGGATAGCTTCTCCATAATATCCGCTTTGTATAAGTGATTTCTTATGATGGTCAGATCTGCATTGTCCACCCTATCCACATCTTGTGATGTCAACATGCTGACAACATTGTGAGACACTGAAGGATATGTAACAAGATGCTTCTGAAAAGCCACGAAGAAGAAAGAGCTATAGAGCTCTCTGCCATCTCCTAAAAAATCTGATATAGGACATCCTCTTCCTTATTAAAAAGGGACCCCCAAAAGTGACATCTACCAATTTCCGATTCTCAATGCGCAAACCCTCAATGAATGTGTGCACAAGGCTTGTCTTGGGTATATCATGATGGGGGCACATATCTGTCAATTCTTTAAACTTTCCCATCCCTCGTGAAAAGGCTCATGGGACATTTGAGAGAAGTTGGCAATCAAGGACCTCATCTGATTCAGTAAGCATAGGGGATATTACTTTCTTAAGAATGCTGACCTTAATTATTCCCAAGATGTAACAACCTTTCCTAAATGGTTTATCCAATATATTGCCTTATCCATAAGGATGAATGGAAAAACTGTCATACTACCTCTAACGGATGTCAGGGTAGTGTACATTGCCGCATATGTGGTCAAATCAGTTGGTGGTTTACATAAGGTTCTTAATAAATATGTCTATGGAATATTGCGAGTAGGTGTAAAATTACGGGCTCAAGCTCAAAATGCCCACGAATTGTGGGTATTAGATCCATGTATTGGGTTGTCCTGCATTTGGATTATAGGCATCCTTATGTGTGAGCTTAGCCACTTTCTCTAGTGGCTCACCTCCCCCATTCACACCTCCATTTGGCTACTCACCCTCCTCTCTCCTATCTTGTGTCTCATTCCTCAGCTCGACGATCATATCTCTCAATCTGACCTGGATGTCAGCTTGCTCAGTCAATCATGCTTGAATGTCCTGAATAGAAGCTAACATCGTACTATTGTTCTCATTCTTTCTGGCCATGGTACTCCTGCCCTTCGATGGTATCAAGTGCTCTGACTTGGTCTCTGAAAATATATATTGTACTTTATTATTCCTCAGAAATGGTGGAGTCTAAAATGGCAGTTCAAGATTAAAGTCAATCTCAAACAATTGATTTATTGATGAAAAGATTGGTGATGTAGAGAAAGAGGGATATTCCGAATGTGAGTCTTCCCGAATAAAAGATGACCAAATCGGTTTGTGAAATGAGCTGGCGGAGTCCGAACAAGAAATACTCCAATTCGACTTATTCGATGTCATGAGGAAAGATGCAAGAACACGAAGTCAAGTAGACAATAAGAAAGAAAAAAAGGCGCAAAAGGTGCGGAGGATTCTTTACACTAATAAAAAAAATACAATACAAATCCATGATTCACCAACTGAACACAAGTGGAGACCATAAAAATTTGGTTTATCTTTTCAATTTTAATTTTAGTGAATGTACATGAAGTTACTTAGTACCAAGCACACAAGATGAGTCGCTGTTATCGCCCAACATACGTTCTCAATCCTCCCCAATCAATGGAACTACCTACCCAGGTTGTTGGGTTCAATATCAAACCCAAAGGGAGGAAGGAGAACGAGCACACCAAAAATTCTAACGTCTGAGTCAAGTGCTTGCATCTCGACCATACATCATAGAGATGTGTACAGGAGCATATGGCACAAGTATAGTGATTCGAGCTCTATCCTTATGGATGCATCCTCACCCACTCTTTCTGAAGGTAACTACCTACAATAATAACGGGGTTACTCTCCCAAAATAATGATGATTTGTCCTTATTTTTATTTTTACGGTCGAGCGAAAATTAGAAGTCCCTTTTTTACTGGGTTATCACTTTTTTTGGATTTCTTCAAAGAATCGATCTAACGAATATTCCAATTCCTTTATTTCTTATGTGACAAAATCAAGGAAGAAGATCAAAAAAGTCAATGTGATGGAAATCAATGACGCATGCATGAGATAAGAATGCATACCTTGCTCCAGTGGTCTACTTGAAAAATGATTCTCACATAAGAATAAATAAAGAAAAATAAACTAACCTAAATGATGCGCAATAAGTATCCTCAGTAGTAGCTTCTATTAGTCGGCAAGAACCAATAAATTTGACTAAATACAATCCCACAATCTAGTCTATAGGAACATATATTCTGTTAAGGGCTTTAGACCTAATTGATTACATGGCTCGACCAAGGAAATAAAACCTACTTCTAAGGGCTCAAGCACATAAAAATATGAGAAACCCATAAAAATAATTGTGATGAAAATAAAAACTGGTGAGGTCCTCCTATTGCACTGGCACTTGGTAAAATAGACCCTACACACACACTTGTATACAATATCCTTGGAAAAAACTGAGAAAGAGGCAAGTGCAAAAAGAAAAGACGCAAGTGCCAAAAGATTAACTACAACTTTTTACATGAATAATAATGTAAATAAAAATATGAAAAGAAAACAAAAAATGTATGTGCAAAAATTCTGCTAAATCTTCCATGTTTTCTGCTCCTTCCTCATACGCTCTCATGCTGCTCGATGAAGAAACGAGCCACCTCTGCTTTGCTCGTGTGTGCCGATGCTCCTAGGAATGTTGCTCTCGTTTGTCAGGCCATCATAAGAGAGAGAGAAACAAAAGAGATGTCAGATCACAATTATTAAAAACATATGAGCAAAAATAAAAAGAATAAAAGCATACGATGTAGATAATAAAGCAAACAAGTGGATATGAAGCAAAATGAGAAGAGCATATAAAAGAGACCTCAATTGAATCCCTAAGTCCAATCTTGGGGAGCTTTCGATGTCCGACATATCAGATCTTGCAAGCATTGTGCAAGCTCCCTCAAGGCATGCGAAATTCAAAGTGAGTATTATCTCCTCAACAATACGTAGATCCAAAAAATAATATATACACAAATATAGACACAAACAAAATGATAGAAAATACATACAAGTAGCATATATAGAAACATAAATAAGAATAAGAAATAACAGAAAAAGAAGACTAGAAAATAAAAACAAAAACAAATAGGTATCTACAAATAAAAAATAGTACGCTATAAGGAGAAAAACCTATCTACCCTCTCAATACCCCCATGTAATGACACTATTTTGTTAGCCAAGGAAATCTGAGGTTCTAATTTCAATGAACACAGTGGCGTTGAAACCGTAAAACTCCCTCAATAGAAAAATATTTATTTCTCAAGACAAGAAATAAAGAAATGTAATCAAGAGAATTCACTATTTATTCACAAGGATAGTGTACATTATTGAAATCACAGAGGCTATAAAAATTACTAGGCTTATCTAATTAAGCAAAAAACTAAATAAATAAAAGAAGGAATTCTATACACACTACTCTTGGTTCGAATTTTTGTCATTTTAATTTTTTAATGAATTTTGATTTTTATATTTTTAATGGTCGACCAAGGAAATAAAACCTACTTCTAAGGGCTCAAACACATAAAGCTATGATAAACCCAAAACAATAATTGCGATGAAAATAAAAACTGGTGAGGTCCTCCTATTGCACTGGCACTTGGAAAAATAGACCCCACACACACACTTGTGTACAATATCCTTGGAAAAAACTGAGAAAGAGGCAAGTGACAAAAGAAAAGACGCAAGTGCCAAAAGATTAACTACAACTTTTTACATGAATAATAATGTAAATAAAAGTATGAAAAGAAAACAAAAAATGTATGTGCAAAAATTCTGCTAAATCTTCCATGTTCTCTGCTCCTTCCTCATACGCTCTCATGCTGCTCGATGAAGAAATGAGTTGCCTCTGCTTTGCTCGTGTGTGCCGATGCTCCTAGGAATGTCGCTCTCGTTTGTTGGGCCATCATAAGAGAGAGAGAAATAAAAGAGATGTCAGATCACAATTATTAAAAACATATGAGCAAAAATAAAAAGAATAAAAGCAAACGATGTAGATAATAAAGCAAACAAGTTGATATGAAGCAAACTGAGAAGAGCATGTAAAAGAGACCTCAATTGAATTCCTAAGTCCAATCTTGGGGAGCTTTCGATGTCCGACATATCAGATCTTGCAAGCATTGTGCAAGCTCCCTCAAGGCATGCGAAATTCGAAGTGAGTATTATCTCCTCAACAATATGTAGATCCAAAAAATAATATATACACAAATATGGACACAAACAAAATGATAGAAAATATATACAAGTAGCATATATAGAAACATAAATAAGAATAAGAAATAACAGAAAAAGAAGACTAGAAAATAAAAACAAAAACAAATAGGTATCTACAAATAAAAAATAGTAGGTTATAAGGAGAAAAACCTATCTACCCTCTCCATACCCCCCATGTAATGACACCATTTTGTTAGCCAAGGAAATATGAGGTTCTAATTTCAATGAATAAATGCAGAGTTGTTGAAACCCTGAAACTCCCTCAATAGAAAAATATGTATTTCTCAAGACAAGAAATAAAGAAATGTAAGCAAGAGAATTCACTATTTATTCACAAGTATAGTGTACATGATTGAAATCATGGAGGCTATAAAAACTACTAAGGTTATCTAATTAAGCTAAAAACTAAATAAATAAAAGAAGGAATTCTATACACACTACTCTTGGTTTGTGCGAATTTTTGTCATTTTAATTTTTTAAAGAATTTTGATTTTTATATTTTTATGGTTTATTGATTATGCATTTTTTTGCAATTTTTAGTTTTTACAAATATTTTAAGATTTTTAATAAATGAAAACTAATAAAAAAGAAAGAAGCTATCTTTTTTATTTTTTTTTAAATATAGCAAAAATATCCAAAAATAATCAAATAAAGTTATTTTGCGTTTTAAAAATTTTCTATATTTTTGTGACTTTCCAAAATTTTTAGAAATTTTTAGTTTTTCAAGATAATTAAAAATAGGGAAAATGATAAAAAAAATTGTGTGAATGTTTTTGGGTTTTTAGAATAGAAAATAAAAAAAGAATTAGGAAAATAAGCTTTAATAGAAAGATGAAATTTTGAATTTTCCATAAAGCATCTTTTGTGTTTTTTTGGGTTTTTAACGATTTTCCATGAAATTTTTAATTTCTTCAATGTTTTCTTTTTTTCAGTTTTTTAGAGCAATCAGAAAATGAAATTTGGTTAGAAAATAAATTTTAAAAAATACACGCAAACTATGTTTTTCAGAATTTTTCAAAATGTTTTTCAAGTATTTATTGATTTATTATGTAGACAGGGGATATTTTTGCGATTTTTGGGTCATAAAAATAAGAAAAATATTTTAAAATGCAAGGTAAAAATTAGTGATGAAAGAATTAATTAGAGAATATAAGATGATTTTTGTGGATTTTTTAATGATATCTTGTTATTTAATAAACTAAATAAACACACAAAATGAAATGAAGCCATACAAGGGTATAAATGAATGAAAAACTAATTCATGGACCAAATAGATGACATAATAAGAAATGTCAGGCTAGTTATGCAATTTTCCAATAAAATGCACATGCCAGCGTACGTGAGGTGCGCTGGACATGACTTTTTTATATTTACTTAAGATTCTGGGTTGAAATAAGAACATAATGATTATGTACTTTTATTGCAAAATACCCAAGATGCACGTGCCTAACACGCGTTTCAGTATATACAGGACAAAATGCAAATAAAAAATAGCAAGGTTATTTATGCAAAACTTCAATGAAGTATAGAGTGGCATGTGTCCCTAGAGGGACATATTGCGAAATAGAAAACCAATAGGGCTTGAGTGCAATTTTTCTACCAGTCCATGTGGCATATCAGACAACTCCGGTGCACCTTTGCTTATGATATAATGGTTGGAAAGTGGGCGCACATGGACGGTATAGTTTCAATCTAGAGGTGCGATCTACGATCGAATTTTGGGGCTTTATTTGTCGGTCACGATTCAATATGATAGGAGGGTTCTATATCATGTGTCTCTGAAGCTTGATGGAAGAACTGTGAAGAATGGAAGGTGATCCCAGTTTTGATCGATCAGTACTCCGGTGATCTCCACTCAAATCGATGTCCTAAAGTTGCTATGTGTTCCTATTAGTCTCCTGTGTTGATTGGATATGGCATGAAGGCTCGACGCTGACTAATATGTGATCTGGTGGTCAAGATATTTGCAGCTCGAAGTGGACCTCAAGGTCCTACCCCTTGCTTCCAATTCTGCACCTACACCTTGCAAAAGTTTTAGTCTTGGAGGTGGTACTCCGAGATTTCATTAGCAGCAAAAACAAGGGAGGTGGTGGTGGATTAGGATCTCCTATGAGGGCAAACGAGATGTAGACCAAACTCCAAATCCAAGGTGATTTGGAGGTATTCATCTTGTAGAATATAATGAAGAATGTCGGGGCAATTGTAAGGGTTAGGACATATATGAAGGTGGATGGTCTGAGCACCTCCGATCGTGTGGATTGGAGGGAAAAGAACATGACAGAATCCATGATAGTGCGTGGAATTAAATGATGAGTTAAAACATAAATCTATGAGAAAAAGATCTATAATACAATAGTGAAGAAAATGAAGAAAATAGCCTCGATCTGTGGTGAAGAACAAAGAAGCTCAACTTCACAGCAACGCTCCATCCACATGGGTCGATCATGTATCCCAAACAATTTCACGCACTCCCAGTTGTGGGAGAAGGTCGCCGTCACCTCGCTTCGACTCCAAGACCAAATTCGGGCAATAAATGGTGCAACAACCGATCAACCCACATGGAGGAGGAACTGGGTATTTAAAAAGGAGTGAATTCTCACGTGATTTGAATTTTGAAATATGCTCAATCCGAGGCATGATCGACAAGGTAAATGATCTGGAAAGGGAGGTTTTGGTTAGGGCTAAAAAATTGGAGAAGAAGTCAAAGGATGTTAATGATCAAAGCATGTGGGAAAATCAATGAAACATGGCTAGTGAGCGATAGACGCAAGGAATCGACGGGGATTGGGGAGTTGACCCAGGTCAATAGTCCTGAGATTAGCCAATTAGAGCACATGGGAATAGGACAAAAATCACTATGCGACGAAAAGGAAATTAAAATGAGAAATAAATCAAAATAAAATAGAAAATAAGTTTAAATAAAACATTTTGGAAAAATATAAAGTAATTAAATAATCATACTTTTAGTGATTTTCAATAATTAAATAAAATATACAAAAGGGTAAAAAATGAATAAAATATTGTATTTATTGGTATATGTACCTATATATACAACACATAAAACTGTAATTTATAATTTTCACAAATATACATATAATTTTACAATTTATTATTTTGAAATATTTTACAACGATTTTAACGATATTTTTACTATATTTTTTGGAATTGATTTATTAGGTTAATGAAATAAGGATATTTTACATTTTATATAGTAATATATATACAATTTGTACATGATTTAATTTTTTATTATATTTGACTTCATGATTTTTATTTATATTTTATATAAGTCAAATATAATATATACAAATAGTTAAAAATATAAATAGTACAAAAATACAAGGAAAACCCATATATACAAATAATATACATATGTATAATATACAATAACACCCAAAAAGTCACTTTTGACATCTTAACTCTGATTTTTGGGCCACTCCCAATTTAAAGATTATTTAATTCTAGGTACAATGAAAGTGTGTTTGCTTCATTTTGAGTTTTTACATATCATATATTTGTCTGACAAGTTGAACGTGTCTTTTTCAAAGTGTTGTTACTTGCAAATTAAATAATAATTCTTCTTGCAATTTTGTTAGTATTTACTACTGAATTTTATGTACAAGTTTCAAGAATAAGACATTTTTATTTGGAGTGAGTTTGGTGATAAATAAAATTGTATATATAGTGATATATAAGTGATGAATGTAGACAAATGAGTATCAGTTTTCTTAAATTTCTATAGTTAGGCCTCATCTCCTCCTAATTTATTCTATGTCGATTAGGTCAAGTCTTAACCTACTCTCGGGATTCAGAGTCAGTCAGTATCAGTTACATATATACCGCCTTTGGTTTGCTTTTTTTCTTTATTTCTTTTTTTATTTTATTTTAGGTTAAATTACTTATAAATATATAATATTTACACAAGAGTGAGGGTTATCAAAATGAGAGATTTATTAGTATTTATAGATGTTCTATAAGGGATTTTAAGCTAAAATATATGAATGAAGATGATGAAATGCAAATTCATCAGGGGTGACGACCACCTTGATTCCTAATTCAAGGGTAGCCCTCCACACTCCTAATATGGAAGGGCTCTCCTTCTTCTAATTATATGAGATCACATATCTCATATAACCCTTCAATATATGAAACACATTTTATTGCATATTATTCCAAAAAATAATTCCAAATTACTTCGTGACAATTTCAACAATGACATTAGAATTGTGAATCTTATTCACATACCCAAAAAAATACAAATTGCCTTTTCAAATAACTGGCCAATGTGTATACAATTCAAATTAACATTTAATTTATAATTACTATTTACAAATACCTCTCCGTAATATATTATAAATCATATTTATAGTATATATGTCTAATATGTGTATTTCTATCAACATTAATCAAATCCATGATAATTAAATAACGTTTAATTATATTGGTTTGTTATTCTCATGCATATAAATAATATGAATCATATTTATATTATTCATGATAATTAAATCTCATTTAATTAAAAATTCCTCAATGCTCAGATATACAATTTAGTAATAGAATTATTCTCAAACTCTTTCAAGAATAATGCTCTTTCTCCGCATATACTTGGAGATAAGGAAAGGGCGATTGCAAGTTCCACACATAGGGACGTGGAAATTGAGATCACATCTCAAATCCAGATCTTGGGGACCTCTTAAGGATGCTAATCCTTTCATTGCATATGAATCATGTTCAGATCGTCGTCCAACACTTGGATTAAGATTAGATTACTTATCTATTAAGAAGGGTCACTAAAATCCATACATGTTTCAACACTTACTCGGAATGGAAATGTCATGGTTATAAGTTCATTTATGATCACATCACTCTTGAATTTTCCTAATGTCCATACATCTTGCATACTGGAAGACGTAAAATAAAACTGAAGATTTAGATCAATTTTAGATTATCTTCTTTAGGTTTTATCATTAAGTTTCTCGATCGGTCATTGGAAGCTCGTATAGATCATATACTTTCCAAAAGTGTATATCAACATACAAATTATTACCATGCTTCCAAAACAGGACGACCATGCATGGAATTTGATTGGTCCATATGCCTCACGGAAGAGATCATGTCTTCCAGTTCAGTAGTGAACATGTATGAATCCTTTGAGAGATGTTATTACTCATATGCCCTTGTACGCACACCTGCTTGTCAGTGTGTAGAGCTTGATTAGATCATCAACGTATTGGTCTGCCAATTGCACATACTCGTACATATAGAAATACATATGTCTCTAGTTAGAGGATGCATGCCTATATCATGTCAGAATACGACATAGGTCTTAGTTATATCGATCTCAATAACTCAACCCTTTGACTTAACATATATGTCCCCTCCAAATCTCTATTTCTATGCAGAGGACCTGCATCAGGAGGTCTGTCAGATATTATCGTTTAGAAAAGGATTGCCATCTCCTTCTCAGGCTGTAGATCATCTCTTAATAATCATTTGAAGGTGCTTGATGAGTCCTCAATCTAATTCTTTGTATATCATCCAAACACCAACCTCTATTATTCTACCATTGGATCAAAAGTTGTAATATCAACAAGATGGCCATGGTAAATAATAATAACTGTACTAAAAGGGAGCTTATTATCATATACAAGGAGTGAAATAAGTCAATAACTTTCATTGATATTATCAAAGATTGTAATAAAATTTATTGTAGAAATGGTTTGCCTTGGGCCCACATGGCTAACATGCACTCCCATTCGCCTTGGTCAGTAAGGAGTATTACTAGCTCAAGAACCTAGGTGTAGTGGTGACCGCCTATTTCTAGGTCAAGGACCTATTTTTAAAGGAGTTCTACCCTTTGAGTAGAAATAATCATATGTGGACACACACCACTAGCTTTTCCCAACTCCGCAATGTGACATTCTGTGATACTTGGGAATGGTTCAAAGACATCCTACATGAGTGTTCGTGTCATGGCATGGTTGACAACATCTTGGTCTAACCCCTTTTCATAGGTCTCAACACTAATATGTAGGGTTTACTAAGCGTCGCATGTGGAGGTAGCTAAACATCCTTAGTAGAAAGTACAATCTGGAAGGTAGTTGAGAAGATAGTTGAGATAAGCCGCTCACAGACCACAAACAGGGCAGATTATGAGTCCCCCTTTTCACTCTTATAATGAGGAGAAAAGAAGGATGTGATCAATCTTTCTGATGACATAATTTCCAGCATGGGGATCATCCCTGACAAGTTGACAATGGTCGATAGGATAGACAAAAGTATGAATGAGCTAGATAATAGTTTTTCCAAGCTTCCAAAGTAGATGGAGGAGTTGAGTGAGAAGGTATCTAAGATGAAGATACCTACCACAACTGCATCTACTGCTCTTTTTTTTCTTTTACACCATGTACAAGAGTACCCGATGATAGGGACACCCTATCCTTCGGTAGAGGACCAGTCCTACACCAAATCTTGCAAGCAGTAGTCATTATCAATCGAGATTGCTCAAGAGGAACCTCCCTAGGTATGGGTGGTTAATGTTTGTATGGTATATCAAAGACCCTACCAGGCAGGGAAGTAAGGGGGATCGACAGTCTGACATGTAATACGTGTTTTGTACGCTATGCTATCAAGTGTTATTTCAAGAAAATATTGGATTGATAGTATTCACACTTTACGGATACCCTAGTCAATAGATTCGCATGTATGCAATGATTTCATTGAACTTGTTGTGTTTATATCAGAGACCATTTTGTATAAAAATAGACTTCAAAAGGTTCTCTGAATTGTGTAGCACATCAAAACTTAGTACCACATCTAGTAATCAGGAATTTTGGTAGTACCTTATAAGTAGTAGAAGCCACTACTAGCATAGGGCCCATAATGTTATAGATTTATACTCATTAGCCCATAATTACATCATTTAGACTAATTAAGAATGATTAGTGATAATTACCCATCATTAATGATAATTAAGTGTCATTAGCAAAAGTAGGACACATGGAGAGGAAATCATGGGACACGTGTCGTTATATAGTCAGGACAAGTTTGAAAAATTCATTAGTACCATGTGTCATCATCCTAAGACTAACATGTGTCCTAATGTACTCTCTTTCTTGGGCAACAAGTTATCTCATGCATAAGCCAAGCCTCTTGCTTGTGCAACAAGTTATCTCATGCATAAGCCAAGCCTCTTACTTGGGCAACAAGTTATCTCATACATAAGCCATGTGCCATGGTACATTAATGACAAGTGCCTGCCATGTGTCTTCATACATGGAAGAGAGGAAACATGTGTCTTAAGGCCTCTCTTTTATGTTGACAAATGTCACACATGTAAAGGGGTGGAGGCCTATATATACCCAAGACCTCCCCATTCCATTCACTTCATTCCCCACCCCTCTCACCACCTTAGAGCCACAAGGTCGCCATAAGGCCGTCGAGGTTGCTGGAGGAGCACGATAGGAGTACGACGAAGCTCTGTCGGTGACCAAGAGCACATTAAAAGCCGTAAAGAAGTTCTATATGCATCGAACCGCAGTATTCAATCTAAGACGGCTATAGGAGGGGATTCACTAAAGAAGGAGATTTCGACTCGAGTTAGATATCGATCAGGTGAGGGATTCTCAAGCGCTATATTAAAGCACTATTCTTTAGCTTTGATGCATGGTTTTGAATAGCAAGTATGAAATCGTGTTTTCTAATGCTTTTACGCATGAATTACAAGTAACATACAGTTTATATGAAATCAGGGCTTTAGAACGTATTTCAGACGTCGTTTCAGGTGTTTTATCATGATAGCACGTTTTTAAGCATTTCGTTCTTTGTGGAACACGAATCATAAGTTTCACTACTTAGATTTAAGCTTTTTATATAAGAAATATGTTTTGTGCAGTTACTATGCAATATGAATCGGATTTCAAGTTCTTAATAGTTCTAGTTGTCAGAATATGCATGCTATGTCAAGATTATTTTATGTTCATGATTTAGCTGTTATGAGCTCGAATTAGCAAGAGTACGGTTTATTAGTGACAAGAAAAGAATTAGAATCAGAAGATAAGCACCACAGTAGCTCTTTTATACAAATCATGAACTAGCCATTAGATATGGTGATGTCATTAGATATGACCCTGAAACCGCCATTAGATATGGTAAACCATTAGATATGGTATCAAGAGGACTTTGGGTCCACATTCTATATACATATAGGCTTTGGGCCGTATGCAGGGTGTTTTTGGTCTTTGGGACCGTCTGCGCGTATGACTTAGCTTTGTTTTAGCGTTCATGATCCGATAACTTAGCCACAGTGGTGATTAGTACAAACAGCTTGATAGTGATAATTATGTTTCAGTTTATCTGCTTTTGAAGTGATTTCAGTGTCCAGTTGAAAATCTAGCATGTTGTTATATATAATTTCTGTCATAATGTCTCTTTCAAGTTATCTCAAAGTATTCAGCATAGTTTTGTATTTCAGCTTTTAGCTATATGTAAAAAGCTTGAGATCCTTTCACTGGGTCTAAGCTCATAAATGGGTTTAGACTCATCCTGTTATATTATAATTATGTACAGATCAGCAGAATTACGAATAGTAGGGGAAAGGACCGTTGATACACTAGGAGGAGGTGGCTTTTGCTTTTTGTTGTTTTTGTACTGTCTGTTATTTTGTAAGAAGATGTAATAGATAGAACTGGTGTAAGACACTTCTTGGTAATGTAAACTTGAAATACAAAGATGTTATGTTTGATGAGATTGCCACATGTTTACTTTGAGGAAAAAGAAGAAGAAATATGTCTCTCGCGGCACGTTCCAGTTAGCGGGACGGGTCGTGACATTACAAGTGTCCCCTAATTTTTTACAGCACTGCCTTGACCTTCACGCCTCATCCTGCACAGTCTAACCCTAGACTTTACCATACCCAACAATAGAGGCAACAATAATATAACCATCAGTGCCAGTACTAGGCGGGCCAACAGTGCCCGAATTTTGAAAGTCACCCCAACAGCAGTAGCAACGACAATATTATGGCCATCAAGGCCACCGACTTTCAACATTAGATTCTCGATGAGCATCATTCCTACCAGAACGAGATTCATGACTTTCAACCACCATTATTTCCATGGTTCAAGCTAATCCCGATAGCCTAAATAGGTCTCAGTCACAATAGCAGTTTGGTCAAGTATATTACTAGATCACATTTAAATCTGAGCATGAGATTCTTTCTTGTGATAGTGTTAACAATGTATTACTCAAGTGCAGAATGACAGTGGTAGTACCTAACCGAGAAAGGGACATGGAGAGGGATGCCTCTGGAACACGACCTGAGGAGACTTTGGAGGACGAGGTGGAGAGGTGTAACTTGCAACAACCCCTTCAACAGAGGATGAAGACAATCACTCAAAGGATAGAGAGGAGGAGGACACGAGCGCAGTAACAGCAACATATAGACACTCTAGAGTCTATGGAGGACCATGCATCTGGTGGAGGATATACCTTCAATAACTATCCCCATGCTTGTAGTAGACAACATAGATTTATTACAAGTTGTATAAAAAAGATACGTTTATGAAGAACTTTGCTTCCTTTAATGCTAAGAATGATGTTTCTGTTTATCATTTAGATTCTTCATCGTATTTTCCCTAAGATTCTATCCCTTTCCAACGTGCTCTTATGGCTGAAAAGTGCAACATGAAAATATTCAAAAAGATGATCCTGAAATGGCACGGTTTTGTAAGGAGAATATCATCATTAAGTTGCCATTTCAAGAGTAAGTGGCTAACAATCCTGCATTGTTGAAGTACCTTAAGGTGACATGTACAACAACTAGGGTTAGTAGGAAGAAACCAAACCAATGTTTGAAGACGCATGTCTCATCAGTAGCCACTACCTATTATCTCAAGAATCAATAACTACCATGGAAGAAGAGAGGCATGTGTGCTCACATTGTGGAGAGTCATATCAATTACATAACATTTTCAAGTACTCTTCTACATAATGGTTCTTCAATCAACCTTATTCCTTTAGCACTTTATGAGAAATTTGAGTTACGACAACTTAACAAATTACCGGCCATCCTCCAATTTGTTGACAAGTCAACAAAGAGACTTAAGGGAGAAGTAAAGGTTGTGGTTATCTCTAATGAGGTACAGAAATACAAGGTCGAATTTACGGTCCTTGACATGCATATCCCCAACCATTTAAGAGAGTCTAAAATCACTCTTGGGCGGCCATTCTTGAGGACCGCTGGTGAGACATTTGATTATCAGATAGGAATAATTAAGTTACGTTCTCCATATGGAAACGTGAACTTAGAGATGAAGCAGATGAAGTGGCAGCGACCTAATTTGAGACCAGAACAAAGTACTCATTTTCAGAGGTAGATTGTAATACGTTTAATATAGCTGGGATTTCGAGACATACCCCCGCAAGGAAGAGCGAGACCCTATAATTTGGAGAGGATTTAGTGCACCATATAGTTTGCCAGGTGTTTCCTAATGTATTGAAAGATACATCCACCTATTCCCTTAACGACTCAAAGATCCCTTTGGATCTATCTGTTCCACGTCATTCAGAATAGTCAAGGGACAGATGATGAGTTAGATGTAGCTTTGGCTGAATGTTGCATCTCTTTGGCGATCTGAATCCTTACATAGCAGAGTTGGTGGCGAGTACCACACAGATGGGCCTACCTTCATGCAACACACAAATAGATTCAGATGCGATACAGTGGGACTTGCTAGATGACACAACACTACCTGAGATGATGCCGCTCCCTCCAACACTGAAGTATGCCATTCTTGTGGGACCCGAAGAGAGATTTTCAGCCATTATTAGTTTTGATTTGACTATATAACATGAGTCTAGGATTTTAGATGTCATAGAGAGGAATCACAAAGATATAGGATGGAAGGTGTTGTATCTTGTGGGAATTATCCCCATTCTCTATTTGCACCACATTTTTGTTGAGGATAATTTGAGACATTCGTGTGAGTTTCTGTGGTGATTAATCCCTAATCCACATGAAGTAGTGAAGAATAAAATTGAGAAGTGCAAAGTGGGATTTATATACCTTATTTCTAACTCAAAATGGGAGGCCCCACTTAATGTTGTCCTGAATAAGTAGGGAATTCACATGGTCATCAATGAAGAGGGGGTAGAGAACGCGACACAAGTACCCACATTGTGGTGCATCTGTGTTGATTATAGACATTTGGATGCCACGACCAAGAAAGAACACTTTCCTTTACCGTTCAATAATCAAATTTTCAAGAGACTTGTAGGGAAAGCATTCTTCTATTTTCTTGACAGGTATGTGGTCATCAATTAGGTAGCAATTCCCCCCGAGAACCAGAAAATACCACATTCACAAGTCCATTTGACACTTACACATTCAAGCACAACCATTTGGGCTCTGCAATACTACGAGCACATTTCAGTGGCGCATGATCAACGTATTTGCCGAGATGGTAGAATATTTCTTGGAGGTTTTCATGGATGACTTCTAGATCCATGGTGTTCTTTTGATACATGTTTAGCGCACTTGGACCGAGTCCTCAAGAGGTGTAGAGATGTGAATCTGGCACTCTTATGGAGAAGAGCCATTTTAAGGTGATGAAGGGTATTATGTTGAGGCTCGTCATATCCAAAAAGAGAACGGAGGTTGACCCTACTAATGTGAATGTGATCAAGAAACATGATCCACCAACCAATGTAAAGTCAGTGAGTTCTATCTTACAAAATATTGGACTATATATGAGATTCATTTAGCATTTTTCAAAGACAGCCTACCCACTAACTGAGCTCCTAGGAAAAGATATAGAGTTAATTGTAGATCACAAGTGTAGAGGACATTGAGCTCTTGAAAAGGAAGAATTTATGAATCCAGATCCTACAAGATCTTGATTGGCCTTTTCTTTTTGACATCATGACTGATGCTTTAGACTTTACCATAGTATATGTGTTAGCTTTGAGGCGAGAAGTGGTTCCCTATGTAGTCCACTACAAGAGAAATGTTTTGCACCCTCTATAGAAGAACTATAATGTGATTGAAAAGTAAATGCTCGAAGTTGTTTGGACCCTCGAGAAATTCTGGTCTTAGGTTTTGTTCTCAAAGGTGACGATGTTTACTGATCACGCAGCATTAGGGCACTTAATGGAAAAGAAGGACATGAAGGCATGTCTTCTTAGGAGTATTTTGATACTACAAAATTTTTATTTGGATATTAAGGACAAATCTCGAGTGAAGAATGTAATGGCAGATCACCTTTCACGTATTGAGTCAGATGATTCTCGCGATACTCAGCATATTAGAGAGACCTTTCTAGACGAGTCAAATTTGCCATTGACTCACTTCCCTGGTATGCTAACATAGTGAACTATCTTATCTCCAAGCAAGATCCCTATGATTGGACTAGGAATAGTATTTTTCAACTGAAGTCGGATTCGAGTAGATGCCACTAGGAGGATATGTTCCTTTTCTTTGAAGGGTCGGATTATGTCTAGAGAAGTTGTACTCCTTAAGAGGAATACCATAGTGTCCTCACATATTGTCATTCACTTGATGCTGGATTAAACCATTCAGTATAGAGAACCGCACAAGGTACTCTAATGTGGATTTTACTGACCAACCTTGTTCATAGATGCCATCGATTATGTACGATCGCACCCTATCTATCAAGGGATGGGAGAGACTATTGGATATAGAGATGATATGACCATACGATCTGTGATATTCTGTGATATTTACGATGCATTGGGCATGAAGGTTATTTATATATATTTAAGTGTGTCATGAAAGTGTGAAGATCACATCATATGATATCCAGAGCGACTAGTCTCATTAGTTGATCGGGGCAAATAAATTTACAATTTTAAGGCGTTGAAACCACATGAACCGAGAACACTTCTCGAATCATTTCATCTAAAACACACATAAGATATAAAAAAAACCTCTTAAAGCATGGTTGCAATCAAAGCCCCTAAACGAAGAGACCACCTATTGTTGACTCAACTTTTCAAGAGTTTCAAATATGATGTGTTATGCACAATTGTCGTCTCAACTCAATCACATGTCAAACAAAAAAATATTTGATTGTCAAGCCAAAATAAATAAAAATGTAGCAAGAGATTTTTTTAGTTATTTAATTTACTTGTATACCAAACAAGATCGAACTCAGGTAGGTCACAAATCCCGACGGTTATTCAAATAATTGAAAAATCAATGATAAAAATAAGGAATCCCAATGTACACTATGCTTTTTATTTTAAATGATTTTTATAATTTTTATATTTTCTGATTTTTTTTCTTTTTCGTGGTTTTTAGTTTTGTAAATTTTAAATTTTTTCAAGAATATAATTTTGAAAGAAAGATTATATACAAAAATAAAGAAGGGATAATTTTTTATTTTTAAAATATAATAAAAATGATCAAAACATTAAAATAAAATGTTATTGTGTTTGATACTGTTTCTAATAATTTTGGTATATTTTCAAAGATTTTGCAAGTTTTCATGGATTTTATAAAAAACCGTAATCGAAAATAATGCTAAATAATGAACAAGCAGGGATATTTTACAATTTAAAAGGGATTGGCGGCGCAGCTTGTTGCCCATCTCCCATCAATTTCTATGTAACTTTTAAACAATCTTGTTAACGAAAAAAAATATAAAAAAAAATTGACGGGCTGGCAGCTCCAAAACGTCGGCGGTCGTCGACGGTGACAGTGTTGCGGTGGAGGGGCTTAGGGCGTCGGCAGAGAAGGCGATCGACCCTCATGAGTGCCGTCGAGCTTCCTCCAGGAGCGGTGGGCTCCAGACAGAAGGCGGTGATGGCTCAATGGCTCCAGGAGGTAGTTTGGGTCACGTCAACTTGTTGCGCATGCGGATGTCGGGCTCATGGCAGTGGGGCAATGGCGAGATGCGGTGATGTAGAGAGGGTCGGTCCACGCACGGTGGCGCAATGGTTCCTTGAGTGGGTTGATTGTGAAGCTGCAAAGGAAGGGTGACGACTGCGGTGGATGATGCCGTCCAGAATTTTTTTTCTTTTTTTTTAAAACAACACATTATTTTTTTGTAAAATCTCTTCTTTTTAAAAAACCCTGAACATACAATAAAATCAAATAGAAAAACTATCTTGAGCACGACAGCTAGGTCCACAAATAATCAAATGGGAATTTAGTGGGCGAGGAGGTCTCGAGGGTTGTGATAGAAAGGAATCGTGTTTCCAGCCACCATATATGACCAGAGGTGAGAGATCGTGTGAGATAGCATGGGTGACGGATAGATCGAGAATGATATGGTGATCGATATCAGATACGAATCAATTCCATGACGAACAATGATTAACCAAGAGAAATTAAAACTAAAATTAAGCCTAAATTATCTAGATAAAAGATTAAAACAAAAATGAAGTGGATCTCATCGTGGGAGCGGATGAATATCGTAATAGCCCCGATGAAGATTGCCTCGATGTCACAGGAAGACTATGCGACTTGGCACCTTTCTACCACAAGATTTCTCTCGGAGATTAGGCTCCTCTCACCTAAGGACTGTCAAAATGGAATGTGGGAGGAGGAGCCAAATAACAAGGAAAAATTGGAAATTCAAAAAAAAAATTAATGGAGAGGAAAAAAGGAAAGATGTTAATGATAGAATTGAAATAATTAAATTCATGTATAATTTTCGAAATTATATTAATTAAAATAATTGAAAATATAAAAAAAATAAACACCACATTAATGGTGGTTTAATTAAAGAATTAATTAAATTATTTATATGGTATACTTTTTAAAAAATAAATAAATTATTTTCATCACTTTATTAATTTAAACAATAAATCTTAATTATTTTTTTTAATTGTAGTTATTTAATGAAATTAATTATATACATATAATATATACATATGGTGCATTATACACTTAGTTAAATAAGGAAATTTTGTTATTTTATGTCCTATGTTTTTTTTATTTTTATTTTAAAATAATTATAAAAAAACATTGACAATTAGTTAAAAATAACGTATGTATAAAAAATAAATATAAATAAATAAATATAATAAATAGGTGGTAAAATTACAAAACCACCTCAAAAAACCATCTTTGAAATCGTAATTCCAAATATTATGAAATTATTGCCATTTTAAAGATAATTTAATCCAAAATACGATGGAAGTGAGTTTGATTCAATTCGAATTCATATGGGGCCGGAATTGGTCTTTCAATTATCACTTTACGGCTTTTTTCAAAATATCGTTATTTTTATTCTATGCATTATTTTATTCTATAATTATTTTTTTATATAGAAAATATTTTTATTTACTTTTTTCATTAAGGAAACTATTTAATTTGAGGTCAATATATGGATAAATAAAATAGTGTAAGTTTTATACAAATATACATAAAATAAATTCAAAATAAAGAATGAAAAATATTTACAAATTTTTGGGTTTTTTGATTAAAGATCCTATCTCCCCTACTGTATGCATGGTCGATCAGGTTAAGTCCTTACCTTCTCTTGAGGTTCGGGTCAACATGTATCTATTACATATATACAATATTTTATTTTCTTTATTTTTCCTTTATTTATTTATTTATTTATTTTAGGTTAAAATAGAAATGAATGTACCATATTTACTTAAAGATGCAAGTTAGTAAGAATATGGATTTAGTAATATATACATGTGTTTTATAAAGATTTTAAGCTAAAATAAATGAATTGAGATGATGAAATGCATATTCATTATCCCCCTATGCTTTACATTAACTAGTCCCTTAGCAAAAACTTATTTGAGAGAGTAAGTGAATAAACCATAAAGAAAGGAAAAATAAAGAAATTAGGACAATATTTAGTATTACACTTATTTTCATAAAGTTTTAGTATGGAGCTCTGTCAGACCTTTGGATTATTAGTGTGGTGGAACCTTAATGGAAATGATTCAAAACCTAGCAGCCTTCAAGTTCCACGAGACTCATATTTAGGTTGCCTCAACATTCAGGTCAGAACAAGTCTACATGCACAAATTCTTACAATTATGAATCTTTACGGTTCAAGTAAAATATAGCTCCCCATCTCAAAAGTAGTAGAGAAACAACCTCTCAACAAAGGTAACTCTAGTCCCTTTGTCTAGAAACTCTCTCCTCGAGGAGTGGGGATATTCCCTTCTAAGTTCAAGTACAACCAGTTTAAGAAGAGGAGACAGAGAAAATAATGGACGGTAACTAGTGTAGCTACCTATCATAGGATGCATTACTAGTGTAACCAAGTCATCCAGCTGGATGTTTACAAAAATTTTACTTTGAAGCCCTTCTTCTTATTTCTTTTATATACTTGTACATACACTCCGGTAGGCATATTACTTTTCAATCAGTCCTGTCAACTTTTGGAGATTCCGCATTTTTTTTAAAATATATACAAGGTGCAACATGTACATAAGGAGTTTTTCCTCTCGAGATAGTAGACTATCCCACTTTTGAAGCATTATTGCAACCCCACAGCATACTGTCTTTAGACCTCAATGCAACTAGATCAGGTTGAGATGCACTACCATCCTTAGATGAAGACCGATATTCCCACTAATTGTTACATACCCTAAGCTAAAAGATTATGCCTGCTCACGACCTCCTCCATGATAAGCTACGTGTAGATTGCTTGTCCAAGTTAAGACCTGGTCTAGAAGAATCACGCGTGTATTGTTAAATATTCTACTTAAACTATTCAAGACATTATGTGTATGGACTCCAAGAATTAAATTGCTAGGACTTGAAAAGTCTTAATTCCATTTCTTATAAAGCTCCTATGAAATTAAGTTGATTAAGGTCCAACTAAGCTCCATTCTTTCAGTTTTATTCCAAACTTAGTTTGGATTTCAATATTATCCTGAAAATGTATATGCAAATGCAAGAGATATATACAAAGCAAATTTTTTAGAGATTTTTTTAATGATGGACGCTGACCAAAGTCTATATACACACGTGGATTTTACATATACATATCCCAATAATATAAAAAAATAATCACATTTTTATAGCCATCTAAAAGTACGAGTTATTGCTGAAGTATAATACAATACCCCTATACTTAGATCGAACTATGTCCTCATAGTGATCAAAGAGATGCAAAGGAAGAAATAACTCGTGCTAATTCAACAATTACTCAAAGAATGAATAGAGTCAGTGATCCACCCTATACATAGGATTGATTAATCCTAAGTATAGAAGAATGTACAAAAGGGGAAAATCGAAGAAAAGAATCAACAGACTCAACGACTCGTCTTGCCCCCAATACTTTGGGTAGAATAGACCTAAGTATAGAATATCAACAAGTTGGGGGACAAGCGACATATCAGAAGAATATAATATACAAAAGAGACTATATGAACAACATCACTCCCCCTGTACTTAGGGAAGAGTATCCCTAAGTACAAGCAACAACATGAGTGATGAACATGATGAATTTGAATAACACAAATCATTTACCCCCCCTCCCATACTTAGGATAAAGCACATACTACGTATAACATATATTCACACAAAAAGGGGTGAATGATAAAATAGAAGAAGAAAGAATAAACAAAAGGATATATAAGAGGTAGTTAGCTAATGTATCAGATGCAGAAGATGGCAAAGGATCATCATCTGATACCATTGATATAGAATCAACTATGAACAAGAATGTATCATGGTCTAAATATGGCTTCAGCAAATGTCGGTTCCCAACAAATGGTTGTGTGTCAGATGACAACTCAATATGACAATACTCCCATTATCACGCACAACTCTCACAATGAACGGTCCTAACAATTTGCTTTTCAATTTTCTTAGAAACACCTTCAACTTAGCATCAAATAACCAAACTTTCTAATCAGGAGAGAAAGTTTTCCTTCAAATGTGTTTGTCAGGCCAACGCTTGACTTTCTCCTTATACATGAGTGATTTATCATATGCAATGTCTCGGAATTCCAGTAATCTATTGAAATCCCACTTCTTGTTCATTCCTGCCTTCTCATAATTAAGATTGCATACACGAAGTGCCCATAAGGATTTGTAAATTAATTGCACAAGCAGGTGGCAAGGCTTTCCATACACCAATTTGTAGAAAGACATACCCAAATTAGATTTGTACATCGTCTGATAAACCCATAGAACTGAATCAAGCATCTACCACCAGTTCTTCCTGTCTTGATTTACAAGTTTTTGCAATATCATATGGATCTCCCTATTTAAAATTTCTACCAAGTCATTAGTTTGGGGGTGGTAAGGAGATGCAACTTTTTGCTCAATGACGTTCTCCTTCACAAGTTTCTTTACTTCTCTATTAATGAAATGACTTATCCCATCTGAAATAAGTATTTTGGGGATTTTGAACCGCGCAATAATACGGTCCTTGTGAAAGGAACACATTGTATGACTACAACAACTTCGATGGGGATAGCCTCCACCCATCGACAGACATAATCCACAGCAAGCAGATGTATTGAAGTCCCTGACCAACAGGAAATGGGCCCATGAAGTCTATACCCCAAGCATCGAAAACATCAGTAATATGTAAGTATTTTAGGGTCATGGTATCTTTGGAACAAATGATTTCTCCCATTTTCTGACAATAAGTATAACCTCGAACATACTTTGTAGCATCCTTAAACAATTTGGGCCACAATAGGCCACTCTGTAAAACCTTTGCTGTCGGGTGCTTCCCCGAATGTTGCCCATCAGATTCTAGTTTGTGACATTGCTCAAGTACACTGGTGTGTTCTTATTGAGAATGTACCTTTTCCAGATACAACACACATAGGTACGATCCTCCCATTGGTAATAATGAATCTCTAACAGAAATTTATCTACCTTGTACTTCAGCCAATCTTGTGGAACTTTATTGGAGACAAGATAGTTTGCAATATTAGTATACCATGAGAGTGAGTCCACAGATAAAATGACCCCATCTAGAAATATTTTAGAAATAGGTATGATGTTCTACTCGGAGGTCTCTGCATCTGTGATACGAGAAAGGTGAACTGCCACAACATTTTCACTCCAGGTTTATCTCGAATCTTTAAATCAAATTCCTGGAGAAGAAGGATCTATCTGATAAGGCGTGGTTTGGCATCCTTCTTTTCATGTAAGTATGGTATTGCAATGTGATCCCTGTATACAATAACGTGGAACCGAGGATGTAAGATCTGAAGTTCTCTTGCCCAAAAAATTTGCTAACATGTCCTTCTCTGTAACTATATAATTTCGTTGTGCTTCATCTAGAGTCTTGCCTGCATAGTATATAGCAAATGGTATCCCATCCCTTCTCTATCCTAAAACAACTCCAATTGCAAAATTTGAGGCATCCGTCTTGATCTCGAAAGTAAGAGACCAATTAGGAGGTTGTAGGAAAGGAGCACTAGTAACCATATTTTTCATCTGATTGAATGCAAGGAGAACTTCTTATAAACCACAAACTCACTCTCCTTGCATAGATGCTCAGTCTAAGGCCTGGCGATCTTGCTAAAGTCCTTTATGAATCACATATAGAATCCTATGTGTCCCATATATGACCTCAATTGCTTCAAATTCTACGATGGCTTTAACTTGACAATCACATCAATCTTAGCCATGTCAAACTCCATACCATGTTTGGAGATGACATGGCCCAACACAATTCAATTAGTCACCGTAAAGTGACTCTTCTCCAATAAGAGCACTAGGTTTACCTCACAACAACGTTGAAGAACTCAGTCTGAATGAGCAATGAATGTGTCAAAACTATCCTCATTGATCGAGAAATCGTCCATGAAGACCTCAAGGAAACTACCCACCATTCGGCAAATACAACAAACATACACCTTAAGAATGTAGCGGAGGCATTACACAATCCAAAGGGCATTCGTCTAAAGGTGTAGGAGCTAAACAGACAAGTGAAAGTAATTTTCTCCGGATCCTCAAGTGTGATAGCAACCAGGTTATATCCCGAGTACCCATCCAAGAAATAAAAGTCCCTACCAACCTCTCAACAATCTGATCAATAAAGGGCAATGGAAAGTGATCCTTCTTGGTAGATGAGTTTAGGCGTCAGTAATCAAAACAGACACGCCATGAAGTAGGTACCCGGGTCAGAATCTCCTCACCGCGGTCATTCTTTACGATAATAATTATGGATTTCTTCTGGACCACATGTAAAGGGTTGACCCACTTGGAATCTCAAATGAGATATATAAAGCCAACATCACACCATTTTCTGATCTCCATCAGATAACCTCCCTTAGATTCGGATTTAGATGGTGTTGACATTCACGGGAGGGTTTACACTCATCCTCTCGGTAGATATGATGTGAACACAAAGCTAGATTAATTCCTCAGAGATCCGAAATATTCCATCTATGGCCTTGTGGTGTGTCTCACGAACCTCTAGCACGTGAGATTCTTGTTCAGCGGTTAACTGTAAGATAAGGATGGTATATTTCAATATTGAAGGTAAAACCTTGAGCTCAGATGGGGTCTGAATGGACTCTATAACAACCTCTCCTACTGTACTGGTAGATGTATGTGATCTATACTCTATGGACTATCCACCTTGGTTACTAACAAATCAGCAAGTAAAATCTCTGACAGATCTGCAATGAACGTTCTCTGCTCAGAAAGGAGGGGCTCATCAAGATGTTCAGAAATTTCATCAAATAACAACTCAGACATCTCAACAATAATCACAGAAAGATGTCTCTCATTTGTGCATAACTCAGGAATTTCAATGAATGGCTCAGATATCTATACCTTAGAACTCTCAGAAGGAGGCATATCGTCAGTAATCTCAAAAAAGTGTGTCAAAGGAAAATCAGGAGGTGCCTCCAAAAACTGAGCTCGATCCTCAGAAATCATCTCAAACTGTCCATCAACAACAAACTAAATTGGATCACGAAGGGAACTCATGTCGAATGTGCTTTCCATAGAGTCCTTTCGAGAAAGGAAGTCCTGGGTATCTATGAAATCAGTGAAATGATCTATTGCTCGGAATTCAACAAGAAAATCACAGCCCTTTGGCTCTGATATAACTCTCTCTATCTCATCTGTTGGTGGTGGTGATGGTCTAGGATCAGAGATCATCTCAATCTTCACCTTGTCATTGTGAGAATGAATGATGATCTCTTCAGTACCGTAATCAACTACTACTTCGTCCGTCCAGAGAAACGGTCGACCTAGTATGATCGGGGTATGGAGCAACAGTGAGGTTGTATCCATATCCATGACAACAAAATCAACATGCAATTTCATCCCTTGCACCGTTACAACAACATCCTCTAAAATGCCTCTTGGCCTCTTAATCGATCTATCAACAAACTGAAGGATTATTCTGGTTTTTTTAAGAGGTCCAAATCCAAAATCAGTTAGTAAATAGGATGGCATGAGATTAATGGAGGAACTGCTATCAAGAAGAGTACGATCAATTTCTTGATTGAAGATATGCTAATGCATGTGAGGTGCTCCCTTGTCTTTCTTTTGGGTGGGAGATTGCTGATGGCATGGACTGTGGACATGGTCAAGATGTGTTTTGTTGTTTACTTTTGCATGTTCTACCTTAGTTAATGCTTTTGTGTACATGCCTCTTTCATTCCCTTTTATACTACATGCATGTATTCCATGGCCTCAAGGAGGGGCATTTCTAAAGATGTTCTGTAAGATCTCAACAACTCCCATATCAGTTAAGGAGGTTTTAATTGTGGGATTTTTTAATTTTTAGAGCAGAAGGAAATGGCACGAAATCAGAAGAAACATTCAAAAGTTCATTACATTATTCAAAGTGGAATCCTCATGTACAACTGGACTATCAGAATCAATATGTACAATGTTGTCCAAATTAGGTGAAGGAAAAACATAATAAAAAATAGAACATGATGCTGCTACTAGTGAAGAGGAAGAATCTATTATTGGTATGTTCTCCCTTCATAGTGGTGATCTACATCTGCCTGGTGAAGGTGAAGTGGTGGTAAAGCTGGTGAAACTCCATATTCGAGTGTTGCTATACTGGGCTTCTCGATTGTTGGTGAAGGAGATGATGTGGAAGATGATGATCTCTCAATGGTTTGATCTCCAACCCCAACTTTTGCGTAGGCAACTACAATCTCCTACTACTCCTGAGATGAATGACGTCATAAAAATATGTAAAATCAAGGTCTATATCTATCTTGGATGTGGGTGGGGTATTGGCTACCTGCTCCTTGCGTCTAAAATTGTTGGGGTTGGCTTCAACCTATGCTGGGATCAGTGTCTTGGTGGTGGTCAGGTCGTTGATACGTCAAGTCAATTCATTCATGTTCATCATGAGAAATGCAAGTTGATCCAGTGCTAGATTCACCGAAGAGGCCTCAAGGTGCTCAATGACTGACTGTCACTGAGATCGATAGTGCAAAGGCTATTGGTATCCATACATATTCTGATAATAAGGAGGAGGAGAATGTGGTTGCTGTCCATAATGTGCAGTCTGCAGTTGGTCAGGATGAGGGAAATATGCAGACTGCTATTGCTACTGGCCTCGTCTCCAGTAATGGAATGGTATTGTAGACTGATATTGAGGCTGGAACAACTGGTGCTAGTACCACTATTGTTTGCCTCCATGAAACTGGTGGGCGAGTCTTTGACCCTGCTATGAACCCAACTAGCCTTGCCCTGACGAACTGAGCTCATTTCCCTCATGGTCAAACCAGATGTCGTTTACCTCATGAATGGTAATTGGAGGTGGAGACCACTTCTCAGGAATGTATGCTACTTGCTATTAGTACGGAACTATCTGTTGTGAACGCCGATGGACCTGATTAGGGGTCTGTATGCAGTAGACGTGCTGAATTGTGAATGGTCCTTTGTTACTCTGCTAGGTGGAAGAATTCTCCTCCCCAGTTGAGGTGCCAACTACTTTACTCACATTGTGTACTGCATTGATCGTACTCACAAGGAGCTCCAGGTTCCTTCTTATCTCATCCATCTTATACACGTTCTTCATCATCTGTTGGATCATTTGGTTCTTCTAAAGCTCCTTGAACCATTTCTCAATGATGTCCACTTTGGATAGTTGCTTTCCAATGATGAACATGTCAAAGCTATCCACTCCATCCACTTCTTCTTATGTTGTCATGTTGACAACCTTGTGGGGTACAATAGGGGATGTTAAAGGGTGCTTCTGAAAAGCACGTGAAGAAGAAAGAGCTTCTGTGCTCTCTACCATCTCCTCAAAAATTTGATAAAGGACATCCTCATCATTATTGAAGTGGATCCCCCTACAAACATCATCTACTAGCTTCTGATTCTCTACGCTTAAACCCCCAAAGAAATTTTTCACAAGGCTTGTCTTCGAAATATCATGATGGAGGAACTTCTCCGTTAAGTCTTTGAATCTTTCTCATGCCTCGTGATTTGGCTCATGGGATATCTGGGAGAAGTTAGCAATTAGGGATCGCATTTGGTTGAGTCATCTGAGCGGGTAATATTTATTCAGAAATGCAAACCTCAACACTTCCCAAGTAGTGGCAATCTTTCCCAAGTGGATTAACCAATGAAAAGCTTTGTCCATCAAACTTGATGGGAAGGTAGTCATTTTCACTACCTCTAATGGTTTGTTTGGGTAGTGTATTGTTCCACAAATGCGATTGAATTTTGGAGGTGTACATATGGTTCTTCGTTAATATTGCCATGGAATATTGGGAGAAGAGCCAAAATAGTGGGCTTAAGCTCAAAATGCCCATGAATCACAGGGATTTGTATCAAAGAATTTGGTTGTCCTGCCCCTAGATTATAAGCATCCTTTAATGTTAGCTTAGCCACCGGTTCTATCACAGGGTCTTCTCCTCCATTCCCCCCTCCTCCATTATTTCTATGCTACCCTCTCCTATCTTGTTTGTCCTGTCTCAGCTTGAGAATTATAACTCTTAATGTGATCTGAAAGTCAACCTTTTATATTAATTAGGCTTAAATGGACTGAATAGAGGCTAACATAGTGTTGCTGATATCATTCTCCTCTAACATGGTTTCCTTTCTCTTTGGTGGCATCAAGTGTCCAGTGTCTGACTCTAAAAATGTGCATGACACTCAATTAGTCCCCAGAATGATGATATCAGTTGCTAGTTCGAGATTAGAGCCAATATCAAACAACATGTTGATGGATGATGTAAAGGGTGAAAACAATGGAGGAAATCGGAAATGCCAATGTGCGATTAAATACAATGATGCATGTAGGGGTTAGAGATGCGTACCTTATCGCCAACACTCTACATGAAGGGTGATATGTGTAGAATTTAAATATATAAAAATTAAACTAATCTAAATGATGCATGCGAACAATCCTAGCAATAACTTCTATTAGCCAGCAAGGACCAATTATTTTGATTAAGTCCAAAATTCACTACTCTATAGGTGCAGAAATTCTTGTTTAGGGCTTTGGACCTAACTAGTTACCTGACTTAAGCAAGTTAATAAAGAAACCAAAAGGTGGATCATGAAATCTGTGTGAAACAATGGAAAATAAGGTGATCAAAAAGTAAACTTGTGAGGTCCCCCAAATGCACCAGCACTTGGTGAAACAGACCCCACAAACAAGGTATATGATGTCCTTTTACAAAAGTTTGAATAAATAAATGGATGCTAAAATCTAACTAAGCTATCTATGCTGCAAATGATTGCACATATAAATCTTTTGATCCTCCTCCTACGCTCTCCTGCGGCTTTGGGGAGAATCAAGCCACCTCCGCTTCACTAGAGTGCACCGACGTTCCTAAGAAAGACACTCCAGCTCGTCGGGCCCTTGCAAGAAAGAGGAAAGAAGGAATGTGTACGAGGCACAAGTATAAAAATATGAGCAAGAAAAAATGGATTTGAATAAACACAATGATAATGAAAGAATGTACAAAATATAAACAGAAATTTAAAACCAAGAATAGTAGGTCAAATTAAAAACCTAACTACCCTCGCCGTGCCTCATCGGCAACGACGTCATTTTATTGACTCAGCTTTTCAAGGATTGTAAATATGACATGTTATGCACAAGTGTGGTCGCCGCCCAATTAAGCATCAAACAAAAAATAATAGATTTTCAAGATGAAATAAATACAAAAATGTACCAAGAGATTTTTTTCTATATAATTTACCTGTATAGCAAACATGATCGAATTTAGGGAGGCTACAAATCCCGAGGATTGTTCTAATAATTGAAAAATCAATTATAAGAATAACGAATCACAATGTACACTATGCTTTGTTTTTTATTTACTTGTTTATTATTTTTTATTTTGTAATTTTTTATATATCTTAATTTTTAATTTTTAGTGGTTTTTAGTTTTTCATACTTTTATGTTTTTTTCAAGAATATAATTTCCAAAGAAAGTTTATATACAAAAAATAATAAGTGCTATTTTTATTTTTTTTAAAAAATAAATAAGTTCAAAAAGGTTAAAATAAATGTTTTTGTGTTTGATACTTTTTCTATTATTTTTGTTGATTTTTCTTAGATTTTTCAAACTTTTATGAATTTCATAAAATCTACAATCGAAAATAATGGTAAAAAGTGAACAAGCAAGGATATTTTAGAATTTATAAATGTTAAATAAACAAAAAATGACTAAATTTATTTTTTGGAAAAACTATAAGAAATTATCTACAAACAGGAGTGAAATCACAGTTTTTTGATTTTTTTACAATTTTCTATGATTTTATAAGATTTTTGATATTTTACAAATTTTAAAGTTTTAATAATAACTAATGCATGAAATTTCATAGGAACAAAATACATAAAAATAAAACTATTCTATTTTTTGAAATTTTTGATGCAATATTCATTTTTTAATGATTTTTCCAATTTCAAATAGTGAAAAGTGTATCGTTTTTTATTTTTTAATAATAACAAACAAAAATAAAATACTATGCAAAATTTACATTATGAAGAGACAAGTGATAGGAACTTAATCTTATTTTTGGAGAATTTATCGAGCATAAACAACATTTGTGTAAATGAGAAAAACTTGCAATTCAAGGTCTGGAATACATGGAACAAAATAGAATTTGTTTAGTGTTTTGGCATCAGAAAATTACAAGAAATAAAAGCAAGGAAAAATTCACAAATTTTACCTATACGGTGCGTACATTGCATGTGATAGGCAGGAGGTAGGGGTCTTTTTACGAATTCAGAAACTTCGAATGGCCTGTTTGATATTTTCTCAAAATTGAATAACCGCGGGTGACATGGCGTGTTTTCTACCCTTAGATATAGGGCTCGGATTGAAATCAAAATCATAGGGACGCATCTGTGCTCTTCATTCCATGCCAAAGGGGGGGGGTGTTGCCCCTTTTCTTCTCCTCAGATAGAGAGGGAGCAATGACTCCTCCCCATAACAGAAGGCGGGTGCACCGTCCCTTCCTCTCCAAGCCAAAAGGCAGCGACAACGATGACGAGATGGCGGAGGTGCAATGACTCTTGCAATGGGTAGAGCTCCAAGATCCATGGGTGGAGCTCTACGGAAGCGTGATGGCAGTGGATCTCGGGTGGTCTAAGCAGAGTGGTTCAGCATCGGGTAGTGTAGCTTCCTCAAGCGGAGGGCAGAGCTCTCCTCCATGCAGTGAGGTGATTGACGGGATGGAGACACCAAGACGGTGGCGGTAGTCGACGACGGAGAAGGCAATCGACTCATATGAGCGGCTTCGAACTTCTTTCAGGCACGATGGATTCCAAACAGACATTGGTGATGGCACGGTGGCTCTAGGAGGTGGGCGTCGGTGGCTTCTTGCATAGGTGGAGGTCGGGCTCACGGCAGCTGGGCAATGGTGAGATGCAACGATGCGGAGGGGGTAGGTCCATGCATGGTGGCGCAATGGTTCCTCTAATAGTGGACGACAAATCTACAAAGGAAGGATGACGGTTGCGGTAGATGATGCCGCTTAGATTTTTTCCTTTTTGTAATAATTTTTGTAAAAAAGCATATTATATATTTATTTGTAATCTCTTTTTTTAATTCCTTTACCTACAATAAAATCAAATGTAGAAACTGACACGAGCATGAGCGCTCCGTCCACAAATAATCAAACGGGAATTTAGTAGGCGAGGAGGTTCCAGTGGTTGTGACAGAAGGGAATCGTCTCTCCGGCCACTGTACGTGGCCAGAAGTGAGAGATCATGTGAGATAGAACAGACAACCGATAGATCGAGAATTATATGGTGGTCAGTATTGGATTGGAATCAAGTCGATGGCAAACAATTTTTAACCATGAGATACTATGATATGAGATTGACTATGAAATTAAAATTAAATTTAAACCTAAAATTATCTAGATGAAAGATAAAAATGAAAATGAAGTAGATCTCATAGTGGGAGTGGATGAATACCGTAATAGCATCGATGAAGATCGCCTCGCTATCACCGGATGGCTAAGAGGCTGGGCACCTTTCAACCACAAGATTGCTCTCGAAGATTAGGCTCGTCTTCCCCAAGGATTGATCAAATTGGAATGAGGTAGGAGCCAAATAAATAGAAACATTTTTAATTTCAAAAAAAGAAATTACTAGAGAGGAAAAAAGAAAGATGTTAATGGTGGAATTGAATTAATTATATTAATGAATAATTTTCAACATTATATTAATTAAAATAATCAAAAATATCAAAAATTTAAAGAGGCACCTTAATGGTCGCTTAACTCAGGAATTAATTAAATTATATACTTCTGGTATAATATTTACAAAATAAATAAATTATTTTCATTACTTTATCAATTTAAATAATAAACGTTAATGATTTAATTTTTTAGTGACAGTTACATGAGGAAACTAATTATATACATATAATATAAACATATGGTATATTATACACATAATAAAATAAGGAAGTTATGTTATTTTATGTTTTGTATATTTTCTATTTTTATTTTTATTTTAAAATAAATATTAAAAAATATTTACAATTATTTAAAATTACAGTATGTATAAAAATAAATATGAATAAATAGATATAATAAATAAGTGTTAAAATTGCAAAGACCACACCAGAAAACCGTCATTCAAACCATAACTCAAAAAATTATGAACTACTATCATTTTGAAGATAGTTAGAATACGATGGAAGTGAGTTTGATTTAATTTGTGTTCATATGGAGCGATAATCGGTCTTTCAATCACTTTACGACTTTTTCCCGAATGTGGTTACTTTTATTCTGTACCTCATGATTTTTTTTGCATTTATTTTTATCATTTAGAAAACATTTTTATTTATAACTTTCGTTAAGAAAATTATTTAATTTGAGGCAATTTATGGACTAATAAAATAGTGTAAGTTTAATACAAATATACGCAAAATAAATTCAAAATGATGAATGAAAAGTATTTACAAAATATTTATTTGGATGTTCTGATTAAAGGCCCTATCTGCCCCTACTTTATTGCCAGTCGATCAGGTCATGTATTGACCTTCTCTCGGGGTTCGGGTCTGCCTATATCTATTATATATATACACAGTATTTTATATTCTTTATTTTTCCTTTATTTCTTTCTTTATTTATTTTAGGTTAAAATTGTAATAAATGTACAACATTTACATACAGATGCATGTTAGTAAGAATATGGATTTAGTAATATATACATGTGTTTAATAAGGTATTTTAAGCAAAAATAAATGAATAAAGAGGATGAAATGCATCTTCATCACATGTCTCAAGTCAAACCTGAGGGAGGAGACGTATGCTAGCGCATTGATGAGACATGGCCTTCTCAGATTCCAAGATGTTGATCAAAGAGATGTATCTTCTGATTTCTTCACATGAAATACGAGGTCTTCTTCCCATACTAGAAACACTGATGACAACGAAGATCCACGAGTGGTCGAAGTGATAACACGACAACATAGTGATGAAGGCGATCCTTACTAGGCCAAAAAGTGGATGACCACTTAAGAGAGAGGGGGCATGTGAGATGATAAGAGAGAGATAGAGCTTGTGAATTCTATGATGTAAAAGAAGAGCTAGGTTTTCCTCTTGTTTTATAATGTTTTATTAGTCCATTGATGACAATCCATGGACAAAACAAATCCAATGGTTGAGATTGATTTGTGTTTCTTTCAATGGTCATGATTTTGTTGTAAAAATATGACAACAATTAATTTAATTTAATTTAATATATATTGAATAATCATCAATATAAATTGATTCAAACAAATCAATCTGTCATTAAGGATTAGGAAGGAGGCACGCCTCCATCTAATTAAAAAGGGATGGCTACCTTGACTCCTAAATCAAGAGTGGTTGTCCACCGTCCTATTAAGCAAGGGAGACTCCTCATTCCTATGATATGAGATCTAATAAGTCATATAATCCCCTTCATTATACACAACAACATTCATTGTAAATTATTTCCCAAAGATAATCCCAAATTATTTTGTGAAATATCATTTACGCCATTGGAAATTTGTGAATCATATTCATAACCTAAAATAAAATGTAAACTACATTTTAAATTAATTATCCAATCTGAATCCAATTCACATCAACGTTTATATTTTAGACGTTCTTTACAAATAACTCTCTAGTATATATTATAAATTACGTTTATAATATATATTATTAGTATGGATAATACTATCAACATTATTGCTATCCATAATGAAATAATATTTAATCATCTTAGATCATCATTCTCATGCATCTAAACAAGATGAATGAAATTCACATTATTCACGGTAATCAAATATCATTTAAGTATCCATTTTTAAATGCTAGGATTCACATTTTATCAATGGGAATATTCTTAAACTCTTTCAAGAATAATGCGCTTTCTCCACGGATATTTGGAGATAACGACATGGTGATTGTACCTTCCACAAATAGTGACTTGGATATTGAGATCATATCTCCAATCCATATCATAGGGGCCTCTCGTAGATGCTTGATTAAATCAAGTCTGTAGATCTAATCTTCTTATTATAACATAATAATATTCAGATTAATGTCCAACGATTTCGACTAAGATCAGATCACTTCTCTACTAAGACGAGTCATTAAATCCAGACCTGTTTCATCATTGCCTCAGAATGGAAGTGTCATGGTTATACAATTTTTTATTATCACATCACCCTCAAGTATTCCTAATATCCATACATCCTGCATACTAGAAGACCTAGAACAAACCCGAAGATTTAGATCACTTTTAGACTATCTTCTTTAGGGTTTTATCAATAAGTTTCTCATTTAATAATTGGGAGCTGGTATGGATCATATACTTTCCAAAAGCATATATAATAACGAGGCATTGATCATATACTTTCCAAAAGCATATATCAAACATTCAAATTTCGTCAAGTTTCCAAAGCAAGATGACCATGTACAGAATTTAATCCTAATATCTCGTGAGTCATCTCATGTCTTATAGTTCAGTAATGAACATGTATGATCCCTTTGAGAGATTGTATTACTTATATGTCCTAGTGTGCACACCTACTCGCCATTATATAGACCTTGACTAGATCATCAACCTATTGGTCTGCCAAATGTACATACTCAAACATACACATGTTTGTCTCTGGTCTGAGTATGTGTGCCTATATCGTGATAGTATATGACATAGGTCTTGGTTATATGGATCTCGTTAAGTCAATCTTTGACCTAACTTATCTAACAGATATGAATTTATATTCTTATGTAGAGGACCTGCATCAAGAGGATAGTTAGATATCATCCTATAGAGAAGAATTGCCACATTCCTCTTAGGCCGGAGATCCTCTTTTAATGATCACTTGATGATGAGTCCTCAATCTACTCTTTAGATATCATCTAAGAACTAGCCTCAATGATTCAACATTTGAATCGACAACTTTGTGATCATTATGATGCCATGGTACATAACCCTAATTGTACTAAGGGAGCTATTGTGCAAGTCAGTTATTCCTACTTTTAGATCAGGGAGTGATTTGTAATAACATTTTAACACTCATGTGTTAATCATAGACTATATAGAAAAATGACTCTGTAAGATGATCAATCACTCTGTTCCCAAGAGACTACGTCAAGTCCTTTTACGATACTTGCATATCTCTTAATAACAATTCTCGCATCCAATGCAAAAGTTGCATATTTTGCAACTAATACTCAAGCATTAATAGTTTCTTTGATAATACAACTCAATAATATTATAACTAGTATGTAATTTCTATTATCTTTATCAGAAGACATTTATTCATGGATATCTCTATCTCCATATATTATGACCTTATCTTATTTCGTATAAGGAATCCATAGTTAAGACTTTTTTGATCTTTATCTATAAAGTCTTAATTCTTGAAGAAAAGTCTTTGAGGTCATTATCTCAAAAGTCCTGTCGACTTTGAAGATATTGTTATTACTGTAATAAAATAGTTTATCTCCATAGTAGGATTAGTAACATTTTACCATTCCCATTGCATGGCAGACATCTAACTTTTGTACACATCTAGCACAAACCAGACTTTTAATAGTTGATGCACAAGGGCAAGCGGCTTTGTCATTCACTTCCACACCTCTTTGAGGTGCTATCCCTTCAGATAGGTCAATACCATATCTTAAGGGAAGAAATCCTTCCTTGGGTTTTTCCCAAATATGGAAAATGTCCAAAGTGTACCACTAATGTGATAGTCCCAATGCACTCTTCTCTTTGCTTATGAATAAGTTCAAAACTAAGATAAAAGATGCATCCTTGAGATTATATCTCAAGGTATGAAACAATCAAATAGTAAAACAGTACTTCTCATCCGTATATCATTCCATGTGATTAGGATATTGTGTAAATTTAGCACGATGAACACAATGGAATTTCCACTAAGCGTCACATAGTTCATCAAGATTTTTTAAGAAATCATAACCTTTATAATTTTGTTAAATAGGATGTTCCAACATCTAGACGCGTATTTGAGTCCATGGATGGAGTTATTCATCTTTCACATCTTGCTTTCCTCAACTATGAAGCCCGGGGGCTACTTCATATGAATGTGCTCAGAGTGGTTTTCATAGAGGAGTGAAATCTTGACTTCCATATTGTAGATGTCATAGTCAAGTTTTGTAGCTATAGTTATCAATATTCATATGGGTTTAAGCATCGTCACTCGAGAGCAAGTTTCATCACAAGCGATGTCTTCTCTTAGTGTGTATCTTGTCTATACGAGTTGTGCTCTGAAGGTCTCCATCTTCTCATCAGCTTCACTCTTTTACTTGAAGATCCATTTACACCTAATAGGTTTCACCCTTACAGGTAAATCCTCAAGGGACCATACACAACAAATGTGTATGAAGTATATTTTAGACTTTATTGCTAAAATCCATCTGTCCATGCCATGATCCTCAAAATCTTCATCATGTGAAGTCAGATCATTTTCACACTTAGCTGACACATGGAATCCACCATCAAACTAATTTAAAGATGTATGAGTGTTTCATCTTTAATTGTACTTTTAGTTTCTGATTTCAGTAGCCTCATTATCTTCTTAATATTCAATGAGTTTCTTTTCTTCATTTTCATCTTGATACTCAAGAAAACCATTCTCTAAGAATCACATGTTTAGAGGTGAAAACCTTTAAGAATATCAAGGTCATAAAGTTGGTATCCAATACCATCCTTTATATTCCTAATGAAGTAGCACTCTCTGGTGCTAGATTCAAGCTTAATTGTATATATGATATGTTCGTGGACTAAGGAACCCTAAATACTCAAGTGTCTAATATTATGTTATGTTCCAAACCATAGTTTATGAGGGTTTTGGGGTTCTGATTTGCATGGAATCTTATTAAGTTGTAGTCTCTACTGCATATATACCTATAAACTAAGGCATAATTATGCTAAGAGTCATCATTGATCAAATCATGTCACACATGATCCAATTGTATCTCTCTACAACTCTATTATGTTTAGGTGTATCAGGAAAAGTGAGATAGGAATCATATATCTTTCTTCATGAGGTATTCCTTAAATTCATCTAATTGTACTTCCTACATACAGTAGATGAAATTTATTTCATCTTCCTTCAAACATTGGTTCTAAACCAAAAAGATGAAATATTTTAACATTTCAAAGGTTTCTAAGGTGAAGGGAAGAAATCCCACATCACAAATTATCATCAGTAGATATCACATATCATTAATGTTTATTATGATAGAGATGATCCATATACATCAATATGCATGAGATCTTAAATACCTTGTCATCTTACGCCATTCCTATAGAAGGATGTATCAGACGTCTTTACTTTTGAATACAATATTCACAAGTATGCAATATTTTAAATTTCAGACAATCTAAAGTTTCATCTCTTACCGGTGTATTGATCTTATCAATAGTCATATGTCCAATGCATAATGCCGGATTATTATCAAATGATCGTCATCCTCATATTGATCTTTCAAGGTTTAATTCTCAGTATTGGAAATTTTAATGAACATTCATTAATATTCTAATTCATTAGAGTCATCTAGATTTTATATTACTATCTGAAATATATCCATCATAACTCTTTATGGTAGGCTTATTCTAGAATGGATGTTTATTTCCAACATTTAGAAATAAACAGTGAATGTATTCTAATATCTATGTCACATATAGACAAATGGCAATCTAATGAACCCTATATACCCTATGTTAATTATATCGAATTGTTGCAGTATTTGGGAAATCAAGATTTATCAAAATGACTACTAAAATATGTTTAGCAATTAAAGAGAGCGGTCAGTTAATATTTTACTTGGATAAGATCAAGATCGAACTCAGGGTGGCAGTTGTATCCTTTGGTTCATTATAGTCGATCTAGAATTGAGATTTTCAAAGAGGTATTTTTTTATTATTTTTATATGCAAGTAAAAATGACATGCAAAATCGGGCAAGTTTAAGGGTTAAAATGTAATTTTTAAACAAACGATATCTAAAATCCTAAAACATAGCCAGAATGTGAATTATGATGAGATTAATGCTCTGTAATGTTTTTGTAATTTTCTAATAAAATACGAATTAATGATGAGTTAAATATTCATGCATGGTAGCTAATTACATTTAATAAACAGAAGACCAATTTGTTTCCCAGAACCAAAATTATCCTATACAACTCTATGTGAGAGGAATCTAGAAAAATAATATATCCTAAAAAAGTTGATATATGACTATTTAAAATTAATTACTCAATCACCAATTAATTTTTGGCGACCTCGATATGCATGCAAATGGCATGATTTTTGGGCACATTATAAAATACACTTAAATCTACCTATGAATTTTTGGAGCAACGATTAATTTAATAGTAATTAAAGATAAGGCATGGGAATATTATGCAATTTTCTATGAAAATAAATTTACTAAATCAATGATATCTCATAAAAAAACCAATCAGGCATCCACAATGATATGCATAAGAATTCTACAATATGATTTTTTTAGAAAAATAAAATGATACTAAATGAATTTTCAAAATATAGCTAGAACATAGGAGTATGATTGTAATACATAAAAAATTGATAATAAAATAAATATGCTGACTAGACTTATATGCAATTACCAATACTTTGGGTTTGAATATGCAATTGTTTCCACTGTCTCATGCCGTGCACGTAAGCACTGCCTGGCAAGGATGATAGCGTGGATATGAGAAGATCTATGGGCAGGTGCGCAAAAGCTCTAAAAGGACACGTGCGATGTGCATGCACTTGCTGGCTGGACTGGAGTACTAATTTGGTGGACCCCTGTGTGTCGTTCTGCAATTAACCCAAAAGTGTATGCCCTACATGTGATGGTTGTGCCCTCTTTCTTATTATGGCGATGGATACGAAGGGGGGTGGATAGAGTAGGATATGCTAAAAGAGAAGTGCTACGACTACGATATTCCCTCGCCTTACGTACTCCTCAAGTTTGTAGGGGGTGGGGTGTTAAGGGATTTTTAAGTGGGCATGCGGCCTGTGGCGGTTGATGCTCGTGAAGGATGTCATGGTCGGTGGCAATGAAGAAGCGTGAATCAGAGATATCGATGGAGGTTGTTGTCCTCCGTGACTTCTAGATAGGTGAAGAGTGACCAGCGACGATGCTGGTGAATGAAGCGTGTAGTGGTGATGGTGAATGCAGCGGGTCTAGGCCACTGGAGGAGGAAGCGAAGGGGGTGGTGGACTCAAATGGCAGTGAACGACTGTCGGTGGATGGAGTTTCGAGGTGTCGTGTCATCGACGATGAAGTCCAGTTGTATTACACTATGGAGTTCGAGGGGCCAAGTACGGAGGGGGGATCATGTAGGAAGAATGGGGAGTGGTTTGGGTGGTGCGATGTAACGAACAACAGAGAAGAAGAAAAGGAAAGTAACAGAGTAAAAGAGGAGAAGGAAGAGGAATAAGAAATGATATCTATTTGGGGATTGGATGGTTGAGTGCTTATGAGGTGGAGCTAGTAGCAGCTTCAGTCTTCGCTCAAAGGTCAGCAAACCCGAGTTCAAGAGAGCTTAGAAGCTTGTAGCAGCACGCCGACATGGGATAGATTTTGCCAACAGGAGGTCATCGTCACTTGGTAAAGGCTCTTGGAGCTGTCACCTGCAAGAGTCTTTGAGCTGGACATCCTCCCATGGTTGGTATACACGCATTTTCGTCACTGAACATGGGCGGGGGGGCGCAGACGGGATAAGGAGGGGGACGTACTACATTGCGCATGTGGATGCAACCATGTGGTGTGAAAAATTAAAATTAAATTTAATTAATAAATAATAGCAATAATAATAATATAAATATATCTATAACTAATAATTAAAATAGAAATAATAAAAAAATAACTACATAGATAATGAATATAGAAAAATAAAACAATAATAATTAAATAATAATAAATAAATAAATAAAATTTGGGGGTGACATGTGGCGGCTAAAGGAGCCGCAACATGTCTCTCCTAGAAAATTGAAAAAATAAATTTAAAGAAAATAAAAAAGAAAAAACAAAAGGGGTCAAATTCTTAGTATACAAATAATAGACTAAATAAGCTACAACTTTCATGAAGAACCAAAAGTGAAATGAAATCATATGTATAAAAAGTATTTTTAGTGGTATCCTATTGATATAAAATACCATATTTTGTATTCTACGTATTTTTGTCATTTTCTAATAAGATAAAAATCAGAATAAAATTAAAGAACATATGAAATAAATATTTACAACCTGATCTATTTTTTTGGATTTACAATATTAATAAAATCGTGGAATAAATAAGAGGGGACATATGCAGAGACTATATATACATAATTGGGTTGATTTATTTTCTTCATTTTTTGCTTCAATTTTTATTTGGATTTCTGTTTATTTTATTATAACAATAATCAAATAAAGTAAATACAAAAGAAATAAATAAAAAAGAGTATTTTTGTATATAAAATAACAAAGTCAACTTAGGTCAATATGCATAATATACAATAGGGACCCAAAACCCAAGTTTCACATATGAACTCAGATTCCTTTAAATTTGATCTTGTTTTGAAGGTAATTGAACATGTATTAATTCATAAGTTTGAAGGGGTCCATAGGAGAATGTATGAGAGAGATATCCTATTTTAAAGGCTTGTAGTCTCAAACTACAGTTTGGGTTTTATTAGTCAATTTTGCAAGTTAATATTTTTTTGACATTTTTCATTTATTAGTATTAGTTATATGTACACTATAGAGTTGATTTTATACAATTCTAATTTAGTGAAGAGTAGATAAAAAATAGTGGAAAATATGGTGAATTTAAATGTGATATTTACAAGGGAATTTGTCTTCTTATTTAATGCAAATATGCAAGCTGAAATGCAGAAATTAATTCTAAGTGCATGAATGGTAAAAATGCTGAATAAATGGAGATTTGCAGCTAATTACTCGAGAATGAAGCTCTATTTTATATATTTTGAGTTATAAATCATAGTTTCATAAATCCCCCTATACTTAAACCTTTCTCATCCCTGAGTAACTAAAATGAAATGCAAAAGTGAAATGATTTTGGCTTCCATACCAAGGTCATGAACAAAAGGTGGCAGTGGAGCTCGACTTGATATTTGGATTATTAGTGTAGCAGAACCTTAATGGGAATAGGATTTATAGACCTAACAGCCTTTAAGTTCCACAAGTCTCTCTTCAAGTCTCCTCAACAATTAGGCCAGAACAAGTCCTCATACATAAATTCTGATGAATATGAATCTTACTTGTGCCGTGTAAGTGAAATGTAGCTCTCCACATCAGAAATGGCAAAGGAACAACCTCCTTTAACAAGGTAACCCTAATTCCCTGGTCTAGCTACTCTTTCCCTGAAGAGCACGGTATTCCCTTCTAAGTTCAAGTGCGACAGGCTCAAGAAGAGTGGATAGAGAAGAGAATGGATTGTGACAAGTGTAGCCAAATATCCTTGGAGCTTGACTAATGTATCCAAGTCTCCAGATCTAGGGTTCCATGATATGAGACTTGAAACATATGCCTCGCTTATTCATATTTTTCTCCCACGGGAAATTTTATCCATTTACATTTTGCCCGTCTAAATTTTTTGTAGATTTTTTTAAAATATATACTTTGCAGCATGTACATGAGGAGTTTTTCTTCTTGAGCCAGTAGAATATCCCTATTTTGAAGCTTTATTGCAACCCACATCATCCCATTGTTAGACGTCAGCACCACTAGACTAGGTTGAGACACACTGGCCACTTATTGTGACTATGAATGTTTCCACTTGCACATTGCCTGAATATAAAGTATTATACATCCTTACCAACTTGTCAATGAATTTCTATCTGCAAGGTTCTTGTCCATGTTAGGTCACTTTATGAGAATCATGCGTGTGTATAAATTATTCTACTTAGACAAATTGAAGATGACACTTGAACATAGGCTTGTGTACTAAAAGAATTAAGTCGCTTGACCTGAAAAGTCTCAACACCAGTTCCTTTGCAGTTCAACTGAAATTAAGTGGATTAAGGTCAAATCAAGTCCATCCTTGATTTCTATTCATAACATGAGTCATAACTCACTAACTTTCCACTTTGCATATGCTACATATGCAAATGAAATGCTTATGTTATGAAATGCATATTATTGAAATGCATGGTGATTTTATTTTTTAATGAATGCAAGAATGATATGCAAGAGTAAACAAGAATCCATTTCTCTTAGACAAAAAGCTTTTTGAATTTTTTTGGGTATACCTCCTAATTTACAAGAAATTTACAAAAGTTTTATTTACAAGAATTTTACAAAATTATACAATATTTATAAGGAGGATATTATACACATTATAGTTTATGTATACAATATACATATCATACAAGTATACATGTATTTTACAAAATTTAAAATTTTTACAACATTTACCCATATCATGATTATTGGCTAATATATACAAAAATACTCGAAAGTACGTGCTATGGGTAATGTATATATGTAATATATACATGTGCCCATACACTTAGCACGTGCTATGTCCTCAGAGCACAAAAAGCAAGGAAAATACGTAGCTTGTGCTAAGGGGTAAGAGAGTGAAAATAATAGAAGCATAGTAGTCGATACGCTCCTTATACTTAGGACCTGGTCAATCTAAGTGTAGAAGAAGAGCATAAATTGGGGTGGTCCAGGTCAAGAGGAGAAACATATGAATATATACAGGGTGGGCATATGTCTCCCCTATAATTGGGTTTTAATCAGCATAATTATAGGAAAGGAGTAATTGTGAGAATCGATGGGGTTGTAGGATATACAGGTAAGAGAAGGGGTTCCTCCTATACTTAGGATTTACATAGCCTCAGTATGGAGTGAGTATCTACAAGAGAAGGAACATAAGCTCTAAAAGAGTGAATAAATCAAGCGTGTGTTAGTAGTGAAAAAATGATGACCTCAATTTTGACCAACTGCTCCTTAGATTCTACAAAGTTCTTCAACAATTGTCCACTAACCATAAAGGAATGTGCACCATCAACGAGATCAGTTATCTCTACACAACCATTATTGTGTACTTCCTTAACAACATTGGGACCCATCCATTTGGATTTGAGCTTCTAGTGTAGCACATTCGATTTAGCGTTGAATAACCATACCTTTTGTCCCGGAACAAAGTTCTTAAACCTAATGTGTTTATTATGACATCTCTTCACCTTGTCCTTATAAATTAAACTGTTGCCATACACCCAGTTTCATATTTCCATGAACTGGTGACAATATACGATAGTGGACTTTGGTTATCACGATTTTGTTATGTCTACTATTGGACCTAGCATATCTTACACCTCCGAATCTTTATTCCTATGTAGAGGAACTGCATAAAAAGATCAGCTAGATATCAACCTTTAGAGAAAGGATTGCCATCTCCTTCTCAGGATGAAGATTATCTCTTAAAAATCATTTGATGGTGCTTGATGAGTCCTCAATCTCACTCTATAGATATTCATCCAAGCACCAACCTCTATGATTCAATAATTGAATCAACATCTGTATGATCATTAAGATGGTCATGGTACATAACCCTGATTGTATTAAGGGATCTTTTTTGCAAATTAGTTATTCTTCATTTTAGATCAAGGACCGATATTTGCAGTAACACTTATAATATAATGGCTCATGATGGGCTCGCATGTCCGACAATCTCCCACTAACCCAAAGAGCCATTAATGGGCTAATGTTTAAACCCACACTCATGTGACAATCATATGATATTTAGAAAAATAGCTAGGTAAGTTGATCAGTCACTATGTTCCCAAGGGTCTACGCCAAGTCCTTTTACGACACTTGCATATCTCCTACTAACAGTACTCATATAGAATGTGAATATTGCATCTTATGCAACCAATAATAAATCATGTTAGTGATAGTGTCCTTGATACTAAAATCAATAATCACTATAACCAGTATTTCCATTATCCTTATAAAATACCCTTATTGCTAGAGATCTCTATCTCCTAAGGTATCCATAGTTAAGACCTTTTAGATCTCTATCTATAAAGTCTTAATTTCTTGAATATAAGACTTTGAGATCACTATCTCAAAAGTCGTGTCATCTTTGAAGGAGTACGAGCCCGATGGTGAGCAGAGTGGGCTAGTATGTCAAAGTCGGTAGAAAGAGTTCACAAAGCGTGCCGAGCGGGTGGGAGTCTACATCATCATTCAACCGGCGAGGCCGCTCACTCCAAAGTAGGTTCTTGATTGGAGGAAAGAATGCACGTGTGTGGCCTTGACATGACTTGTCTTGCTTGCTCGACGTACATTTAAGACCAACTCGACATAGAGAGGGACTTTTTATCTGTCCCGCTTGCTTTCATAGACTACCGGCTAGCTACGGCGGTCAGGATGATCTTCTATGATATATAGTCCACATGCTTCCTTTCATACTAATGATTTATTTGAGAGGTCCTTGACTTTAATTTTTTGAGTCAACCCGCGCGCCAAATATAGATTTTAGAAAGCTTTCTCTCTACTTGGTTCTGTCTCCTCTCGAATGGTCCGATCGTGGACTCAGTCTTCTACTAATCTAATCAGGTCAACTTTAACTAGACTATAGTCGATGCCTTGTATATGCCAATAGTTTAATGAAAAAGAGCATGATCGTGGCTTGGTTGAATCAACAAGCGTAGATCAACAACATATCATGAAACAGCTCCTCAGAAAGCTTGTATCCTAGCCCTTCTCCGAGAGTGAGTTCCAGTCCTCAAATGAAAGTAGCTTCAAGTAGGAAGTTCTATATGAGCAACAATGGAAGCGAGGCAGGATCTCATACCGGAGTCAAAGATTCTCGTGCGATCCTCAGGGTGAGAGAATGCTACAAAGCCTCGAATGACTTGCCTCGGGGCTTTTCTCCATTGTAGGATTAGTAACAAATTACTTCTCTTACTAAATGGCAGACATCTGACTTTTGTTCACACCTAGCATACACCGGGCTTCTCGTAAATGATGCATAAGGGCAAGCAGTTTTAGCATCACTTCCTCAACTCCCCATGGTGTTATCCCATCAGATAGGTTTGTACCATATCTTAAAGGAAGGAAGCAATCCTTGGGATTTTCCAAGAATAAAATATGTCCAAGGTGTAATACTTAATCTGACGGTCCCAATACCCTCTTCTCTTTGCTTCTGAGCATCTTCAGAACTATGATCTAAGAGGCATCCTTGAGATCATATCTCAAGGCATGGAATAGCCAGTCAATAAAACAATTATCATTATCCTTATATCATTCCAAATGATTAGGATATTATCTACATTTAGCATTATGAGCACATTGGCACTCCCACTAAGCTTCACATGGTTGATCAAGACTCTATACGAAATCATAACCTTTATAATTTCATTAAATATGATGTTCCAACTACAAGAAGCTTATTTGAGTCCATGGATGGAGTTATTCAGCTTGCACACCTTTCTTTCTTTAACTATGAATCCCTAGGGCTGCTTCATATGAATATTCTCAAAGAGTTATTCATAGAGGAATGCAATATTGACTTCCATCTTCAAGATGTCATAGTCAAAGTGTTTAGCTATAATTAGCAATATTCTGATGGGTTTAAGCATTGTAAATGAAGAGTAGGTCTTATCACAAGCAATGTATTCTCTTCGGTGTGTATCTTATGGCTACGAGCCGTGCTTTGAAGGTCTCTACCTTCTCACCAGGTTCCCTCTTTCTCTTGAAGATCCATTTACACCCAACAGGTTTTACCCTTAAAGGTGGATCCTCGAGGGTCCATATACAACACTTGTGAAGTCTACTTTAGACTTTATTGATCTTCAGAAGCTTCATCCTATGAAGTCTTATCAATATCAGACTTAACTAGCACATGGAATCGATCCTCAAACTCATTTGAAGAGATATTAGTGTTTCATCTTTAATTGTCCTTTTAGTTTCCGATTTTAGGAGCCTCATTATCTTCTCAAGTTTAAATGAGTTACTTCACTTCATTTTTAACTTGATTATAAAGAGAGTCATCCACTAAGAATAACATTCTCAGATATGAAATCTTTTAAGAATATCAAGGTCATAAAATGGGTATCCAATACCACACATTATTTTGGTAATGAAGCATCACTTTTTGGTGCTAAATTCCAGCTTACTTGCATGGAACCTTATATATTATAGTCTCTACTACATATATACTTAGAAACTAATAGGTAATCATGCTAAGATTCATCGTTGATGAAATCATGTCACACACGATCACAAATGTACCCCCCTACAACTATATTGAGTTTAGGTGTATCAGGAGGAGTGAGATACGAATGATATTCCTTTCTCCATAAGGTATTCTTTGAATACATCTAATAGGTACTTGCTACATAGGTTAGATCAAATTCATTTCATCGTCCTTCAAACATTTGTTCTAAACCAAAAACGTGAAATCTTCGAACTTTTCACAGGTTTCCAAAGTGAAGGAAAGAAAACACATATACCAAATAATCATCAAATGATATCACATATCATCAATTTTTATTATAATACAGATGATCCATTTACATCAATATGTATGAGAACTTGAATACCTTGACATCTGACACCCTTCCCAAAGAACGGTGTATTGGACATTTTTTTACTTTTGAATACAATATTCATATGTGTGTAAGATTTGAAATTTCAGATATTCTAAAGTTTCATGTCTTACTATTCCATTGATCTCATCAGTAGATGCATGTCCAAGGTTTGATGCCAGATCATTATTAAATGATCTCCATCCCCTTATTGATCATTAAAGTTTTAATTTTTAGTATTAGAAATGTTAATGAACCTTTCATTACTATTCTAATTCAGTAAAGTCCTCTACAAGTTAGATTACTTTCTGAAATATATCCATCAGAACTTTTTATGATAGGTTTGTTCCAGAATTCATGTTTATTTCCAACGCTAAAAATAAACTATGAGTGTATTCTAATATCTAAGTCATTGATACATTCTCTAATACTGAGGGCTCTCCCGCTGAAAATATGAAGTCTATATATCCAATAGAGATTGTTGAAATAATTGCATAAATATCTATGTGGATGACTATTAAATCGTAAGATCAAATTTTCTAGTATTCTAAAACATATACAACCAATTTCAATGTGATACAATTATTAGACTTTTAATCTTATCCAATAAGAAACTCAATTTCAACGATTATAAGTAGATGTTAAATAATCTCATGCACTGTCTGGATCCTTCTCTAAGGATCCTAGATAGACTCATAGTCATATTATAAACAAATCAGCTTATTGAAGTATTGGCATTTATCCAACTATATGGATGTCAGACAGAAGTCACAGAAGTGTAGCCAACCTTTTGACTTTCTTTCTTACTTAGGTTAGACCCATTCTTCCACTGCGCCCCCTTCATCTATGAAAAACCATTTTTAAGACAAAGGATCTCTTATGTTGAATTCAAAAGATTTCAATATAACAGAACATTCAACATTTATACATGCTTCATTTAATTCACACAACTTGAATATTATGAAGCTTCATGAATGACTAGAGTAGAAATAGTAGAATGATGACACTCATTGTATCTACGTCCATCGTAACTCAAAATCTTTAGTTCAGGCAGGTACTCAAACAATTTGAGTACATCATCTCTTATAGAGCCACCATTCTGCATGATGCACTGAACCATGTCATTCATGATTAAAAGTCGAGAGCACATATGTATGTCGAAACATCATCTTCGATTTTATAAGGATTCTAGACAATTACGATCATCATTGGCATGTCACTTCCAAAGTACATTCTATGAGAGATCAAGACTACAGAGAGACACAACCCTAGGTTGTTGTCTTATTGTCATTCCTCATTATTATGAGGAAACTTGCACGTTGAAACCACATAAAATATATGTCCAACTGCAAGTACAATATCTTTATCATTGATCCAATCCATGATATTTACTGATTATTATTTAGTATATTATTGAATGGGTGCAATGAGGATTATCTGAAATAAAAAATTTACATAAATATATATTTTACTTTGATTTAGGAATTTCATATAAAAGTTGTCTTGCCTTGTCAAAACTAAAAGTCCATTCCCTTAATCACTTAATGTAAGAGATATACTAACCATTATATCTCAGCAAGATCTGGGATCTCCTTCTTACCTTTGTTTCACCCAATAATATGAGAACTTGCAACTTGGATAAAAGAAGCGGGAACTCATTCTGCCTTGCAAGTCCAACTTGCATCTCCCAATTCATCTTTAACAACTGGGTCCAACACCCCTAAGGTGATGTCGGTCCATCGTTAATTGAACTAACCATCAACAGGATTAAAACTCGCTATGCGCAATCCAATATGGCCCCAATAATATGAGGACTCCATATTGTGGTCACTACGCATACGTCCTTACTCATTCGAGAAGCAAAGAGCCTGATCCAGATGCGCTTGTATGAAGGAGCTGTCACATCGGACATGACATCTCCTACATATAATCTCTGGCGACGGAACCCTTCCCCTTGACTTGAGACCGTGGATGTCACTTATGTGATCCTCAAATCATGTTCAAATTCTTATTAATTATTATGAATTATATTCACATAATTAATTCTTCCAAGGAAAATAGCAAATCTATTCAAAATATACTATTTTAATTGGATCTAATTAATCAACTCATATTAAATCAATTATTAATCCTAAAAATCAACCAACAAAAAAGTTCTATAATCTCAAAATATGTATTATTCGAATTTTAATAATTAGAAAAATACATCATGATTGCTTCAAACATTATCCCTTCCCTACACGTTGTCATGGCCAGTTCTCATGTGTGTGGGACAGACCGCTCGTGGATCAACCTGTTACCCTAACGATCCCCGACTAGATACCATATTCGCCTCAGGTCAGGATAATACCAATTGATCACTTTGCACTTGAGATGATAATCGGTATTTCAAATGATGTTATACCATATAATAATATTCAAAACATCTTTTATTAACATTATAAGGATATTTGCTAAATAAATCCTCAATCTTATTCAAGGATCAATGTTTGTTGGAAAGTTCGTGTAACCAATTGTGATCTAGATCATATATAATCAAGTTGGTTATGGTCAATGTCATTCAAGGAATTGATCATCATCGTTTTAATATTAATCAATATTTGTCTCAGGAAACTAACCATTAATTTCTGTTAATTTAATGACAATCACAAGGTTCGTGATCAAGTACGTAACTTCTGGTAGTGACCCCTACTTACAAAAATTAACATATCTCAATCTATTTAAATCCAAATCAAGAAAAATAAGTTTCCATAGTTTGTTAATTTTACATAAAATAGAACTCAATTGATAGTTACACATTTCTAGGCATTTTATAACCGTAATTAACTCTTTAATTACATCAAGATTCTCCATCCCGAAACAGTGGATACATGTTCATTAAAATGATCATAACGTGAGAAATCAGATCTGAAATCATTTAAACTCAAATCCTAAGGTTTCCTTATTTGATGGGGATCATTATACAAGTGATAATCATGAGTTTAGATACTTTTAAAGAAGGCGAAAAAATGCACTAAACAAGGTTGCATGAATGAAATGCAATGAAATATAACACAACCAAAAAATGCCCAAGTCATCTTATGTTTATGAATCATATCAAAAACCTTCAACCTAGTTCTCATACCACTTGAAGGATATGGGAAGATCCTTAAGCGCATCACGGGTTCATGAGGATCGCATCGTATGCGATTGGGAGTGACTAAACACACGAGTCGCTCGAGGCAGCAGAGTTTCAAAATTTTTAAAACTATAAAACCACATGATCCAAGAACACTTCTCGGATCTTTTCATGTAAAACACAAAGAAGTATTAGGTTTACTCTTAAAGCGTGATAGCGATCGGGTCTCTAAACAAGGAGACCTCCTATCTCAAGTCTGATCCAACAGAGGAGATGCTTGAGAATGCGTTGATGAGACATGTCGCAATCCATGTTGATGATCCTAGTGATGAATCTCCTGATCTCGTCACATGAGATCCGATGTCTTCTTCACGAGCGAGGCACATCGATGGAGATCCACGAGCAGTCATTCTTGCAGTGTAACGGTGATGCGAAGACGACAACTCTCTCTCTCTCTAGGGCATCAAGGTGGACGACCACAACTGAGAGATGGAGAAAGTCTTGGCGTGTAGAGAGAGCATAATTTATTGTAACTTGAAGAGCAAGGGGTGCCTCTTCTTATCTAGTATTTTGGGAGTCCCTGGATCCCAATCCATGTGCACACAAATCCAATGGATGAGATTGACTTGTGTTTCTTCCAATGGACATGATCATTTTGTAAAAACATAACAACAATTAATTTAATCTAATTAAATATATATTGAATAATAAATATGAAATAATTTTTATTAAATCAATTATCCTTGAAGATAATTCAGAAGGAGATAAACATCTACAATAATAAGAGGGGATGGCCACCCACTCCAATTATGAGTTGTTGGCTATCCACCACCTTTATTGGTGGATGGTAATCTCATTCCAATGAGATTACATTATCTCATTTAAACATTATCTCACAATAACTACAACAATATTTGTTGTAAATTATCTCACAAAAACAATTCATAATTCTCTTGTGAACATTGCAATCATGCCATTGGAAATTTCTAAATCACATTCACAACCCAAAAGAAAATATAAATTATAATTTTAATTAATTATCTAATGTGAATCCCGTTCACATCAATGATTAATCAACAAATATAAATTACAATAGGCCCTCTCTTATATATTATAAATCACATTTACAACATATTTATGATTAATACGGATAGTGGTATCCACAATATTCATATCCATGATAATTAAATCACATTTAATCATCTTGGATATCTATTCTCATGTGCCCAAATAATATGAATCACACTCACATTATTCACATCTTTGATGACTAATCATATTTGATTATCTTAGAAAACTTTCCTTATAATATGAATCATATTCATATTATTCATGATAATTAAATCACATCTAGTTATCAACTTTGTCATCGCTCAAATACATATATCAACAATGAAATTATCCGTGAACTCTTTCAAGGATAATGCGCTTTCTCCGCGGATACTTGGAGATAAGGACATGGTGATTGTATTGTTCCACATATAGTTATTTGGATATTGAGATCACATATCAAATACAGATCTTGCGGACCACCCAAGGATGCTTGATTAAATAAGGACTGCAAATCTAATCTTCTCATTGTATCTGAATGACATTCAGATTAAAGTCCAACATTTGGACTAAGATCATATTATTTCTCTATGAAAGGTGTCACTAAAATCCATACCTATTTAATCACTCCCTCGGAATGGAAGCGTCATGTTTATACAATCATTTATGATCACATCACCCTGAGGTATTCCTAAAACCTGTACATCCTGCATACTGGAGGAACCAGAATAAATCCGAAGTATTAGATAAATTTTACACTATCTACTTCTGGTTTTATCATTAAGTTTCTCATTCAATCAATGGGAGTCGGTATCGATCATATACTTTCCATAAGAATATATCATACCTAGATGTTGAACATATACTTTCCAAAAGCATGTATCAAACCTTACAAATTCAGTCAAGGTTCCAAAGCGAGACGATCGTATACAGAATTTGATTCTTCCCAATATCTCATGAGTGAGCTCATGTCTTTTGGTTCAGTAAATGAACCAGTATGATCCCTTTGAGAGATCGTATTACTCATATGCACTTGTACGTACACCAACATACCGGTGTATAAACCTTGGTTATGTCATCAACCTACCAGGCTGCCAAAACTATAGACTTAGACACATAGTAACACAGTTGTCTTCGGAAAAAGGATGCGTGCCTATATCGTGATAGTATACGATACATGACTTTGGTTATCTTGATCTTGTTAAGTCATCTCTTTGACATAACTTATCTAACACCTCTGAATCTCTATTCCTATGCAGGGGACCTGCATCAAGAGGTCGATAAGAAATCAAACTTTAGAGAAAAGATTGCCATCTCCTTCTCAGGCTGGAGATCATCTCTTAATAATCATTTGATGGTGCTTGATGAGTCCTCAATCTAACTCTTTAAATATTCATCCAACCACCAGCCTCTATGATTCAACAATAGAATCAACAGTTGTATGATCATTAAGACAGCCATGGTTCATAACCCTACTTCTACTAAGGGACCTATTATTTAAATTAGCTATTCTTCATTTTAGATCAAGGAATGATACTTGTAATAACATTTACTGCATAATGGCTCGCTGTGGGCTCGCATGTCTGATGAATCCATGATTCATTAACTTTTCTGTCGCATTTTGTCTTAAAACCCTTAATAAATACAAGTAAATATACTTTAATTTCCATCTTTTATAAAAACTTCATTCATGAATAAATATTCACTTTAAACAGCAAAATCATGTAAATAAATAAAGAACAAAGAAAAGAAAATAAGGCAGATTGGAGATATGTATATATGTACAATATGACTTATAAATATAAATATAACTGCAAGGTATATTTATAACCTAACCCCTGACCAAGTCAACATGGATTGTTCGACAAACAAATAAGTAGGGGGAGATAAGGAAAGAAAACCATAAAAATAAATTGAGACACACTTCATATACTTCTCACTATTTATCAAATAAATACAAAACTTCAATGATTTTTAATTAATTCATATGTACATATTTTTTCACCAAATTTTTTTCCTAATTATTTCTAAAAATGTATATAACAATATAAAAATAAGTTAAGAATATTGTCCTGTATATCTGCCAAGAAATCCAGCCTTTAATTTGTCAAAATCTCAACTTCCGAACATAATAACTTCTTCATACGAACTCCAATTTCACTCTACTCACCTTTAAAGTTCATAAAATAATATTCTCTAATTAATAGAGGTGGTTTCATTGAATTCGGAGTCCGTTTGCAAAAAGTCGATTTTGGGACCAAATGACAATAGGGTTTCTGGGCTATTTATTTTATGTAGAACACACTATTTATAATTTTATTAATTTTACAATTTCTAATTATTTTCATGATATTGTATTTTCACTGTAATTTATTTCAGAATTTTTGAAGCATAATAATTATTTTATTAAAATCTAAATCCGTAATTTATAGATAAAAATGAACTGGATAACACATACCTATATTTATTAATATATGTAAACTAATTTATTAAAATCCCTAAAAATTAACACAATCCTTATTTATCATTCTAATAATTAAGAAAATACAAAATTAATATTTAACTATTTATTTATTAAATTAAAAATTCAAAGCCTATTTATCTATACATATTTATTAATATAATATTTATATTTCGAATAATATTTATTATTTATAAAAAATAATTATTATATAATTTAGATAATTTAATTATTTACATTTCTTGTTTATATACCTATTTAAAATAACATTATTTACTATTTATTATTGAATTTTTAAGAAATTCACACATCTGGCCTACCAGGTGCTGACACTTGTCAGCACCTGGTGCTTCTTCTCCAAGAAGCCAGTACTGAGGTTTGTTCTAACCGATATTCTTCACCAAATTTTCACGCACACATCATAACCTCTTCCGACGATCCAATCCATTGATTTGCTTCTCCTAACAACCTACTTATTCGGCCACCCTTCGATTTAACTTGGAGATCACGAAATCTATCTATATAATCAGCCAAAGTTGGCGGTTTATAACTAACTCTCCCATATCCACCTAAAGCTCAACTGCCAGTGGCCAACCCCTCTCTTCCTCGCCTCGCTCCGCTCGCCCAGGAGGCGACAGCTCCGATCGATGGTGCCCACGTGGGAGAAGGTTCATCGGGGAGGAGTTCCAAGGTGTTCGCTCCGCCTTGCATCGTCGCCATGCACGCGTTCAGCTTCGGCAAAGATCGACCGTCGAGCAACCATCTGAGGTAAATACACCTCTGCTTTCACAGATCTATTCCTTCACCTTCATCAAATTTTATCTCAATCAACGTGCCTCCATTAGTGTGGTTAAGATCGTCATTAGGACGCTTAACCTTCCATCTTAAACACCCTATCTTAGAATCATTTGAACATATTTCGAATCATATCAAATCACATCTTTATTCGTGTATTCACTCTTCAACTTGCTTTCATTAAGTTTGGAAACAACTATTTGATCTTGTAAAACTATAACCATTCGGCCGATTTCTTGCGAATCGAGCACGCACATCTTCTTTGCAGGTTCTTCTTTTATCTGGAGCAGTTACAAGGCGTTTGGAGTCTTTATTTTTCATGCAATAGTTATTCAAAGAAGGCGCAACAACCTTCCATCAATCTGCAAGAGTAGAGGATCGCCATCTTCATCGACCTCGCCTCGCTGATATTCGCCACCTCCGTCCATGCTCACCAGCAGGTTAGCTCAAGGGATGGAGGAGCCACCACTCTGGCCCTGCAGGAGGCCCAAGTTTCACTCCAGCCGCTGGCGAGAATTTGGAGAAGACACCGCCTTCGTCAGCCTTGCGAGGGACCTGAAGAACCTCAAGAACAACCCGGTGTACAGGATATCGACATGTGGCAGACGTGAACGGTCTAGATCACACATGACAATCTAATCTCCGCCGTTCAATCCGAACCAGTAGAAGAATTGCATAATAAGCCCCGAGGACTTATAGATTTGCAGTGCGCTCCAAAGTTTTCTAGAAAGTACGTTTAGGTCCCCACGCAGGGGCCTAAATGTAAACCTTCATATTTTTGTTACAGAACAGTCCCTGCCTGAGGACCTTTGTACAGAACTTTTATATTTTTTCTTGCATTTATAACCCTGATCTGTAGGGTAGTTTTGGACGTATTTTTGACATATTTTTTCGTAGTTTTTCTTGGGGTAGTTACACAACTACCTCCACGAGTTTTTCCAGTAATACTCATGTATTTTTGTTGCCTTTTCATCGTGTTTTGATTCATCGCTAATTGACTCCGTTTTGATTTGATTTTGTGTGTTGTTCGAGCCCGTTGCTCGTCCTCTTTACCTACTATATAATATCACATAAATTTCACCTATATTTCACCTATTATATTGTTGGTATATTGATTGAAAAATATCACTTTGAAAAATAAATAAAAATTGGAAAAATATAAAATCAAATAAAAAAAGATTAAAAGTCAAAATTCCGTAAAAAAATTGTCGTGTTTCCTCGATCGCTTTAAGAAGAGATAAAATAAATCACAAAAATATATTTTCACATAAATAATCGAAGTATACTATTCTGCCTCCTTGTATTCGACCCTGGCACACTTACCTGGCTAAATAAATAGTGTAAGGTTTTCTTTAAAAAAACGATCTTTGTTTGATCGACTAGGATCTCTTTGCGGTTTTCTACACCGACAACCCTTTCATTTTAAAACCGCAATCTGATCTTAGCCTCGCATAAAAATGGGCTCCGTTGCCGAGGAGGCGTTAGTGTATTTTTACTTTTTTCATATTTTGTGATTTTATTTTCTCTCTTCTTAATGTTTTTTCGTAGCTTTTACCTGATTTTTCTTATGGCTTTTCTCGAATCGTTTCTCGATCTTCTTTAGCCGCTAACTAATTTTTGCAGGACCTACAAGATCAATCGGTTTCTTAGGAGGCCGAGTCAGTTGAAAGAGCAGAGGCTGATTCTTTCTTTACGAGTCGGCTGCAGAGGGCAAAAATTAATTAGTGTAATTATTATAAAAGAGAGATAAAGAGAGAGAAAGTTGCATTCAACTCTCCACTAAGGACTTCCCGACTTGTACTCCCCCCCCCATTTTTTTCGGGGTCTGATTTGCTGAGTACCGTGTATTCGGGGGATCAGGGCACCCACCATGATTTTCTCACCTCTACGGTTTTTCCGCGGCTTTTTCGATAGGTGCTTGTTTAGGAGTTTTCTTTTATTCTATCTAATTGTTCTTATGTAGTTAGTCTTAGGACTTGCAACCTGTGTGCATGATTTTAGGATTTTTGTAAAAATAAAATAAAAAAGTAGACGTTTGTTTGAAAAAACTCGAAAAAAAATAAAAACCCCAAAATAAAATCGAGACTGCTAACGTATCTGACCTAAAAAATGCAAAGGTTCATATGATTTGGGAGAGTAATCCCCTCACATTTTCTTAGAGTGCGCGAGTGAGAGACGACCCATAAGGTTAGAGCCAAAAACCCGTATTTCCCGCGAAATACTACTTAGTCTATGCACCTAATCACTACTCCTCAGTGGGTACGCTTGGGTAGACGGAAATAGTCCGGGTTTACTTGGTAGAGTGGGCGGTTTAGAGGACAGTGTGTAAGGCTCCGTCCTCAAGTAACAAGGGTAGCCGGAAACGGTCCGTACTTACTCCTATGCTGGCTGAATGCAAGTTATTTTCTGTAAAGACTCGGGCCAGTGTTTCGGAGAAAATTTCGGGCACCTATCAGCTCGTGTTAGCTCACGTTAATCTATTATATTGTTTGCTAATTACAACCCTAAAACCGATAAGATAAAAGATCGAACTCTTACGGTCTTCATCGGGTTGTGTTGGTGAAAACATGGTTTGCTTTGTGTTTGCTTGCGGCGCATGAGTTACCGTGGCTTTACGCATTTCCCTCTCTTTTGAATCACAAATCGTGCTCTCCTGACCATTCTCTTGATATCGAATATGACGTATCCACGGCTTTTCTGCTCAGACTCTGTGAGCTTTCGACCATCCACCATCATTCGTACATCTTCACAAGCTTGGGATGACCCTTTTCCCAAGCTGGTCCCATCTGATCTCGAGGAGAGTCAGACCCAGACTCCCTCGCCTCCCGGCCAGACTATTGAGGCAGACCCTTGTCTAAATACATCATCAAGATCTCCAGCTGAGTTTTCGCTAAGTTCTTACGAGAGCTTTTCTTTCACAGAAGATTTGAAGCAGATGGCTCGCGACAAAGGACCAGCAGATGAGAGGCCACCAGCTGAGGAACATCATGAAGGAAGACCAGACTCAGTCGCAGATATTACGACAGGGATTCTCGACACTCTTCAACAGATGAATATCAAGATTTGAGAAAAATTTAGAACTCAGAATGAGTTGCGGGCTGAGATAGCCACGCTGCAAGCAGGGGCCGGGAACTATTTACCACCTGCAGTGGTTCCCACAACTTTACGGGAAGAGTATGACCTGGGCACGAGAATGCTCCATCATTGGATTCGGCTATCGCCAAATCAAGGGCCATACGAGTTGAGGCCGTCTTTCATTTCATTGCTTCCCAAGTTCTACAAGAATGCTACAGAGGAGCCGTTTACCTTTCTGCAGCAATTCGAGATGATCTGTGGTACGACTAGTTATCCATGCATTACACAGGAGGTTGTCCGCCTCAAAGCCTTTCCCTTCGCCTTAGCCGATAAGGCGCTTTACTGGCTGAGTCGCATGGGAAGGGAAATTTCTACATGGGACGATCTAAAGTCCACATTCCTGCGCAAGTATTTTCCTCTGGGCAGGACGAACATGATGAGGAGTCAGATCTCCAATTTTACGCAGCATCCACATGAGTCTTTCCATGAGGCATGGGATAGATTCAAAGATCTTACGGAGAGATGCCCACATCATGAGATACCAATGAAGGTGCTAGTTCAGAATTATTTCGGAGGAGTCCGGCCGGACATCCAGGGGCTAGTGAGTACCGTATGTGGCGACAACTATTTGAACAAGGATGCCGAGTCAGTCTGGGCCATCTTCGAAGGGATGGCTGAGAACTCGAGAGTCATCGACTCTACTCGGGCATTTCAGAAAGCTCCTCAGCCATCACATCACCGAGAGCATCATAAGGTGGCTAACATTTCCGAATCCGAATCCAACACCAACATGGGCTTTATTAGCGAGAAGTTAACGTTGGTGGATGTGATTCAGAAACAAGTTCAGGACTTCAGCCGCTACGAGAGTTGGAGAAACTCTCATCTCTACCTCAGTAGCTGAGTGATCTTTCGAAGAAGGTTTCAGAGCTTCAGCTTCGGTACCAGCAAAGCCAATCTTCTTCGACTGCACAACCTACACGGAGGATCTTACCCGCTCCACCCACCCGTCATATACACTTCGTACAGAGCGAGCTAGAAACCTCGCAGATTGATTGGCATGAGGATCAGTCTCATGCCAATTCCAGTCAGATCACCAGCACTGCAGATATGGATGTTGAGCCGCAAGCCACTCTCGAGATTAATGGGATTTGGTATACTCCGATTCAACAACCGAGTATACCGCATCATCAGCAGCATCCGTACAGTCAACCGCAGCATGGACGTCCACATTTCCAGCACCGGTAGAATTTCACACTGCAGCAGTCTCACCAGCATGTTTATCAGAGACCACAATCAAACCAGTATCCTGCTCACCATTCACAGACATATCCTTATCAGCAGCCGCAACAATCTTCCTCCATGCTGCAGAGATTCTCCCAGCCTTCCCCCTCTCAGCAATACACGCCAAGGCAGGAGAGAGGAACAAGCCAGGGCCAACACACCAAATCTGAAATGAACTTACATGCCCATACACTAAATCAAATCATGGATATGCTGAGCATGCTCCTGATTGCACATAAGACAGAGATGGAGCAGGTTAACCGTCATCTGGACAATTTAACTGCATCGAAGACCACTCTCCAAGCCCAGCCTCAGATGAATCCGAACAACAAGAGGAGGCACCCGGATCAGGTAGACAACAATACATGTATAATCTCGTTTCCTGAATTTTTATCTAACTTCATTCGTCTCAGGAGAGGTAGATCTCCACAAGCACCTGCTGGAGTAGAGGAGAGGTCACTTGATGAGGAGCAAGAGTTGAAATCCATGAGCAGCCAGATTCTGACGTTGAGGAGGAGAATCGGCATATTGATGAGGACAACCAAAGAGAAGGGAGCGATGCTGAAACAGTTGACATGGACACAGGCGATTCAGACGATGATATCAGGCCAGACCATGCAGATACTCCTAGCAAAAATATGTCCTCCCCTGTTTTAGAGAGTTTTGTACATAATTCTGAAACTCTCGATGTACATGCTGATTACGATATCAATAAAAAGTCAGATTTTCTCATTCCTGACATTATTCCTTTTCCCGATGCTCTATTCGGGAAAGGTAAGAAAAATAACAAAAAGAATGTTGTGACTCCAGAGACAGAAAGGTTACTAAAAGATCACATCTTTTTGAAGATCCCGCTACATGATGCCTTAGATCATTTTTCTATGCTTAAGAAACAATTGAAAAACTGATGCACCACGCGTAGGAAAAAGAGATCCCGTACAGACAAACATGTTTTGACTAAGGCTACATCTTCTGCTATTCAGAATAAGTTACTGAAGAAGAAGGACTCGGGAGCACATTATGTTAGATGCGAGATAGCAAATTCCGAATTCGATCGCACTCTCTTAGATAACGGTTCCTCGATCAATCTGATACCATTGATGAATCTCGGATTCATCACTCTAAATCTCATTGATTAAGCTCAGATCCCTCAAAATCAACTGCATTTCTGCATTTATTTCGTATAATTAGCATTTAGGCATGATTTCATAAGAATTGCATTTTGGCATTAATTTTTGCATAAAATAAGAAGCCAAAAATCCAAGCCAAAAATGACCTGTAAATAGCCGAACTTCCCCTATTTTTATCTCCTCCATGCTAACTCCGAATGCCACAAACCCACATCCACTGTGTGCACGTCACTAACAAGAATAAATAACAAATACAAAAAAAATAATTAACCCAGGTAAGTGGACCAAAAACCCAAACCCTAGTTTCAGGATTTTCAGACTAAAAGCCCCATATCTTCTCCATCCAGTGTCTGATTTGATCCTACTCACTTTTGAACTAATGCACATTCAATTACCTTCAAAACAAGACCAAGTTCAAGTGAATCGGAGCTCGTATGTGAAAGTTGGGTTCTGGGCCTCTTTTGTACATTGTATATTTTCGCGGTTTTTTACCTATATTTTATGTATATACTTTCCTTATCAATAAAAATCCAAAAAAAATAGAATTAAGTATCTTTTATTTATCTTTGAACTTTCCATATTTTTCCGGTTTTTTATCTTGTTTAAAAATGAAAAAAAATTAGAAAACCCAAAAATCAAGGTGTTCTATGTACATGGGATACCCCAAAAATTCAATTTTTAAAATTTGACCGATTTTGAGTTTGATGTCTTCATGAAAGTTATAGATCTCGTCGAGACGAACATTTTTCGTGAAGGAACTTTTTCGATCCGAGGTCATTTGCTATTTTTATTGATTTTACAAAGGTTTTTATTCTCGAATTTTCTGGAGCTGACACGTGGCTGCCCCAGAGGCCGCCACGTGTCAGCCATTTTTGGCCCCTTTTATACTCGTTTTTTATTAAAAAAATTAAAGGGCACGCACGTGCGTCGCACGTGCCACCCCAGGCACGTGCTCCGCACGTGCCACACCCCTCTCTCCCATTAACCTCCTGCGCCACGTGCCAGCGCCACGGCCGTTCGATCAGCGGCAGATCGAACGGCCGTTGGCCTTCATCCTCACGCCAACGGCCCTCCCCGAAACCTTCGCTCCTCCATTATCCTCCGCAACTGCCGCCCCCACCGTTCTTATTAACCACCCCCGCAACATCCGCTCCGCCTCTCGCGCCTATCCTCTCCTATTTAAAGAACCTCGGCGACCCGCCAGACCCTTATCCGCCGATTGCATGCAGGTGGCCCTCGCGGTGGTGACAGCACCACGAAGCGGCTCCTCCGGCGCGATCCGATCCCTCCGGTCGTCGCCGCGCCTCCGCGCGCGCTCCAGCTCCGCCTTGGCGTCGAGCCAACGTCTTCTTCAACGACAACGCCTTCCACCTTCTCCAGGAGGCTCGACCCCCTCATCGCTTCACCGGAGCCACGCCGTCGCCTCCCGCTACTCGTCGCCGTCGCCACCGCCATCGTCAACGCCACGTCTCCAGTGTCGACATCTCTGCCAGCCGCCGCCCCGCCTTGACCGGCACGCCACGCCGTGCCCTCCGCAACTCCACCAAAGATGCGACGCCCTTCGCCGTATAGCAACCATCCACCGACTTCATCAACGACCGACCTCCACTCCGCCAAGGCTGGCCCTGTTTCGCCCCCTCCGCCGCTGAAGCCATCGGGCGGCGAGCCCGAGGCCCTCCCGCGTGCACCGCACGTGACGGGAGGGAACGACTTCCCCAGCGAGAATTAACCATAGGGGTCACGTGCTGCGCACGTGCCTCTTGGGCAAATTGCAAGTGTGCCCCCGGAGCTCCGCCTTATTACGTTCCAGTCCAAGACCAGAGGGCACGTGCTGCGCACGTGCCTCTCTGTGAACTTTGTAGAAAGTCCCCCTATTGCTGGTAAATAAATCTAGGTCCCCCACCGTTCTGCATTTTTATTTTTTATTTATTTATTTAAATTGCATATGTACCCCTGTGTTCCCCCATAACTTTGAACCTTTTTATTGCATTATTTTATTTATTTAAAAAGAGCACTATGTTCCTCATTTTATTCTCTACATCCGGGCATATTGTGGGTATTTTTATGATCAATGATTAATTAATAATCAATTATTCTGTGGGAAATTGCAAAGTTTACCCAATTTATGCTCTAAATTTTGTATGTGATTAACCGAAGCTTTAAAAATCCCTGAAAAATCAAATATTGTAGAGATTATTTTGATTGACATTGTGCCCAAAAATCGTTGCATTTGCATGCATAATTTGCTCTGTAAAAATCATTTTGCATATTTCATTGTTTAATTTTTAATAGGTATTAAACTCCACATTTTCGAGGTTTAAGATTTTTCTAGGATCCATTACCTAGTGATAGATCTTAGATAATTTTCTATATAGAAAATAGGTAGGTTTAATATTTATTATAATTAAATATTGAAAATCATCCTATTTGCATTTAAAAATTCATATAACAAATTCATATTGCATCAAAAAACTCCAAAAAAAATACAGTGCACTAATTTTGTCATAATTATCATCTTGGCCAAGTTTCGTATTTTTCGGAAATTGTTTGATCGAAGTTTACATTTTAGTCCCTAAAATAGGCCGAAATTGCATTTTGCATCCCTTTATTACATTGAAAATTCGAAAAAAAGACCGCCTTGAAAACCGAACACGAAATTGGATAGACATATCTCTAGGTTGTTCCTTTGCCTCCTGGTGATCGACCTTGGGACTTGTCAAAGTAAAATAAACAAAAATAACCACGAGATTGAAATTGAATAATTATTTGTGGTTATTTTCTTGACTGTTTCCGATCACCGCCTACAACGAACGACTTTCATTATTTTCACGAACGAAGATAAAAACCACTTTTTAACGCGACATTTCCGGACTCGTCAGATGGCGCCGTTGCCGGGGAGGCAAACGACTTAGTTTTATGTTTCGACATTTTCGTTCGGTTTTCTGAATTCAGGTAGTCTGACCCCCAAATTTTTCATTGTAAATCCCATAATTTTTTTCTTTTTTTTCCAGCATTTATTTTCTTATTTTTTTATTTTTTGAGTCACTCTCTGACATTCTCTCTCTTATTTTTCTTGCGAGGTACTCGGCGCATGTGGAGCGATTTTTCAAGAAACCGACGCATCTTCACCGACATCCGAAGAAGCCGCAATAAAATTAAGACCGAGTCGAGTCGTGAGAGAGCGTAGAGTCTAGGTTTTAAATTTCTGCAAATTTTAATTTCTGCTCATTTATAGCGGTGTCCGTTTGGACTCTCGCGTGTGTAAAAAGACATTGAAATCTATTTGTGGTGTGTCGTGGCCTGTTTCACTCTCCGGTGAGGGTGGGGCTCGACTTGAGTGGCGATTAGGATAGACCTGCACATACGGCTCTCAGAGCATTTTTATTTTCTTGATTGTGCTTGTAGGATCTTAAGCCACACTTCACTTTAATCGAGACGCACATAGATCGTTCAACTTAGTCAAATTTAACTCAATTCTTCCCCGCTAATAGAACTTTCTTCTTAGGTGCGGTTTTTCATCGGCTTGCACACATTTAGAATAAATTTTTCAATTATGTATTGCATCCCACATGGAGATTGCAAGGAGGCACTGTAAGTCTTCTAACTGAGCATACGTCAAGCAGTGTCTTTTCTTGGACTCTTTCCCCTTCCTTCATCATTGTTTTTCGCGTGCATCGGCTTTTCCCAAACCCCTCCCTCTTGTTTTATCACATAATTTTAAAAGGAAATTGGGACTGGACGGTAGACGTGTATTTGTGCTCATTTAATTTTTTCAGTGATCACCTCATTAAAAATTGGGACTGCTAAATATAGTCGATCTTAATAACCCATAAAATCAAGAATTTTGCGGGAGAGCAACCCCGACCTTGGATGTTTTTATTTTTTCTGAGTGAGCGAGAGACAACATTTAAGGCTAGAGCCTAAATCCGAAATCTCAGCTCGCTAAATTTTTGCCAAAATTGATTTATCGCCAACTAAAATCGAAAAGATAATAGCCGAACTCTTACGGCTTCATTGTGTGTGTTGGTGATCCCGGGGTTTGAATTGTGTTTGCATTGGTGTGCGTGAATCGATTTCAAGATCAATAGCCGCACATTTGATTTCTCTAGACTATCACGTACAATCATCTCCCCTCTTTTCTTGATAATGGAACTTTTGTCCAAAAACTCTCCCAGATCCAACCCCCCATTCCTTTAAGAAATGACCGAGAATCCATCAGAATTATACTATGAAAACAAATTCATGTCGGTTAGACCCAAGACACCTCCTCCAAGAGACTCTCAACCACCATCTCTTTTTACCAATCCGATATGCTTCATGAATGACAATCCTCTGTTTTCGGACCTGACAAATCAACAACCGATTGAGGTCTCCACTTCTTCATATATGAATCCTCTCTACGCCGATCATGCAATTCATCCATCATATTCATTGAATACCAATCCATCATTCATGGGAGATGATCACCACATGATTAAAGTGAACACTTCTTCACCTCTTTCATCAACCCCTCCCTGGAGTACTAATGAACAATCATCAGCTTGGATTGACCATGACAACCCCCTCTTCAGACATGACGATCATATACAGGACTGGACTGACTACATAGAAACACATGAGCCCTGTATGCTAACTCCACCATACCAAGATCCGACCACTCAAGATCAAAGTAATAAACTCTACTCGGATCAACTCCACATGTCTGAATCATATGAGCAGCCTCCTTCCATAATTTTTGAGGAGAAAATTTCATAAAATAAAGATCATATATTGGATATTCCAAGAAATTCTCCTCTCAGCACAAACGAGAAAATGGAAGATGAAATTATCGAACACACACCGACTGCGCCTATGATTGATCATGAATTGAATTTTGAGGATGATATTCGAGGATAAAAACAAGATTCAATTCAATAGAGGAGAGATTTCAAAAATTTACCGATCGATTCATCGCATTCTATGTTGGCTCGGACAATAAAATGAATGAGGAAATGACTGGATCTGAGATTGAAAATTCTGAGGATATTCAGGGACCTAGGGACGATCCTGAAAATGACTATGTTGTTGACCCTCACCCTGAACACCAGAGCCCCTTTTCATCTGAAGAACACCCCACACCTCCACACCACCCAGAAAATACCAAAAAAATGGAAATATTTGAAAACCACAAAAAAATGACAATTCAGAAAATTTTATAAAAATTGAGACTGAAGACGATCTGAGGAATTTGGATCCAACCGTACGGGAAGCACTAGGAAAGAAATTGATTTTTGAACTTCCCTTTCTACAGGCCATTGAACACTTCCCCGACCTTAAAAGATTTCTAATGGAAAAATTAACTATGAAAAAGTCGGGTAGGATACGAACAAAGACTAAAAGACATATCTTGTCAATGGCCTCCTCCTTGGTGTTGAGGAGAAAACCAAGAGCCGCATAATGAAGCGGTTGCTCAGATTTGATTGTGAAATCAAAGATACAATTTTCACCCATGCTCGGATTGATGACGATGCACCAATTAATATCCTCCCAACCTCTGTATTCCATGAACTCAAACTCGGTCCGATTCGGAAGATACAAGAGATTGTTCAATTAGAGGACCGATCAATAAAGCGGCCGAGAGGAATCATTTCTGTCATCATGAAATTCCAAGGTGCTCCGCTCAAAGTAGAATTCACGATAATTGGTATTGAGCATCAAGGAGAATTCACCCAATCTCCAATCATTCTCGGAAAGCCATTCTTGGCATTGGCTTAGGCGAGTATTGATTGTGAGACTCGGGAAATCAATTTCACAGCATTGGAAGCACTTAGATCTGACCCTATCTTTGAGGAACCACGATCTTCTGAGGCAACCCACGAAGTCCCCGACAACTGTAACCATGAAGTGGTAGAAGAGCCCTACCCCGCAGCCACACCTGAGATAGCGGTTGTTGATGAGACTATTGGTTTAGAAAATCTCCCTCCTGCTCCATTCCCAACCGCTCTCACCATGGAGAATCACGTATATGAATCATATGATCCGGAGACTTATGCATGGACACACCCTGGGTCAACCTACTCTAACTACATGGATTACATCAACTCGACACAGGAATGCACCAACATCGAGTCAATTGAGAAAGAACATGCAGAGACTCTCCCCAGTATTTCAATTCCTGCGAATATCAAAATAGACAAATCTTTCTACTACGATCCAGAGATATATGCATGGTCACACTCTGGAGCAACATTCTCTGAATATCTTGACCAAATCATCCCAAATCGAGAGTGCTCAATCATTCAGGAGACTAAGAACAAGCACGCAGACCGAGTACCGACCAAGGAGAATTTCAATGGCTATTCATCTGGATACTCAAGTGAATCGACACCTTCACGACAAAATAAAAAGAGAGTCACCTTTGACCTTTCGGAAGAGGAATCAGCTGATGATCCCTCATCAGGTCCGGAAAAGATGGTCTACATGAGTGAAGTCTGTTCAGCAGCTCTAAAGCCATATCTTCGTAAGGATCCAAAATTCAATCCCCGTTGGACAACTCCCGTTCCTAACTACTACTCATCCAAAGCTGATGCTCCTGCACTCTTCAAGTACACTGGAATTATTTCGTATGAGCTGACTGAAACCGGTGCTTCTGAGTATTCATCCGAGGACAAACCGATTGACCCCAACGAATTTTGAGAAAACAATTGAAGAAACAAAAAGACCAGAATACTTGGAGTATGTCCACTTTCAAATACTACTCCTCTGAGGATAACTCTGATGATGGATATCTTTCATCTGACTCAAACACTTCATCGATTATCCATCATGAATTTTCTGAGGATGACACTGATTGTAGTTGGGAATCATATGCCTCATCGCCAACTCATCACTACGATCTCCCACCACAGGCTCACAAAAAGATCAGCCGAAAACCACCTTAATCATCGGCTACCCACCCTCCCTCCCGACCACATCGGTCTCCTTGTGCAGCTTCTTCCTCTACTTAGGCCAAGACCTAAGTATAGGGGGGGACCGATGCCATCTGTATATATCATTTCCTCGGATCACACTCTTCTTCTCGATCGCTCCATCTCCACCCTTCTTCCATACATAGGCGGACCAAAGCCTAAGTATAGAGGGAACCAACATCCACCTGTTTATACTCTCCTCATATCCCGACTTCTTTTCTTTTCATTTTTCCCACCCCCTTACGCTTAGCCCGAGCTATGTCTTCCGCTTCTTGTGCACTGAGGACACATCACTCGCTAAGTATAGGGGGGTCTGTGTATATTCTTTGTATATATTTTACCCATATCTCGTACTTTCACATAAGTCTATATGTATTTACGGGGTGGGTACTAACTTGAAAAAAAAACAACAAACAAGCACACACAAAAAAAGTTTTTTTACTAACACTAACCGTGCCCAAAATTTTTGAAAAAAAAGAAGGCTTCTTATTCCATTTTCTTCATAAAAAAATCCCTTGCATAAAATGTCAAAAAAAATTCAAAAAAATGTGTCTGCATTGCACACATCTGCACTTCATCCAACATCACATGCATTTGCATCTGTGAAAAGTCATTGGGTTCTGAACCGAGTTATGAGCCGAAACCGAGAGTGGTCTGGACTTGACCTTAATCCACCTAATTTTCAGAGGAACTTCACCGAGAAATATGATTTTAAGAGCTTCAGGTCTTTTTGACTTAGTTCCTTAAGTTCCACAAGACAATGTACATTGTTTGACTCTTAGTGTCTAACCTGGTCTCTTCATTCTGAGTACAACTCTGAAATATGGAATTAATTCGCACTCTCGCACTATGCACTAAGCTCAACCCATACGGGATGTTGGAAGACTGTGTGAGTCTCTTTTCTGGTAGCGTGGAAATCTAAAGACCGGAGTACGGGTTGAAATAAAGATTCGGAAAAGGGATGGACGGCTGGGCACAATTTTTTCTAAGACCCCAAAAAATGTACGGAACAAAAAGATTCTATATCCGTAGGGGCACAACAAGATCCAAGCAGAACCACCAAAAATTCCAAATACAAAGAAGCAACTACCAAATAAATCCGACCAAAAAGGTCCAAGCTTTAAGAAACCTGTAGATATTGGTGGAGACTCGGCTACACTGGCCATCTTCACAAGGAGAGGTGACTACACTGGTCACCCTCCAGTTCTTTTCCCCTTCTTCTATCTACTCCCTCATTTGATTGTGAACACAGCGCGACATACCTTAGAAGGAAATACCTGACTCCCCGAGGACGAGTTACTGGAGAGGAGAGGAGCATGGTAGTCCGGCATTCTGAATGGGAAGAGCTAAAAACCTTCACACACATGAATCGGTTATTCCATGTTAATAGGGTATACTTTGGGAAGAGGATTGATCTAAGATGACTTCTGAGCCAAAACTGTGACAATGATGTGTAGAACTTGAGGGCTGTTGATTTTAAAATTCTAAGTCTCACAGAAGTTCCGACACACTAATAATCCAAAGGTCGAGTAAAGTTTCACTTTCACCTTCATTTCATGGTCTTGGTATGGAACCCAGTCTCATTTCACTTCATGGCATTTCTTTCTTGATGCTCAGGGACAAGCAAGGTTTAAGTATAGGGGGATAATGAATCTCGGATTCATCACTCTAAATCTCATTCATTAAACTCAGATCCCTCAAAATCAAATGCATTTCTGCATATATTTCGTATAATTAGCATTTAGGCATGATTTCATAACAATTGCATTTTGGCATTAATTTCTGCATAAAATAAGAAGCCAAAAATGACCTGTAAATAGCCTAACTTCCCCTATTTTTAACTCCTCCATGCAAACTCCGAATGACACAAACCCACATCCACTGTGTGCACGTCACTAACAAGAAGAAATAAAAAATACAAAAAAATAATTAACCAAGGTAAGTGGACCAAAAACCCAAACCCTAGTTTCAGGATTTTCGGACTAAAAGCCCCCATATCTTCTCCATCTAGTGTCCGATTTAATCCTACTAACTTTTGAACTAATTCTCATTCAATTAACTTCAAAACAAGATCAAGTTCAAGTGAATCGGAGGTCGTATGTGAACGTTGGGTTTTGGGCCTCTTTTGTACAATGTATATTTTCGCGGTTTTTGACCTTATTTTATGTATATACTTTCTTTATCAATAAAAATCCCAAAAAAATAGAATTAAGTATTATTTATTTATCTTTGATCTTTCCATATTTTTCCGGTTTTTGTATCTTGTTTAAAAATGAAAAAAAATAGAAAATCCAAAAATCAAGGTGTTCTAAGTACATGGGATACCCCAAAAATTCACTTTTGACATTTGACCGATTTTGACTTTGATGTCTTCATGAAAGTTGTAGATCTCTTCAAGACGAACATTTTTCGTGAAGGAACTTTTTCAATCCGTGGTCATTTACTATTTTTTTATTGATTTTACAAAGGTTTTTATTCTCGAATTTTCTGGAGCTGACACGTGGTAGCCCCAGAGGCCGCCACATGTCAGCCATTTTTGGCCCCTTTTATACTCGTTTTTTATAAAAAAAATTAAAGGGCACGCATGTGCTTCGTACGTGCCACCCCAGGTACGTGCTCCGCACGTGTCGCGCCCCTCTCTCCCATTAACCTCCTGCGCCACGTGCCAGTGCCACGGTCGTTCAATCAGCGGCCGATCGAACGACCGTTGGCCTTCGTCCTCATGCCAACGGCCCTCCCCGAAACCTCCGCTCCTCCGTTATCATCCGCAACCGCCGCCCACGCCGTTCTCACCAACCACCCCCGCAACCTCCGCTCTGCCTCTCGCGCCTATCGTCTCGTATTTAAAGAACCCCGGCGACCTGCCAGACCCTTATCCACCGATTGCACGCAGGTGGCCCTCGCGGTGGTGACAGCACCACGAAGCGGCTCCTCCGGCGCGATCCGACCCCTCCGGTTGTTGCCGCGCCTCCGCGCGTGCTCCAGCTCCGCCTTGGCATCGAGCCAACGTCTTCTTCAACGACAATGCCTTACACCTTCTCCATGAGGCTCGGTCCCCTCATCGCTTCACCGGAGCCACGCCGTCGCCTCCCGCTACTCGTCGCCGTCGTCACCGCCATCGTCAATGCCACGTCTCCAGCGTCGACATCTCCGCCAGCCGCAGCCCTGCCTTGACCGGCACGCCACGTCGTGCCCTCCGCCACTCCACCAAAGACGCGACGCCCTTCTCCGCATAGCAGCCATCCACCGACTTCATCAATGGCTGACCTCCACTCCGCCAAGGCCAGCCCTGTTTCGCCCCCTCCGCCGCTGAATCCACCGGGCGACGAGCCCGAGGCCCTCCCGCGTGCACCGCACGTGATGGGAGGGAACGACTTCCCCAGCGAGAATCAACCCCAGGGGTCACGTGTTGCGCACGTGCCCCTTGGGCAAATTGCAAGTGTGCCCCCGGAGCTCTGCCTTATTGCGTTCCAGTTCATTTTATTCTCTACATCCGGACATATTGTGGGTATTTTTATGATCAATGATTAATTAATAATCAATTATTCTGTGGAAAATTGCAAAGTTTACCCAATTTATGCTCTAAATTTTGTATGTGATTAACCAAAGCTTTAAAAATCCCTGAAAAATCATATATTGTAGAGATTATTTTGGTTGACATTGTATCCAAAAATCATTGCATTTGCATGCATAATTTGCTCTGTAAAAATCATTTTGCATATTTCATTATTTAATTTTTAATAGGTATTAAACTCCACATTTTCGAGGTTTAAGATTTTTCTAGGATCTATTACCTAGTGATAGATCTTAGATAATTTTCTACCTAGAAAATAAGTAGGTTTAATATTTAATATAATTAAATATTGAAAATCATCCTATTTGCATTTAAAAATTCATAAAAAAATTCATATTGCATCAGAAAATTCCAAAAAAATTATAGTGCACTAATTTTGTCAAAATTATCATCTCGGCCAAGTTTCGTATTTTTCGGACATTGTTTGATCAAAGTTTACATTTTAGTCCCTAAAATAGACCGAAATTGCATTTTGCATCCCTTTATTACATTGAAAATTCGAAAAAAAAGACCGCCTTGAAAACCGAACACGAAATTGGATAGACATATCTCTAGGTTGTTCCTTTGCCTCCTTTTGATCGACCTTGGGACTCGCCCAAGTAAAATAAACAAAAAAAACCACGAGATTGAAATTGAATAATTATTTGTGGTTATTTTCTTGACTGTTTCCGATCGCCGCCTACAACAAACGACTTTCATTATTTTCACGAACGAAGATAAAAACCACTTTTTAACGCGGCGTTTCCGGACTCATCAACCATCTTCCTTACTCGACAAGCTCGAGTTAGGTCCTCTTTACAAATCCCGTGCGATCCTTCAGTTTGCTTATAGATCCGTAAAGAGACCTAAGGGTATACTAAGGAACGTTATCGTAACCGTGCAGGGTCTGCAATTCCCAGTGGACTTTACGGTCCTGGATATGGATTTCCCTACAAAGTTACACCTTACCCCAATCATTCTTGGGAGGCCTTTCTTAGATACCGCAAAGGCTTTTTTCGATTATTATACAGGGATGGTATCTTTTCGCGCCGAGGGCGAGAAGGTACATATAGAAATGGTGAGAGATTCAAACACATCTAGTCATGCATCTTCTGATTTCTTGAGCTCTTTAGCCACCTGCGATTACATGGATGAGGTCGGTCTTGACGACCTTGAAAGATATCAAGTAGAGACCCAAGAGTGCTTAACAGAAGATGGGTCCGAGACTACAGTGGGTGATTCTTCAGAAGGTACTTTATATTTTAGTCTGGATGACGAGAAGCAAAGGGATCAGACCTCTGAGGAGTATATTGCAGACCTTTCAGATTCAGAGACTTTACACATTTCCTCCACTTCAGATGATCTAGAGACAGAATTTCATTTAGCTGAGTTGTTTTCCTTTGACCAGTCTGAGAATGAGCATAGTAGCGAGTCAGATGATGTTTTGAACATCTTCTGTAGTCTGACTCTAGAGCACGTTGAGATGGTGAATGACCAAATTGCAGACAAATCCACAACCGGTACAGATCCCAATGCACATATGGATGAGATTTCAGCAGAGCCAGAATCTACCTTACTAGAACTAAAGACCTTGCCACCAAATATGAAGTATGCCTTCCTTGTGGGTCCATATCAAAAGTTTCCTGTCATTATCAGTTCATCTTTGACCGACGAACAAGAATCTTGTTTTATGGAGGTTCTAAAAAGAAACCGCAAGGCTATTGGGTGGACTGTATCCGATCTCCGTGGGATTAATCTTGCTTTGTGTTCTCATCATATATATCTAGATCATGATAGCAAACCCTCCAGAGAGATTCAACGTAGGCTGAATCCGGTTTTACGAGAAGTTGTCGAGAAAGAGATTACGAAATGGTGCGACGCAGACTTTATTTATCCCATCTCCAACTCTGAATGGGTCAGCCCATTACATGTTATCCCGAAGAAGTTGGGAATTCAGATGATTAAGAATGAGAGTGGAGAAGAGATTCCAAATAGAGTAACCACGTCATGGCGGGTATGCGTTGATTACAGAAAATTGAACGCCGCGACGAAGAAGGGCCACTTCCCTTTGCCTTTTATAGACCAGGTCATAGAACGGTTGGCAGGGAAGGAGTACTTCTGTTTCCTTGACGGTTACTCCAGATACAACCAGGTAACAATTGCTCCTGAAGACCAGGAGAAAACCACCTTCACATATCCGTTCGGCACGTATGCCTTTAGACGGATGCCCATTGGATTGTGCAATGCTCCTGCTACTTTCCAGAGGTGTATGCTTGCTATTTTTGCGGACATGGTCGGTGATTTTCTAGAGGTTTTTATGGATGATTTTTCAGTCTATGGTGAGTCCTTTGACGATTGTTTAGCGCACCTAGACCAGGTTCTTCAAAAGTGTTGTGACGTAGATCTCGTTCTGTCCTGGGAAAAGAGCCATTTTATGGTTACACATGGGATCGTGTTGGGGCACGTCATCTCCCAGTGAGGCATGGAGGTTGACCCTGCCAAGGTGGATGTCATAAAGCACCTCGAACCACCATCCAACATCAAACATTTACGGTCATTTCTGGGGCATGTCGGCTTTTACCGACGGTTTATCCAAGACTTCTCCAAGATTGTCCGACCGTTAACTGAATTATTTGGCAAAGACATCATGTTCTTGTTAGATGATAAATGTCTTAATGCCTGCCTCACATTGAAAGAAAAGATTATTAGTGCTCTTGTCCTACAGCCGCCTGATTGGTCTCTACCCTTCGAGATAATGACAGATGCTTCAGATTTTGCAATCGGGGCTGTATTAGGACAGAGGAGGAATGGACTTCCTATTGCTATCAACTATGCCAGCAGAACCTTAGATGATGCTCAGCGTAATTACACAGTGACAGAAAAGGAGATGTTGGCAGTAGTGTTCGCTTTAGATAAATTCAAATCTTATCTTCTTGGCTCTAAAATCACAATCTACACAGATCATTCAGCTATCCAATTTCTGATGGAAAAGAAGGATGCTAAGGCACGCCTTCTTAGATGGATTTTATTACTTCAGGAATTTGTTTTGGACACTAAAAATAAACCCGGGGTAAAGAATGTGGTAGCTGATCACCTCTCCCGATTACAGACAGAACAACCTTCGGATGAGTACACACCAGAGATTGTAGAGAGATTTCCTGACGAGAGCATCTTTGCAGTTATCGAACTTCCATGGTATGCAGATATAGTTAATTTTCTGGTTACACAGAAAAGTCCTCAGGGTTGGCCAAAAAAACGAGTTAATAGATTAGTTTCTGAGACACGATACTACCACTGGGAGGATCCGATTCTTTTTCGTGAAGGACCGGATTGTGTTTACAGGCATTGTATTCTCAGGAGGAATATAATAGTGTCCTCATTTTGTGTCATTCTTTAGAGGCAGGGGGACATCACTCATAGAAGAGGACAACACAGAAGGTACTTCAGAGCGGATTATGGTGACCGACTCTTACTAGAGATGCTTGTACATTCGTAAAGAGTTGTCCGGATTGTCAGAGAGCAGTAGGGACAATCAGTGCTAGAGATGCAATGCCGATGCGACCCGTCATTATTTGCGAGATCTTTGACGCATGGGGCATAGATTTCATGGGACCGTTCCCTGCTAGAAGCGGCTTTGAGTACATTCTTCTCGTTGTATATTATGTTAGTAGATGGGTAGAGGCTATACCCGCACAAACCGCAGACAGTAAGATAGTTTGCAAGTTCCTAAGGGAACATATTATTTCGTGGTTCGGGATCCCACGTATTCTTATTTCAGATGGGGGTAGCCATTTCATTAATAAGGAGGTCAAAAAGCTAGTGAAGCAATACGACATTGATCACAGAGTAGCTTCTCCTTATCACCCACAGACGAACGGCATGGCCGATGTTTCAAATAGAGAGCTCAAATCAATTCTCTAGAAATTAGTACGACCAGATAGGAAGAATTGGTCACAGCTTCTAGATCAGGTTCTTCGGGCATATCGTACTGCATATAAAACTCCCTTAATTACTTCACCATTTAGATTGGTTTATGGAAAGCAGTGCCATTTGCCCGTAGAGATCATGCACAAATCTGAATGGGCTATTCGAGAAATTTTACTTGATGCACAGAAAGCAGGAGCCAAGAGAAAGATAGATCTGAATTAGCTGGTAGAGATTCGAAATAAAGCATAAGAGAACACTCTCATTTATAAGGACAAAGTGAAGAGATGGCACGATAGACATATTCGGCACAAGAGCTTTGTCCCTGGGCAGAAAGTCTGGTTGTTCAATGCAAGATTGAGAATTTTTCCTGGCAAATTAAAAAGCAAGTGGAAAGGACCTTTTATAGGAATAACGGTGCACGACAATGGAAGTACAACAATATTAGATGAGTCACCTGATGCAGAACCGTTCGTGGTTAACAGGCAGATGCTGAAGCACTTTGTAGAGAAGATGACCGAAAAATCCCGAGCAACTAAGGATGAAGAAATAGAACTCAGGTCGTTGCGACCTCAGTCGCTCAAAGTCCCTCGGTCAATCAAGAAAATGAAGATCAGACCACCAAAATCAGAGAAAAATCAAATAAAATCGATAGCGGTCCTGGCTATTGGATTAGCCTGGTATAGCGACCAGGGTCGGACTCAGGGAGCACGTAATGGCCTCGCAGCCTACGAAGTAGTCTCAAAAAGAATTAAAAATAAAAGAGAAGTATTTTTGGTGGATTTTTAATTGTTTTTAATTTTTTTGGATTTTTAAATAATTACGAAAATAAAGAAACAAGTAAAACAAGCCAATTCAAACAATTATTTAATGCATCAAAAATCAATCAAAAATTCTAATAAAAATGTTTTTGTGTATTTTATGATTTTTACTATTTCTAATGAATTTTTGGGATTTTTCTGATTTTTATTTAATTTTCTAAAAATAAAACAAGGTAAGAAACTGAAGGTGCTGACTAGTCAGGAGTAAAAGGCCAATTTAAATTGCAAAAAGGGCTTTAATACTCCTGGAGGTAATTTTCCTATAAACTAGAGAGTTTAAGGAAAATTTGGGCATTGGGTTTATTATTTTTGGATTTTTAGATTATTTACTAGAATTTTTAGGAGTTTTTAGGTGTTTTTCAATATTTAAGAGATTTATATACAAAAAAGGACCAAATTTGGTCAGAAAATCAAACAAGCAAAAACACACAGTAGCTAATTTGTTTATAATTTTTAGATGAATTTTAATATTTTTTGTGATTTTTAAAATCAGACAGTAAAGAAAATGGTTGTTTTTGAATTTTTAAAAATAGCAAATAAAACCAAAAATGTCCCTAAAAATTCTAGAAAATTTTACAACATAGCAGGAGCCATGTATCCAATTTTTATTGAATTTGGAGTAAGTTTGATATTTTATTAAAAATTAAAACCTAGGTACAATGCATAGGGATCTATACGCAATTATCCATAGTTCCAGGGGGTCCGGTGCAAAATTCCTACAAAGTCACACGTGCGGCGCATGTCTGGGGCACACAGGGACCTATTTGCAAACAAAACAAAGTTCAGGGACTAAATGGTAACATGTACCAAAAGTCCGAGGACCTGATTGTAAATTACCCACAAAAAAACGCACATGCGCATAAAAACTATTCACAGGGGCATATCTGTAATTTTCTAAAAAGTTTCATTCATTCATAACAACCAAGAACTACAGGATGAATCAGGCAAAAAGCCCAACTAGGCACGTGTCGATGCATGTGCTACACTACTCACAGGGGCATACATGCAAATATGGAAACATACAGGGTCCAAAGTGCAAATGTACCAAATAAAAACAACTTACTATAGTATTTACAGGACTAAATGCGAAATAAAATTAACAGAGGGGCCTAAGGGATAAATTACCCTTTTATTAATGAGGTCGTCGGATGGGCGCCATGTCAATGATCGGACGGTGGAGAGTCAAGGGCACCCAACACAAGACTCCTCGGGCTGATCGGACGGTCCAGACACCGCCACATGGAAGATCAAACGGTGAAGAGTCGCTGTGGCGAAACCTCGGCGAACGAACGGTGCGGATCGCTCCTCAGATGGATCTGACGCTGCTGGTGTCTCCTGTAGCGGACGGTGGCGATCAAAACTGGAGCAGGAGGAGATCCGACGGTAGCTGGAGATCCTCGAAGAACAAGTGGCCGGCGAACTTCGCCGGCCCAGTACGCGCGCTCCGGGCTTCCGCGGGGGCTTCTGATGATCGGAGAAGCTTTGGCTTGGCTCCCCGTGTCTGTAGCACGCCTCCGATGAACCAACGGAGCTCCGGAGAGCTCTGTCGACTCAGGCGGAGGAGAAGCTCTGGTGCAAAAGTCGAAAGGCCTCAGACAGCCCTCGATTGACCTGCAAAACGTAACCAAAGAGCTTCTGGGTCGAGGGCAAACTGCCTCGATCCCGTTAGCGGTGGTGAAGGTGCACGGTGAGGTGGTGCGGGCGAACCCCGGCGATGCGACAGCGAAGGGGTTCGAACCCCAGCTCCTGTGCGAGCTGGGTTGAACGGAGGGGCGAAGAAGGTGCGCGGGGGAAGGGAGAACGTGATGGGGGATTCCGATGGTCGGGGCGATGGGTACGGTGGTCAGAATCAGCAATGGTCGGCGACAACGCGATTTGGGGCAAATCAAAAATTAAAGCACTAGGGGAAGAATCTAAGCTACCTGGATGGGGGAATCGACTGGGGAAGTGCAGCTGGTGCTCTAGGTCCTTGCCTCACAGGTCGTCGTGGCCCGAGGCTCTGGCGCTACCTCCAGGCGACGCTCGGCGGCGGAAGCTCGTCGGATCGATGCCTCCTTACTCCCTCCTCACTGCAACACCCTCTGGGGCGAGCTGTCACTCTCGGCAAGACGGTGGAGGTCACTGGTTGGGGAGCGAATGAGCCAAAGATGCGGAATGAGGTGGCGGAGCTCAACCTTTATACGGTGGAAGGTCCGACAAGATTTGATCGGGCAACGTGAAGCACAGATCCTGAGGCGGACACCCCGGCGAGGGTGTCGTATGTGACATGAGCGAAACGGACCCGGGGTTTAGGGGGATGGAGATCGGGTATGGATGGGAAAAATTCGAGAACTCGGGTCGGGCACCCAGGACCCGTGTGAAGTGGTCCACAGGGGGGAGTTGACAGGGCGGTCAACAACCCCCGTGGACCAATGAGAGACAGCCACGTGTAAAATATTTGTAAAATCAATTAAAAATAGTAAATGGCTGAATTATTAAAAACTTAAAACATGAAATATTTTTGTTTTAATTTTTTCTATTTTTTGGTGATTTTTAATTAATTTTTTAAAATAAAAATAAGATATTTACACTTTATGCTATATATAGGTATTTACACAATATGTCTTTTTAATTTTTGATTTTTAATTTGTTATTTTTATACATTTTTATTCCTATTTTATATTTTATTTATTTATAGAATAAAATTACTAATAAAAGGATATTTTATTTTATTTTTATTATTTATACACAAGGGTGAAATAAATACATATGTACATATATATACATGGTATATTTACAATGTGATTTTTAATTTTTAATTTTGTTCTTTTTATTTTGTTTTTGTTTTAATGGTTTTTATTTTATTTATTTACAATATAAAAAGTAGAATATATACAAATTTTATAAAAATTAATTTTATTTATTTATATGGCTAAATAAAATATAGATGTGGTTGTTTGTACATTGTGATTATGTACACAAGTGAAGTGGTTTTTGTTTCCTTTTTAATTTTTCTATTTTTGTTTTGATTTTTATAAATATATATACAATATATACAAGCCTTTTTATTCTATTTTTTTAGAGAGAAAATATTTTTATTTATTTACAAGTATATTTACACACATGAGCCCCTATCTCCCTCTACTTTGGCTTTAATGCGGTCAGGCCCATGCTGAGCCCTCCCTTGGGTTAGGTTGCTCAATATTTATTCTAAATATTTCCTCTTTTTCTTTTTAATCTTTATTCTTTTATTTTTGCACAAAAACATGCTAATTATTACTTTTTACACCATGCATGCTTTTGGTAATTATTTATATTTACAAATATATACATGCATTTGCAAAGGTTTTTGTAGCTAAAATATAAGAATAAAGAGTGATGAATGAGTATTCATCACCCCCCTATACTTACCTTTGCTGGTCCCTTAGCAAACACTTATTGAAAAAGAAGTGAAAAAGAAAGAAAGAAAAAGAAAAAGAGAAGAATGTACATGGATCAAGGTTGAATATTAAACTTTCCTTCATGAAATTGAGTTATGGAGCTCGATCAGATCTTTGGATTATTAATGTGTCGGAACCTTATTTGGACTTAAGCTTAAAACTCAACAACCTCTAAGTTCCACTAATCTCTAATCAAGACTCCTCAATAATCCAGGTCAGAACAAGTCATCAATCACATTCCCTGAAGACCATGAATCTTTCCTTGTCCTGTGAATGTGAGGTATAAGATCTCCACCTCAGAAATGGCAACTTGACAACCCTCCCTAACAAGGTAACTCTATGACCTCAGTCTGGCCACTCTTTCCTCGAGGAGCGGGGTATTCCCTTCTAAGTTCAAGTTCAACCGGCTCAAGAAGAGGAGGAAGAAGAGAATGGACCATGGCCAGTGTAGCCATGTATCCTTGGGAGCTTGACCAGTGTAGCCAAGTCTCCCTGCTGCAAGCTACATAAGGTGGATCATGAATCTCAAGCTTTGCTTATTGCACTCTATATACATACTCCGGTGGGATTATCATTTTCTCTCAGACCCACCACTTTTTTGGAGTTATTTTCTTTTTTCATTTTTTTTTCAAGTGCATCTATACAACATATACATGTGCAGCATATATACACGGAGTTTTTTCTCTTGAGCCAGTAGACTATCCCTCTTTTGAAGCTTTATTGCAACCCACAACTCCCGTCGTTAGACCTCATGGCAACCAGACCAAGTTGAGACACACTTCCTTCACTAAAAGAAGAAGAGAGGTTCCGCCTAGAAGTACTACCCTCATATGCTACCCCAAGTCAAGGAAGACTGCCTCCTCACCACCTCATCCGTAGAGAGCTCGGTGCAAAGTGCTGGTGTCCAAGTAAAGACATTGTCTATATGAGTCATGTGTTGTTGTTAAGTGCTCTACTTAGGCTCATTGAGATGACATGTGATTATAGCCTAGTGGACTCAAAGAATTAAGTCACCATGGACCTGAAAAGCCTTAAACCTAAGCCCTATAAGGTTCCTCTTAGAAATTAGGTGGATTAAGATCTTAATCAAGCTCCATTTCCCAATTTAATTCCAGGCTAGTTTAAATGTCAACTATCATCCAGAAAAACTATATACATATGTACAAAAGATGCTATTTATACCAATTTTACAAACATGCAAAATTTTTGAAAAATGTTTTGAAATCATGTATGGATGAATGCATGAAGTGCAAGTTTTGCAAAAGTATTTACACACATTTACACAAGATTTTTGCAAACTTTTGATTTTCAAAACATTTTGGAAAAATTTTGTACTATATACATAATTTTGATAAGAAAATATTTACACAAGCTTTACACAAAAGATTTTTGAAATCATTTTTACAAAAATAATTTGTACACTACCTATTTATGTGCAAATAAAAGAATGTTTATGTACATGAAAAATTTTTAATTTTTGTGATTTTTAGCCATTTTTATTTATTAACACACTCACACAAAGTACGAGTTATGGCTAAAGTATATATGAAATATATACACACCCCCCTATACTTAGCTCGAACGATGTCCTCAGAGTCAAGAGCGATGAAGAAGACATAACTCGTGCTAGGTATAGGGAAGTGAAAAGGAAGGCTATATACAAAGACGAATGAATGAATATCAAGAGACTCTCGTCTTTTCCCCCTATACTTAAGATCAAGTAATCCTAAGTATAGCAGGCTGTATACTAAGGGAAAACCGAGTGGAGAATGTACAGGGTCTACCCCCCCTATACTTAGGGTAAAATATCCCTAAGTATAGGCAGCAAAACAAGGGTAGACAGAAACAAAAGAAATACACAAAGGTCCTACATCCCCCCTATACTTAGGGTAAAGTACACCCTAAGTATAGCATAATCAAAGGATGAATAAAGGGATGTGGGACTAAAAAATGTGAAGATATGGACATCTGGATCTATACAAGTCGGAATATCAGTGAAAATCAGGCGTGAGATGCAATAGATGTGAGTAAAAAGACCACATCTCACGCAAAATGAATCGGGGCAACATCAACGACCCGCGGCTCATGATCTAGAAATGGCTTGAGCCGCTGGCCGTTCACTCGAAAGGTACTCTCAGAAGACAACTCGGATATATCAATGCTACCGTTGTCGTGTACCTTTCTCACCAGATAAGGTCCCTTCCACTTGCTCTGTAGCTTCCCTAGAAATAGGTGAAGCCTTGCATCAAACAACCATACTCTCTGTCCAGGCTCAAAATGCTTGTGGCTGATGTGAGAATCATGCCACTCCTTCACTCTCTCCTTATAATGTAGGCTGTTTGAGAAGGCTGTATCTCTCAACTCCTCCAGGGCTTCTAACTCTGCCCTCCTCTGGTCTCCTACACCATCTGGATCCATAAGTATCTCAGTGACTGCCCAAAGTGACTTGAAAGACGTCCTATATGCCATATACGAGGCGAAAGGGAGATGTGCCCAACGGTGTCTTGAAAGACGTCCTATATGCCCACAAGACCGAGTCCAAAAGCTGTGACCAATCCTTTCGGTCAGGGCAGACGACTTTCTGCAATATAGTCTTGATCTCCCTGTTCGACACCTCGGCTAGACCATTCGTCTGTGGATGGTAAGGTGTAGCAACACGATGGTCTATGCCGAACTCGCTAGCAAGGGCATTCACCTGGTCGTTGATGAAATGAGACCCCCCATCTGAAATCAATACTCGAGGTACCCCGAACCACGTGATGATGTGCTTCCTCAAAAATCTGCAAACTGTCCTCGCTTTAGCGGCTCGGGCGGGGATAGCCTCTACCCAACGACTAACATAATCTACAACTAACAGAATGTACACAAATCCCTTACTCTTATGGAATGGACCCATGAAATCGATGCCCCATGCGTCAAAAACCTCACAGAAGTGAATGGGCTGCATCAGCATCATATCACGCTGTCCACAAGTGCCCATCCTCTGACAGTCAGTACACCTCTTCACGAACTCATCAGAGTTCTTGAAGAGGGTAGGCCACCACAAGCCGGATTGGAGCACTTTCTGTGCCGTTCTCCTCCCAGAATGATGTCCTCCTGCCTCAAGCTTTTGGAAGTAAGTGAGGACGCTATGGTGTTCCTCCTGAGGAATGCACCGACGCCAGACGCTATCCCCTCCTTCGTGGTAAAGTATGGGATCCTCCCAGTGGTAGGACTTGGCCTTCGCAAGGAAGGTCTCAAGCCTCTGCCTGGTCCAATCTTGTGGGACTTTCCCAACAACGAGAAAGTTTACAATATCAGCATACCATGGGAGTGAGGCAATAGCAAGGATCGCCTCATCTGGGAAGGTCTCACAAATGGGATCAATATGCTCAGACTCCTCAGGCTGCTCTAAACGGGAGAGATGATCCGCCACCACATTCTTGACTCCAGGCTTATCCTTGATCTCAATGTCGAACTCCTAGAGTAGAAGGATCCATCTGGTACGTCTGGCCTTGGCATCCTTCTTTGCCATGAGGTATCGGATGGCGGTGTGATCAGTGTACAGGGTCACTCTAGATCCAATGATGTAAGATCTGAACTTATCTAGGGCGAACACTACGGCTAGCAACTCCTTCTCTGTGACTGTATAATTCCGCTGCGTGGAATCCAATGTGCGGCTAGCGCAGTGGATAGAAAAAGGGACTCCATCCCTCCTCTGTCCCAGCACGGCCCCCACGGCAAAATCGGAGGCATCCGTCATGATCTCGAATGGGAGAGACCAATCAGGCAGCTGGAGAACAAGAGCCTCAATAACACACTGCTTGAGAGTATCAAAGTACGAAAGACACTTGTCATCGACAAGGAACTCGGTGTCTTTCGTCAGTAGGTCAGTCAACGGTCGGGCAAGTCTGCTGAAATCATGAATGAATCGTCGGTAGAGACCGACGTGCCCTAGGAATGACCGTAACTGCCTCATATTGGACGGCGGTGCGAGTTTTCTAATGACATCAACCTTGGCTGGATCAACCTCCATGCCCCTGTTGGAGATGATGTGGCCAAGCACCGTCCCTTGAGTCACCATGAAGTGACTCTTCTCCCAAGATAACACCATATGGACCTATATACATCGTTGGAGTACTCGGTCTAGGCAGTCAAGACAGGAGTCGAATCCGTCGCCGTAAACCGAGAAATCATCCATGAAGACCTCCAAACACTCCCCTACCATGTCCGAAAAGATAGACAACATGCATCTCTGAAATGTCGCAGGGGCATTGCATAGCCCAAATGGCATGCGTCAGAAGGCGTATGTGCCGAAGGGACAGGTAAAGGTGGTCTTCTCCTGGTCCTCAGGAGCGATGGCCACCTGGTTGTAGCCCGAGTACCCATCCAGAAAACAATAATGGCTCTTCCCTGCCAGTATCTCAATGATCTGGTCAATAAAAGGCAGGGGGAAATGATCCTTCTTGGTGGCTTGGTTGAGTCTCCTGTAGTCAACGCAGACCCGCCAAGAAGTGGGTACTCGTGTAGCAATCTCCTCTCCTGACTCACTGATCACAGTCGTGATGCCCGTCTTCTTGGGCACCACATGCAAGGGGCTGACCCACTTGGAGTCGGAGATGGGATAGATGAAATCGGTGCTCCACCATTTCGAGATTTCCTTCATGACAACCTCTCTCAGATTCGGGTTCAGCCGCCGCTAGAACTCACGCGACGGCTTCGCCTCATCCTCGAGATAGATATGGTGGGAGCACAGGGCCAGACTAATCCCCTGGAGATCTGCTACGCTCCATCCGATTGGCTCGCGGTTCTTTTCAAGAACCCCCATCAAACGGGATTCTTGCTCTCCAGTCAGATCGACGGAGATGATGACTGGGTACATCTCAGGCTCACCCATAAGGAATCGATACTTCAGCGGAGTAGGGAGCGGCTTCAGCTCTAGACAGCTGGGTGCTGGCAAATCTGGCTTTGAAAGAAGCCGCGTGTATGCTGCCAAATTTGTCTGGGAGAATGAGAACGAACTCTCGCAAACTGGATCTGAAGAAGGCTGCTCTAACTGACTGTCTCTGCTCTGCTCGGCATCTACCTCCTCCTCAGCTGTAGGCTCAGTGGAACTCAGGTCTGGCATGTAATCCTCATAATCTGCCCAATCAGACTCTGAATCCGAGGGATATGCATCACACAAGGTGGCATCAGCACCACCATCATCACAAAAATCTGTGTCGCGGTCAAGAACCTGCTCTGCTGCCACTGAAGTATCCTGAACCAGGGTTGTGCTCTCCAAGCTCTCCTCTGCTATCATCTCTGCATCGACGGTGTCTGAAAATGAGAGGATGGCGTGTGCTGCTGGGTCTGCCCATTCTGCCTCATCGTCTGTGATCACAAAGTCGCAGTCCTGGTGGATGTTTAACCCGGCATCTGTCCTCTGCTCTGCATCTGAAGTAGTCTCTGAGCATGATCTGTCTCTGGCTCTGTAGTCCTCGACTGTCTCTATTTGTACACTTTCGCCCTCGACGGGAAAGTATACCTTCCCGCTATCATGGTCGGTCATCGCCTTGGTTGTGGACAAGAACGGACGACCGAGGATGATGGGGGTATCGGTCACTGAATCAGGGATCTCCATGTCCAACACTATGAAGTCCACGGGGAATTGCAGGCCCTGAATAGTGACGACAACATCTCGTAACAACCCCTTCGGCCTCTTGACAGATCGATCAGCAAACTGAAGGACTGTCCTGCTCTGTCTAAGAGTGCCCAACTCGAAGCGGTCGAGAAGGGCTGCTGGAAGGAGGTTCATAAACGATCCTCTATCTAATAGAGTCCGGTCGAACCTCGGCTCTCTAATGTGACATCTGACATATGGGGCTCCTGAATCTGGCCTCTTGGCAGGCAGACGGTTCTGAATCGCGAAGCACGTGGCTTTCGTCAGCACATGGATCTCTGAGTGGTGGTTCCTCTTCTTCCTCTTGACTGTAGTCCTGTCTCTCAACGAACGCTGAAGAAGGGGAATGTGCTGCAAAGCCTCCTGAAGAGTCAGTTGGATATGGAAACGATCGATTATCTGCTGGCTGAACTCTTCCTGATCTCTCTTTTTAGGATTTTCTGTTTTCTTCCCCTTCCCCATCTGAAGGGCTCTAGGGAAGGGGATCACTGGGTCCTTCTCAGATGAAGGACTCGGAAAAGGTCTAGACGGCTCGACGACCGGATCCGCACATACATCAAGCACCACAGTGGGATCAGAAAAAACCAAACCTTTTCCTTTATTCACAACATGGTTCCGAGATTCATCAGGTGAAGGAAAAACATCAGATCTCTCTACATGAACTCTGGTGGCCTCAGTACCACCAGTGGCTGGATCAACTGGACGTCTCGCGGCCTCAGTACCGCGCTCTGGCTCGGCAACCCGGGTGGCATCAGTACCACCTCCTCGAACTAGTGAAATGGCGGCCTCAGCACCGCTTGTGGAGTCAGCATCCTTGGTGGCATCAGTACCACCATCATCATCTCGAGCGGCCTCAGTACCGCTCTCCTCCTCCTCATCTGGCGATCTCGGTGTATCCTCATGACGTCGCTCAGATGAGGCGCCGCCTGATGGCATCCTACCGCTCGTAAATGTGACAAAATCAGCATCAAAAAGGTCTGCAGACATATCATCAAAGGGATCACTAGGAGTGGCATGCTTAGTGTAAGCTACCTGCTCAGACTTCCGCTTCAGGTTGTTGGGGTTTGGCTCGATCTGGGCAGGGATGGCGACCTTCCCTCTCACTATGTCCTGCATCTCCTGGAGAAACTCGTCCATCTCCTGTCTGAAGGTAGCCTGCTGATCCGTGAGGAGGCGGGCTATATCATTTAAGGCGGGGCTCTCGTGGGAGCCCGACGGGTAGCCTCTCTGGTAATGAGGCTGCTGGAACTGGTGCTGCTGCTTCTGAGAAGGGTATGGGTGTGGTGGATGCTGCTGCTGGTGAGGCTGCTGCTCACGCCTCCAAGACTGTCCCTGCTGATAGGGACGAGGACCGTAGGACGACTGCTGCTGTTGCTGTGAAGGGTAGACTGGGGGCTGCTGCTGCGGGTGGTGCTCTCTCTGCTGGTTGTACTGGCCTCCCTGACCAGATGGCTGCTGCTGGGGCTGGGTACCTCTGTTCCCCCACCTGAATCTGGGATGGTCTCGTCGGATTCCAGGCTGAGGGCGGTCATACCAAATCCCGTTGACATCCATCAACGGCTCTGCATCGTACTGGGCTGGCGGGAGTACTGCCAGAGGCTGATCCGGCTGTTATACCACCATCTGCAAGTCTGGGGATGGTGGTTGCTGGTAGGTGGGCTGTGGCTGCTGGTACGGCTCCGCCAGTACAAAGTGAACCTGTCTAGGCTGCTGGTGTGAGCTGGAGCGCTGCGACGAGCTGCTGCTGCTGCCGTGATCGCCTCGCGACTGAAGACGAGGCTGTGAAGCCGTCTGTGCCTCCTGGAGACACATGAGCTGGGTCTTCATGTCGCTCAGAGTCTGTGCCATCTGCTCCATTTGAGTGATGCCCTGGCACTGCTTCTTCTCAATCAGCTCCATCCAATCCAACTTCTCACTAATGATACCCATGTCCGCAGCTGAAGACTGTGCCTGTGCTGCTGCTACTGCGGACGAACTGGATGGACCAGCGTCGACCCGTGCTATCCTATGGTAGTGCACAGGTCCTAGATGCTGGGGTCTGCCCTGAGTATACAACCTAGTCTGAGACATCACCATGTAGTTCTCGGCCATCTCCTCGTTGATGGCCCAGACCTGGTCGTGATCCTTGGCGAAGTACGACCCGCCACAAGAAGCGTTCACCAAGCCCTGGAGCTCTGGTGTCAGCCCGCTAAAGAAGCTCTGCACAAGGTTTGGCTAGGAAATGTCGTGGTGCGGGCATCGATCAGTCAGCTCTCGGAACCTCTCCCATGCCTCATGGAACTGCTCGTTGGGGAGCATGGAGAAGTTGCTGATAAGGGCTCTCGCTGCATTGGTCCGCCCGAGTGGATAGTACTTATGCAAGTACTCAGTGCAGAGCTGCTCCCAAGTGTAAACAAACTTCACCAGATGCCTCAGCCAAGTGGCTACTCTATCTGCCAAGGAAAAGGGGAAGGCAATCATCAGAATAGTGTCCTGGTCCACCTGGCGGTCGTGGACAGTGTTGCAAATCATGAGGAACTCCTGGAGGTGGAGATGGGGCTCCTCGGTGGCGAGCCCGTGGAAGCGGGGGAGTAACTGCAAGGTGTTCGGGGGGAACTTGAAGTCCCCCACGATAGCTGGAAGTACGACCCAGTGGTGCATCAACGTCGATCCGGGGTTGTGCAACTCCCGCATCGGTCTCGGTGGTCCTCCTCTGTGGCTGCGGCGGCCGCTGCCGCTGCGGCGGCCGCTGCGACGGCTGCTGCGGCTGCTGCTGCATCTGCATCATCTGGGATCCTCGGCCCGTCTCTACGCTCCTCGCGCTCAGCTCTCATCTGCTCCAGCTCTCTCCTCATGTCTAGCATAAATGCTCCCTGATCCCTCAACTGCTGTTGAACTATCTCGAGGGAGGCAATCAGGGTGGATTTGATCGCTCCCTGATCCAACACAAAGTGCTCACCTCTGGAGCGATCCTCGGAATTGCCGGCCATGGTGTCTTCAAAACCAAATGACCCAAACTCAGGTGCTGATAAATCTGACAATCTCTCCTCTGGCACTGGTCTCTCAGAACCGAAAGAAAGGGGGTCGAGGGGGAATAGGGCGGAATCATACTCGGGCTCGGAGAGCTGATCTCGGCTCTCGCGGGCCAACCTAGATGAACGGGTAGACGCGCATGAAAGCGGTGCAACCAGAGGCTGCCTAAGAGATCGTCTACCCATCATCGTGATGTAGCGAGTAAGGCGGATGGGATCTGGAGAAACTATGATCAGCAAACAAACCCCTCAGTTCACCAACGCGAGCTGAAGACCGTGAAAGTTCGGTCAAATTATCTTGTCCAACTTTATTTTTGTGAACAAACAAAATATCAGAGCGGTTACGTAACCTGCTGGGATACCTGATGCTACTCCAACCGACTGTCCCGCATGAAAGAGTCGGTAATCAGTCGGGAATAGCACCGGAGGGCTCTACCTAGTGAACGGGTCACTCTCTCGCACAATTAAACCAACCAATGAGGGGGTTGCTCTCCCCAAGACAAATTTTTAGATCAGGTGTCTTTTAGGGTCAATAGCTTAAGCAACCCCAATTTTATGGTTTTTCTTTTTAATATTTTTCAATATAAACAAAAGGCCTAATGAATTTTTTGGTTCTCTTGATTATTAAGTCAAAAACAGGGAGAGAAGACAAAAAAGCCGATGTGCGATGAAATCAATGATGCATGCAGAGATAGAAATGCGTACCTGTCTCCAGCACTCTACATGCAAAGTGATCCGCGCAGAAATGTAAAGACTGAAATAAACTACCTATATCGTGCAGCGATGAAAATCGAGTCCTAAACAAGCAATCTCTACTCGAAGAACCGTCTAACAGGTCACCGATCCTTCAAGCCAAAAGTCCGGTCTCGGTCTACCCCTCCTCCTCCCGACACATCGGGTTCAGGAGCAGCGATTGGCAGGGCAGGCTACGGCACGTAGGCTACGAAGGGAGTGAGTCAGTTATTTTTTATTAATGAGTTATTAGTAGGTCCAATTAGCGCTCTATAGGAACAGGCAGATACTTAGGTGTGGGGATCCTACTAATTACGGCACAGTCAAGCAGAAAATCCTAAATCTAGGGGCTCGATGAAAAATCGTAGAAAACCGTAAAAGGCAGCGAAGAAAACCAAAACCGTGAAAAGCCGCGAAAAACTCCTAAGGGTCCCCCGAGCACACCGGTGCTCGGAGAAACAGACCCGCTAAACAAGTCCAAGTCCAAGTCTCTCTCCGTATTATTACAATAATCAAAGAAAAATAAAAATCCTCGCCCACTCAGCTCTCTCTCACGCTCTTCTGCAGCTCCGTGTAGAAGGGAGCCGCCTCCAAGTCTCGCGGTTGCGCCGGCTTCTCGAAAGCTGCCGCCTCGATCCTCGGGCCCTCGCAAGAAAGAGACAAAGGGGTCAAACCAATAGAATAATCAAATAAGAACAAAAAATATGAACAAGGGTATATGTGCAGAAATGACAAGTAAAATAAACAAGCACAAATAAAGCAAAAACAAAAATAAAATAAAATAAAATAAAATAAAACAAAAATAAAGTAAAGTCAAAAAGCCCCAAAAAGCCGCGGACTCAGTAAGAGCCGCGGAAAGCTGCGAAAAAGAAAATGAAAAGAAAAGCAAAAATAAGAAGAAAAACTACTAAGCTGTGCTCCCCAGCAACGGCGCCATTCTGATGATCGAAAAATCCCGAGCAACTAAGGATGAAGAAATAGAACTCAGGTCGTTGCGACCTCAGTCGTTCAGAGTCCCTCGGTCAATCAAGAAAATGAAGATCAGACCACCAAAATCAGAGAAAAATCAAATAAAATAAATAGCGGTCCTGGCTATTGGATTAGCCTGGTATAACGACCAGGGTCGGACTCAGGGAGCACGTAATGGCCTCGAGGCCTACGAAGTAGTCTAAAAAAGAATTAAAAATAAAAGACAAGTATTTTTGGTGGATATTTAATTGTTTTTAAATTTTTTTGGATTTTTAAATAATTACGATAATAAAGAAACAAGTAAAATAAGCCAATTCAAACAATTATTTAAGGCATCAAAAATCAATCAAAAATTCCAATAAAAATGTTTTTGTGTATTTTACGATTTTTACTGTTTTTTGTGAATTTTTGGGATTTTTCTGATTTTTATTTAATTTTCTAAAAATAAAACAAGGCAAGAAACTGAAGGTGTTGTCCAGTCAGGAGTAAAAGGCCAATTTAAATTGCAAAAAGGGCCTTAATACTCCTGGAGGTAATTTTCCTATAAACTAGAGAGTTTAAGGAAAATTTGGGCACTGGGTTTATTATTTTTGGATTTTTAGATTATTTACTAGAATTTTTAGGAGTTTTTAGGTGTTTTTCAATTTTTAAGAGTTTTATATAATGAAAAATGACCGAATTTGGTCAGAAAATCAAACAAGCAAAAAGACACAGTAGCTAATTTTTTATAAATTTTAGACGAATTTTAATATTTTTTTGCGATTTTTGAAATCAGATAGTAAAGAAAATGGCTGTTTTGAATTTTTAAAAATAGCAAATAAAACCAAAAATGTCCCCAAAATTTCTAAAAAATTTTAAAACATGGCAGGAGCCATGTTTCCAATTTTCATTGAATTTGGAGTAAGTTTGATATTTTATTAAAAATTAAAACCTAGGTACAGTGCATAGGAATCTGTACGCAATTATCCAAAGTTCCAGGGGTTCCGGTGCAAAATTCCCACGAAGTCACGCGCACGGTGCGTATCTGGGGCACACAGGGACCTATTTGCAAACAAAACAAAGTTCTGGGACTAAATGGTAACAGGTACCAAAAGTCCGAGGACCTGATTGTAAATTACCCACAAAAAAATGCACATGCGCATAAAACTACTCACAGGGGCATATCTGCAATTTTCTAAAAAGTTGCATTCATTTCATAACAACCAGGAACTACTGGATGAATCATGCAAAAAGCCCAACTAAGCACGTGTCGATGCATGTGCTACACTACTCACAGGGGCATACATGCAAATATAGAAACATACAGGGTCCAATGTGCAAATGTACCAAATAAAAACAACTAACTATAGTATTTACAGGACTAAATGCGAAATAAAATAAACAGAGGGGCCTAAGGGATAAATTACCCTTTTATTAATGAGACTGTCGGATGGGCGCCACGTCAATGATCGGACGGTGGAGAGTCGAGGGCGCCCAACACAAGACTCCTCAGGCTGATCGGACGGTCCAGACTCTGCCACGTGGAAGATCAAACGGTGAAGAGTCGCCGTGGCGAAACCTCGACGAACGAACGGCGTGGATCGCTCCTCAGATGGATCTGACGCTGTGATGAACCTCAGTTTCATCATCTTTATTGTCTATAATTAACCCCCTTGCTTAAGGTTTTGTCAATAATTCCCTGTTAATGTCTAATAGTTAACAGAGTCCTAAATAAATTAAAAATCACAAAAAAATGGCAAAACAAAAATTCGTGGTATTTTTAGACTTAAAAATACCCTCAAAAATATTTCGGGCCTTTGTTTGATTTCATCTCCAGTTTTGGTCAACATGAAACTTGTAGATCTCGTCAAGATCTACAACTTTCATGTTTTGAGTTTTCTCAAATTCGGCCAATAGGGCCCTCAAAAATAAGAAAATCCTTCTGAATAATGTGATTGGGCCACGTGGCCCATTCTGGGGGCGCCACGTGGCCCGGCTCTCTTGTCCTATCCGCCCGCGAGCTGGGCCTTTGGATCTTCTCCTGAGATCCAACGGTCTCAAGCTCTCCACGTACGCCCCTTGGCCGGGACCGTCTGATCATCTCCCACTCCTCATCATGACCCTTCGTTAGCGCCGCGACCACATGACGACACGTGGCGCGCTATGCGCCCTTCGATCGCGCTCTGGACTTTCCATCTCAACCGCAGCTTCTGCCTATCTCCTCAGCCGATCGATCAGGCCCTTGATTCCATCTGAGCCATCCCTTAGCGCCTCGCCCTCGACACACCACGTGGCCGCTCCATCTGCCCTCTGATCACATCGCCCCAGATCCCATCTGCGTCGTCACTCCACGCCTTACTCTCAACCGTTGGATCTCCAGATCCAACGGTCAGGAGACCGTCTTCTACCTCCGAATACCCCTTCTCCCCACGATTTCACCGCACGAACACCTCACCCCCTTCCCTTTTTCTCCACTACTCCAGTTGACCTCACACCTCGCGAACCGTCCCTCGGTCTCCCCCAGTCATCCACCTCCCTCGCGAACCCCTCGTCAACCCACGAAGCTCTCTCCACTCGCTCCACATCTCCCTCGAAATCACGACCTCCATCACTGGAACCGACGCCTGCGAGCTTTAAATCCACCGCCTTCTCCACTGTTCAAGGCTGTCCATCTTTACATGGGGCCTCGCCCAGCCCTCCGCCACCTCCCAGTGACAGGGGGAGGTGGTCGGATAGAGCGAAGACGACGAGGCTTCTGGTGAGACCCTCCGCCTTTAACGGCGGAGTTGCGGCGACCTATAGCCGCCCGAGCTCGCTGGGGAGGCTGCCCAGTACGTTGCGAAGACCCGGAGCTCGCTTAGAGCTCCAGCCCAAGCCCTCCGCTCCGCCTCCGATCAGGTAAGTTCCTCTTCCTCTTCTTCTGCGATTTTTTTCTTAATTCCCTTAATTTTCTAAGCCATCTAGGTCATCCGCTACCTCCATTAAAACCCCCCTTAGCTTCGCCACACTTCCCCCTTCACCGCGCAACCCTCCGCTCACCATCTCCTTCCCACAGAACCTCAACCCACCTCCTCCGCCCTCGCGGCGGAGGAGCTCTGAGCTCCCTGCTTCCTTCATACCCTGAGCTCCCACCTCACTCCATGTCGCACGCACGCACATCTTCTGCTTCGTCGATTTGGCCTAACACTGCAGGTCTTCACGAACCTTCAATGGTCGGAATGCACGCCGGAGCCATCTTCGTCACTTCCGCTTCAAAGCCTCGAGCTCCGACGCACCGATCCAGAGGTTTTGGGACCTCCCCGGAGCTTCCATCTCCTCCGACATCAATCTAAGGAGCTCTGGGGAGGTTGCCATCAGCTGATACCAAGCGGCGGAGAAGAGCTCCCGTCGCCGGAGCCCAGATAGCGCCGCCAGCCTTCGGCCGAAGAAGGAGGAACAGTGACCGTTGGATGCTCCGCCCCGGAGTTCATCCAACGGCCACTACGCAGCCACGTCGTCATTCAGATCCTCCTCCAGAGGCCGTTGGATAATCGATGATCCAACGGCCTTCGAGCATCCACGTCACCCCGAGGCACCGTTACTAGCAGCCCTTGGATCATCATGATCCAAGGGCCGACAGTCAGCCACGTGGCGCAGTCTGAGCGTCCCCGAGCCTCGACCACCGAGCCTCCAGGCTTGGGAATCCCGAAGCAACACCGAACCTGCAGCAGCCCGAGCCTGATATACGAGCCAAGCCGAAGCATCTCCGAGCCTCTGCCAAGCCTTCCTCTGAACCTGGATGGCACGTGCCTGGCATGTGCGCGTATGGGTAAATTGCAGAGCAGCTCACGAACTTCTTCAAATTTGCAAATAGGTCCCCGCGCATATGGAATATTTACAGGGAAGGCCCCGTACTTTATTTTTATTGCATTTCAGTCCTTTCTAGGGACCTTTTTGTAGTTATCTTTTCATGTTTTATTTCAGTTATGCCCTTGCTTTCTTTGTTGAATATCTTGAGCTACGTATGTCCTATTGAGTTGATTTCAGTTTCGTTTTAAAGCTCGTCTCATCCTCTTCATTATGGCATGCTTAAATTTTTGATTTGACACTATGGACTGTGATGTATTATTTTCTTATCTAAGTGCCTTGAATTTCTTTTTGATTTATCATGCCTAAGTGTTTCATATTAGTAGAGGCTTCTTTATTTCAACTTGGATTGACTCGTGATTTTCTTATGGCTCAAGTGACTGTTATTTTGGGCATATCATTCACTTTGCATGGCATCTATTTGCATTATAAAAAAATGTTTAAAAATTGCATGTTTAATTTTAATGTCATGTCTTGTCATTGTCTTTGCATGTTTGACCTATATGATTAATTTCAACACTTAATTAAACACATTTAAATCTGATTAATACGAGAGAGGCTCCTGTCCCTGAGTTCGACCTTGGTATCTTACCAAGTAAAAAATAAATTTTCGATCACCTCGTTTTGATTTATGACATATCTTTAAAATGAGGTGATCGTTTTGACGACCCGAATCGGCCCGACTACGATGACGATTACATGTGCTAAAAACACATTATTAAAGGGCCGATTTCGCGGTTCGTCAAATGGCGCCGTTGCCGGGGACACGGCTCATTTCTTTTATTTTTTGGGTTTTTGTGTGATTAATCTAGTGTTTCTTTTTATAGGTTAAATAGTCATATATTTTGCATATAAAGTTTTTCCTTCCTTATTTGATCTCTAACAATTGTTTCTGTGGCAGGGCCCTTGATGGATCAAGGAGGCGAGGAGCAGGAAGTTCCCCGCTGCGAGGAGCCGCAGGAGCATGCTTGGAGCAAAGGAGGAAGAAAAGAAAAAAAATGTGTCTCTCATTTTTGTTGCATTATATTGTTAATAAACTCGTCTTTTACAGCGGTCTTCGATCGAAGACTCGCGTATGTAATCGAACGATCGTGGTTGTGTGGGGATCGTCCCCACTTGAGTGTCGACTTAGGACCTAGGCACACGGCTCTCCGAGCTCAATTTTCATATTTTATTGTGCTTGATCGTAGGTTAGGACACACTCAAAATATAGACGCACTTAATCTCGCATCACTTAGCTAAAATTCATGGATATCAATCACCGCTAATAGATGTATGATTAGGTGCGGCTTTTTATTCGACTTGCATACTTAGATTTTGGTTTTCAAAACGGCCCAGATTTTTTTGCGGCTTTTATCGTCAAATCACTGCATGATTTCTCGCTTAGCCTCGATCGCGTTTTTCTTCATCGTATACATGTTTTTATCGGCTTTCATTTTTTCTAGATTGATCACCTAGGATAAATGGAAAATGAAACGAACTGTAGACGATGATTTTCTGATTGATGGATAACCTTAATTCAGTGACAATTTAAAAATAAAATTGGGACTGTTAATTGCAAGTCAACCAAAAATGGAGTAAAATTCGGTTTTGGGAGAGCAATACCCTCGCTTACACAATGATTTTTCACGTCACATCTTTTCTTTGCGTAAATATCTAAGGCTTTATCACCAATAAAACAAATAAGATAATTGACCAACCTTGGTTGGTTTCATGTGTGAGTTGGTGAAATTAAGGGTTTGCTTGCTTGATTGAGCCGTATATTTTGCGACACACAACCTCAAAACCGTAGTCACTCCATTTCATCTACAAGATTCAAAACCGCTCACTTGTATATCCATCCCTCTTCTTCGTTCACCTTGGGTCCCTCCCGACATCAAATTCCATCTTTATACTTAGGCTAATCTCATCCTAAGTATAGGGGGGACCCAAGTCCCTGTGATTTCTCTACTCATCTTTTCTTGCCTTTATACTTAGGTTATTTCTAACCTAAGTATAGGGGGAGCCCCTCTTAGTCCCGTATATTCTTCTATATTTAAATGGACTTATGTTCTTGTAACATCTAGTGCTATGAGGACATAGCAAAGTTTAAGTATAGGGGGGTATACCGTATATACTGTATATTTACTTTAGCTATAAATCTGAAAATTTTGAAAAATTAAAAACTTTTTGGCTAAGGTAAAATTCATTGGACTAAGAAAACTCAAAGGATTTTCGCGGTTTTTCGATATTATGTTACACTATTTTATAGAAATATTTTCGAAAATAATTTTTGAAAATGTTTTGAAAACTTTTTTATTTTGTGTGACTTGGTTTTGAAAAATCGCCATCTCTTTTCAAGGGAAGTTGAGTCTAACTTGTGTTTTAACTCTTATCAAAATCCATAAAAATCAGAAAACCCCTAAAAACCTTTAGGAGTTATTAGTGACTAACTTAGCCCAATTAAGTCAGCCGCGTTCAGTGAGGGTTCGCCCTTAGCAGATTGGATGGTTTAGAGGACATCGCGCAAGGCCCCGTCCTCAAGCAACGGGCTTCGGCCTGTACTTACATCCATACTGGCTGAACCGCGAATGCTCAATTGAGCTTAGGAAGTTCTAATATCTCTTGAAGTTAAAAAAAAAAAAACAAAAAAAAAAGTGTCTTGTCTTTGAATGAAGAAGTTGGATTAGTCCTCTACATTTTCACATTCACCCAGGATCTGATTCGGTCAAGAAGACTTAGCTTTTAGAAGTCTTTGAGATTTTAGGATAACCTGCCTTAGCCATCACGGTCTTCGACTTAATCATCCATATTCCCCTAGGTTTCTAGATTTGCATGCTATATTCCATGCTTAGTCTCAGACAAAAGAATATGATCAGCACATCACATTCACGACTGCGGTTTTGATTGAGATGAGTTGATTTTTCACCTGAGGGATTGGGATGAGGAAGTCGAATTTGGATTTTGATCTAATGATGTTCGAGGATGGGATAAAATCTTTGGAGGCTTCAGGAAACCTGAGTGTCAGCAATATTAGCCAGTATGAGAACTTGATTCTTATACTAATCTCTTGACATTAACCTAAGTGCCTGGGTGTGAAAATAAAATAAAAAAAAATGTTGATCAGTGTGCGCCAACTCTTGGTAAAAGCAGTGGAGCTAGCCACCAATACTACAAGTCAATGAAATTCAAAGAAAAGCTCTCATTCCACAAAGTTACATATCAAAGAGCTTCCACCAAAGGCGAGCGCTCCCAAAATTTTTCAAAGTGTCCACTTGGACCACCGCTATTAGGACCAGGAGTCGGGCTTGCACCAAAAAAGGGCTCTGCATCGTAAATGCTACAAGTCTGGGTGTCGAAGGTACGATAGGTACTCAAAAGAGACACACCCCGGTGTACTCCCAGGAAAACAAGTGCAGACGGCTCCAACTTCTCTTGACGGACGCACTGATCAACACCAAAAAAAAATGTGTTGCGTAAAATGGCACTAGAGAGAATCCTTGTTCCAATGAGAGGGAGAGAAGAATTGACACAATCCCATGCCCTCCATTTTCTGGCCTGCCTTCCACATTTTCTAAGTCTGACAACTAAAGAGACGGTAGACTGAATGCAAGATTTGATTTATTCCCTAGTGCTGAGGATTGGATCCTTAGGAGATTTTCTTGGACCAAGATTTTGGGTGACGAATTGACTCTACTCTCAGAATTGCAGTCAACACTAAACTCATATCCTTTAGTTTATATGTACATCAGAGAGAGTCTAGAGAAGTAGAGGAATTGGAAGCCTCTTGATTAAGGCTGGGTTGAACTCTAAAATTTTGGATCTCTGAAGCCGAGTCAACATGATCAGATTAGATCCTGTATTCACAAGCACAAGGGGGTTAATCCAACTTAGTCATTCTTTTTGATGCTCGAGGACGAGCATAGTTTAAGTATAGGGGGGTAATGAACCTCAGTTTCATCATCTTTATTGTCTATAATTAACCCCCTTGCTTAAGGTTTTGTCAATAATTCCCTGTTAATGTCTAATAGTTAACAGAGTCCTAAATAAATTAAAAATCACAAAAAAATGGCAAAACAAAAATTCGTGGTATTTTTAGACTTAAAAATACCCTCAAAAATATTTCGGGCCTTTGTTTGATTTCATCTCCAGTTTTGGTCAACATGAAACTTGTAGATCTCGTCAAGATCTACAACATTCATGTTTTGAGTTTTCTCAAATTCGGCAAATAGGGCCCTCAAAAATAAGAAAATCCTTCTGAATAATGTGATTGGGCCACGTGGCCCGGCTCTCTTGTCCTATCCGCCCGCGAGCTGGGCCTTTGGATCTTCTCCTGAGATCCAACGGTCTCAAGCTCTCCACGTACGCCCCTTGGCCGGGACCGTCTGATCATCTCCCACTCCTCATCATCACCCTCCGTTAGCGCCGCGACCACATGACGACACGTGGCGCGCTATGCGCCCTTCGATCGCGCTCTGGACTTTCCATCTCAACCGCAGCTTCTGCCTATCTCCCCAGCCGATCGATCAGGCCCTTGATTCCATCTGAGCCATCCCTTAGCGCCTCGCCCTCGACACACCACGTGGCCGCTCCATCTGCCCTCCGATCACATCGCCCCAGATCCCATCTGCGCCGTCACTCCACGCCTTACTCTCAACCGTTGGATCTCCAGATCCAACGGTCAGGAGACCGTCTTCTACCTCCGAATACCCCTTCTCCCCACGATTTCACCGCACGAACACCTCACCCCCTTCCCTTTTTCTCCACTACTCCAGTTGACCTCACACCTCGCCAACCGTCCCTCGGTCTCCCCCAGTCATCCACCTCCCTCGCGAACCCCTCGTCAACCCACGAAGCTCTCTCCACTCGCTCCACATCTCCCTCGAAATCACGACCTCCATCACTGGAACCGACGCCTGCGAGCTTTAAATCCACCGCCTTCTCCACTGTTCAAGGCTGTCCATCTTTACATGGGGCCTCGCCCAGCCCTCTGCCACCTCCCAGTGACAGGGGGAGGTGGTCGGATAGAGCGAAGACGACGAGGCTTCTGGTGAGACCCTCCGCCTTTAACGGCGGAGTTGCGGCGACCTATAGCCGCCCGAGCTCGCTGGGGAGGCTGCCCAGTACGTTGCGAAGACCCGGAGCTCGCTTAGAGCTCCAGCCCAAGCCCTCCGCTCCGCCTCCGATCAGGTAAGTTCCTCTTCCTCTTCTTCTGCGATTTTTTTCTTAATTCCCTTAATTTTCTAAGCCATCTAGGTCATCCGCTACCTCCATTAAACCCCCCCTAGCTTCGCCACACTTCCCCCTTCACCGCGCAACCCTCCGCTCACCATCTCCTTCCCACAGAACCTCAACCCACCTCCTCCGCCCTCGCGGCGGAGGAGCTCTGAGCTCCCCGCTTCCTTCATACCCTGAGCTCCCACCTCACTCCATGTCGCACGCACGCACATCTTCTGCTTCGTCGATTTGGCCTAACACTGCAGGTCTTCACGAACCTTCAATGGTCGGAATGCACGTCGGAGCCATCTTCGTCACTTCCGCTTCAAAGCCTCGAGCTCCGACGCACCGATCCATAGGTTTTGGGACCTCCCCGGAGCTTCCATCTCCTCCGACATCAATCTAAGGAGCTCTGGGGAGGTTGCCCTCAGCTGATACCAAGCGGCGGAGAAGAGCTCCCGTCGCCGGAGCCCAGATAGCGCCGCCAGCCTTCGGCCGAAGAAGGAGGAACAGTGACCGTTGGATGCTCCGCCCCGGAGTTCATCCAACGGCCACTACGCAGCCACGTCGTCATTCAGATCCTCCTCCAGAGGCCGTTGGATAATCGATGATCCAACGGCCTTCGAGCATCCACGTCACCCCGAGGCACCGTTACTAGCAGCCCTTGGATCATCACGATCCAAGGGCCGACAGTCAGCCACGTGGTGCAGTCTGAGCGTCCCCGAGCCTCGACCACCGAGCCTCTAGGCTTGGGAATCCCGAAGCAACACCGAACCTGCAGCAGCCCGAGCCTGATATACGAGCCAAGCCGAAGCATCTCCGAGCCTCTGCCAAGCCTTCCTCTGAACCTGGATGGCACGTGCCTGGCATGTGCGCGTATGGGTAAATTGCAGAGCAGCTCACGAACTTCTTCAAATTTGCAAATAGGTCCCCGCACATATGGAATATTTACAGGGAAGGCCCCGTACTTTATTTTTATTGCATTTCAGTCCTTTCCAGGGACCTTTTTGTAGTTATCTTTTCATGTTTTATTTCAGTTATGCCCTTGCTTTCTTTGTTGAATATCTTGAGCTACGTATGTCCTATTGAGTTTATTTCAGTTTCGTTTTAAAGCTCGTCTCATCCTCTTCATTATGGCATGCTTAAATTTTAGATTTGACACTATGGACTGTGATGTATTATTTTCTTATCTAAGTGCCTTGAATTTCTTTTTGATTTATCATGCCTAAGTGTTTCATATTAGTAGAGGCTTCTTTATTTCAACTTGGATTGACTCGTGATTTTCTTATGGCTCAAGTGACTGTTATTTTGGGCATATCATTCACTTTGCATGGCATCTATTTGCATTATAAAAAAATGTTTAAAAATTGCATGTTTAATTTTAATGTCATGTCTTGTCATTGTCTTTGCATGTTTGACCTATATGATTAATTTCAACACTTAATTAAACACATTTAAATCTGATTAATACGAGAGAGGCTCGTGTCCCTGAGTTCGACCTTGGTATCTTACCAAGTAAAAAATAAATTTTCGATCACCTCGTTTTGATTTATGACATATCTTTAAAATGAGGTGATCGTTTTGACGACCCGAATCGGCCCGGCTACGATGACGATTACATGTGCTAAAAACACATTATTAGAGGGCCTATTTCGCGGTTCGTCACGCTGCTGGTGTTTCCTGAAGCGGACGGTGGTGATAAAAACTAGAGCAGGAGGAGATCCGACGGTAGCTGGAGATCCTCGAAGAACAAGTGGCCGGTGAACTTCGCCGGCCCAGTACGCGCGCTCCGGGCCTTCGCGGGGGCTTCTGATGATCGGAGAAGCTTCAGCTCGGCTCCCGGCGTCTGTAGCACGCCTCCGATGAACCAACAGAGCTTTGGAGAGCTCTGTCGACTCAGGCGGAGGAGAAGCTCCGGTGCAAAAGTCGAAAGGCCTCAGACAACCCTCGATTGACCTGCAAAACGTAACCAAAGAGCTTCTGGGTTGAGGGAAAACTACCTCGACCCCGTTAGCGGTGTTGAAGGTGCACGGTGAGGTGGTGCGGGCGAACCCCGGCGATGCGACGGCGAAGGGGTTCGAACCCCAGCTCCTGTGCGAGCTGGGTTGAACAGAGGGGCGGAGAAGGTGCGCGGGGGAAGAGCGAACGTGATGGGGGATTCCGATGGTCGGGGCGATGGGTACGGTGGTCGGAATCGGCGATGGTCGGCGACAACGCGATTTGGGTCAAATCAAAAATTAAAGCATTAGGGGAATAATCTAAGCTACCTGGATGGGGGAATCGACTGGGGACGAGCAGCTGGTGCTCTAGGTCCTTGCCTAATGGTTCGTCGTGGCCCGAGGCTCTTGCGCTACCTCCAGGCGGTGCTCGTCGGTGGAAGCTCGCCGGATCGATGCCTCCTTACTCCCTCCTCGCTGCAACACCCTCTAGGGCGAGCTGTCACTCTCGGCAAGACAGTGGAGGTCACTAGTTGTGGGAGCGAATGAGCCAAAGATGCAGAATGAGGTGGCGTAGCTCAGCCTTTATACGGTGGAATGTCCGACAAGATTTGATCGGGTAGGGCAGCGTGAAGTGCGGATCCCGAGGCGGACACCCCGGTGAGGGTGTCGGATGTGACGTGAGCGAAACGGACCCGGGGTTTAGGGGGATGGTGATCGGGTATGGATGGGAAAAATTCGAGAACTCGGGTCGGGCACCCAGGACCCGTGTGAAGTGGTCCACAGGGGGAGTTGACCGGGCGGTCAACAACCCCCGTGGACCAATGAGAGACAACCACGTGTAAAATATTTGTAAAATCAATTAAAAATAGTAGATTGCTGAATTATTAAAAACCTAAAACATGAAATATTTTTGTTTTAATTTTTTCTATTTTTTGTTGATTTTTAATTAATTTTTCAAAATAAAAACAACATATTTACACTTTATGCTATATATAGGTATTTACACAATATGTCTTTTTAATTTTTGATTTTTAATTTGTTATTTTTATACATTTTTATTCCTATTTTATATTTTATTTATTTATATAATAAAATTAAGAATAAAAGGATATTTTTATTTTATTTTTATTATTTATACACACGGGTGAAATAAATACATATGTATATATATATTGTATATTTACAATGTGATTTTTAATTTTTAATTTTGTTCTTTTTTTTGTTTTTGTTTTAATGGTTTTTATTTTATTTATTTACAATATAAAAAGTAGAATATATACAAATTTTATAAAAATTAATTTTATTTATTTATAAGGCTAAATAAATCATAGATGTGGTTGTATGTACATGGTGATTATGTACACAAGTGAAGTGGTTTTTGTTTCCTTTTTAATTTTTCTATTTTTGTTTTGATTTTTATAAATATATATATATATACAATATATACAAGCCTTTTTATTCTATTTTTTTAGAGAGAAAATATTTTTATTTATTTACAGGTATATTTACACACATGAGCCCCTATCTCCCTCTACTTTGGCTTTTATGCGGTCAGGCCCATGCTGAGCCCTCCCTTGGGTTAGGTTGCTCAATAGTTATTCTAAATATTTCCTCTTTTTCTTTTTAATATTTATTCTTTTATTTTTGCACAAAAACATGCTAATTATTACTTTTTACACCATGCATGCTTTTGGTAATTATTTATATTTACAAATATATACATGCATTTGTAAAGGTTTTTGTAGCTAAAATATAAGAATAAAGAGTGATGAATGAGTATTCATCAAGAGACTACTGATCATCTGGCCCGTATTGAAGTGATCTGTTTTGTATAGGAATCATGATCATTCTTTCACTTCATCTCATCCTACACAAAGACTTTTGAGCCATTCGATTTCTGGAGATCCGCAACACTTGTATATTCTTCGTAGACCACAATCGTCCCCATTTTTGCTCGTCTTCTATGCTTAGGATATCAGATCCTAAGTATAGGGAGACCAATTGTTCGTTGATTGATGTTTTATATTTTGTTCTAATTCTTTTGTATATCCTTTCTTTTTCATAAATCACTGGTCTCCGATTTTTGGCTACACTCTTTTCTATACTTAGGATGCCTTATCCTAAGTATAGAGGGGCTGAGTGATTTCGATGATTTCGTTTTCTTTATTTCTTTTGTTCTTTTGTTGTATATTCTTTTTACTCTGTCACCTCGTTTTGCTTCTCCGTTATACTTACGATGACCTAATCGTAAGTATAGGGGGGTTGACTGACTTGTATTCTCTATTCTTTTCACCCACTTTTACTTAGCACGAGTTATGTACTCCTTTTTCTCATTTGACGCTATGAGGACATAGCACAAGCTAAGTATGGGTGAATGCGTATATATTATATATATACTTTTGTCCATAACTCGTACTTTTATGTATTTTCTATATCAATAAAATCCATAAAAAGTGGGTGAGGGTTAATTTAAAATCCATTTATACATTTATTTATTACTTATAAAATCCTTGTAAATAAGTAAAATATATCTAAATCTTATATTTAAAATATGTAATTAAAATATGCATTTAAAATTTGTATTTAAAATTTGTATAATACTTATTTAAAATCCTATTTATTAAAACATGTGTAAAAATCATTTAATCCTTGTAAATCCTTTGTAGATAAAATCTGTAAAATACATTAGATATTTAACTCAAATAATATATATCTTGTAAAATTCATCTACAAAAACTTGTTTATAAAAATTAGAAAATCCATAAAAAAATACAAAGTCCTAAAAGTCATAAAAATTACAAAAGCCTTAAAATCCATAAAAATGAGTAAAATTCAGAAAATATACTTCACAAAAACATGGTTGCATTTGCATTCGCATTTTTTAGAATAAGTTTGATTTCTGAAACTAAGGATTGAGTCTAGTCTAAAGGATGGAGCTTGATTACAACCTTTAACTTTCATTGTAAGGAGCCTAGTTAGGATCTGGAATTTAGACTCTTCAGGTCTTTTGACTTAAAATCTTTGGGTTCCATAAGACCATATTTGAGAAATCAAGTCATATGTGCTTAAGTAGACCGTTTGGTGTCATATGTACAACTCTACACTAGTGAACCAATCTTGAACACATGCACTCTGCACTTAGCTCGACTTGCATGGAGTTGTGAAGGGCAATACATCTTGGTAGTGTGTTTCTATCCTTATCTTTGCGGCATTGACGTCTAAAGACGGGAGAGATTGGGGTTGCGATAGTCGCTTCGGATGAGGGAAGGATCTGCTGACACAATATTTCTAAGAACTCAAAAAATGGACGGAACAAAAAGATGCTATATCTGTCGAGGCACGAAAAGATGAATGCGGTGCAAGCAAATTACAAAGTCAAATCAAAGAAGAATCCACCAAATACAAATACGACAACAATGGTCCAAGCTTCCACCAAAAATGCCTGCACATCTTAGTGGAGACTTAGCTACACCGGTTGAGCTTCACAAGGAGATGCGTCTACGCTGGTCACACTTCACTTCTTTCCTCATTCTTCTACTTTCTCTCAATACTCGATTGTGGACATAGCACGAACTGACCTCAGAAAGGAATACCTCCCTCCTCGAGGAAAGAGTAGCTGGATGAGGAAGCCATAGAAGTGTATAACCGGGATGGACGGTTTCTTCATTTCTCCAAGTAGGAAGAGCTAAATCAATTCACACACTGTACACATTGACTTCAAGGATGATAGAGTTTGCGATATGAATACGTGAGTCTGAACTAGCTGATGAAGTGATCTTGAATAAGGATTTGTGGAACTTGAGGACTGTTGAGGATAAAATCTTAATCCTAGTTAAGGCTCCGACAAAATGCTTGTTTCAGGCCCGATCGAGCTCTGTCCTTTGTCTGTTCTCATGAATTGATTTAGGAAAACAAATTCATTCTAACTTTCTTTCTTTTTCACTTACTTTTTCAAATAAGTGTTTGCTAAGGGACTAGCAAAGTTTAAGTATAGGGGGTTGATGAATCCATGATTCATTAACTTTTCTGTCGCATTTTATCTTAAAACCCTTAACAAATACATGTAAATATACATTAATTTCCATCTTTTATAAAAACTTCATTCATGAATAACTATTCACTTTTAAACATAAAAATCATGTAAATAAATAAAGAACAAAGAAAAGTGGAGATATGTATATATGTACAATATGACTTATAAATATAAAAATAACTGCAAGGTATATTTATAACCTAACCCCCGAGACCAAGTCAGCATGGATTGGTCAACAAACCAATAAGTAGGGGGAGATAAGGAAAGAAAACCATAAAAATAAATTAAGACACACTTCATATACTTCTCACTATTTATCAAATAAATACAAAACTTCAATGATTTTTAATTAATTCATATGTACATATTTTCACCAAACTCTTTTCCTAATTATTCCTAAAAATGTATATAAAAATGTAAAAATAAGTTAAAAATATTATCCTGTATATCTGCCAAGAAATCCGGCCTTTAATTTGTCAAAATCTCAACTTCCGAACATCACAACTTCTTTATACGAACTCCAATTTACCTCTACTCACCTTTAAAGTTCATAAAATAATATTCTCTAATTAATAGAGGTTTCATTGAATTCGGAGTCCATTTGCCAAAAAGTTGATTTTGGGACCAAATAACAGGGTTTCTGGGCTATTTATTTTATGGAGAACACACTATTTATAATTTTATTAATTTTATAATTTCTAAATATTTTCATGATATTGTTTTTTCACCCTAATTTATTTCAGATTTTTTGTAGCTTATTTATTATTTTAATAAAATCTAAATCCTTAATTTATAAATAAAAATGAACGGGATAACTTATACCTATATTTATTAATATATGTAAACTAATTTATTAAAATCCCTAAAAATTTAGCAGAACCCTTATTTATTATTCTAATAATTAAGAAAATACAAAAATACTAATTAATTATTTATTTATTAAATTAAAAATCCAAAACCTATTTATCTATACCTATTTATTAATAAAATATTTATATTTCGAATAACATTTATTATTTATAAAAAGTAATTATTCTATATTTAGATAATTTAATTATTTACATTTCTTGTTTTTATACCTATTTAAAATAACACTATTTACTATTTATTATTGAATTTTTAAGAAATTCACACATCTGGCCTACCAGGTGCTGACACTTGTCAGCACCTGGTGCTTCTTCTCCAAGAAGCCAGTACTGAGGTCTGTTCTAACCGATCTTCTTTACCAAATTTTCATGCACACATCATAACCTCTTCTGACGATCCAATCCATTGATTTGCTTCTCTTAACAACCTACTTATTCGGCCACCCTTCGATTTAACTTGGAGATCATGAAATCTGTCTATATAAACCCCCAAAGTTGGCGGTTTATAATTAACTCTCCCATATCCACCTGAAGCTCAACTGCCAGTGGCCGACCCCTCTCTTCCTCGTCTCGCTCCGCTCACACAGGAGCTGACAGCTCCGATCGGAGGTGCCCGCGTGGGAGAAGGTTCATCGGGGAGGAGTTCTATGGTGTTCGCTTCGCCTTGCATCTCCGCTTTGCGCGCGTTCAGCTCTGGCAAAGATCGGTCGTCGAGCAACCATCTAAGGTAAATACACCTCTGCTTTCACAGATCTATTCCTTCACCTTCATCAAATTTTATCTCGATCAACGTGCCTCCATTAGTGTGGTTAAGATTGTCATTCGGACGCTTAACCTTCCATCTTAAATGCCCTATCCTAGAATCATTTGAACATATTTCAAATCAAATCAAATAACATCTTTATTCGTGTATTCACTCTTCAACTCGCTTTCATTATGTCTGGAAACAACTATTTGAGCTTGCAAACCTATAACCATTCGGCCGATTTCTTGCGAATCGAGCATGCACACATCTTCTTTGTAGATTCTTCTTTCATCTGGAGTAGATACAAGGCGTTTCGAGTCTTTATTCTTCACGTAATAGTCATTCAAAGATGGCACATTAACCTTCCATCAGTCTCCAAGAGCAGAGGATCGCCATCTTCATCGGCCTCGCATTGCCGATATTCGCCACCTCCATCCGTGCTCACCCGCAGACGAGCTCGAGGGGTGGAGGAGCCACCCCTCTGGCCCTGCAGGAGGCCCATGTTTCACTCCAGCCGTCAGCGAGAATTTGGAGAAGACACCACCTTCGTCAGCCGTGCGAGGGACCTGAAGAACCTCAAGAACAACCCGGTGTACAGGCTATCGACACGTGGCAGATGTGAACGGTCCAGATCGCGCCTGATAATCTAATCTCCGTCGTTCAATCCGAACCGGTAGAAGAATTGCATAATAATACCGAGGACTTCCAGATTTGCAGCCCGCTCCAAAGTTTTCCAGAAATTATGTTTAGGACCCTGCGTAGGGACCTAAATGTAAACCTTCATATTTTTGTTACAGAACAGTCCCTGCCTGAGGACCTTTGTGCAGAACTTTTATAATTTTTTCTTGCATTTATAACCCTGATCTGTAGGGCATTTTGGATGTATTTTTGACATAATTTTTTGTAGTTTTTCTTGGGGTAGTTACACAACTACTCCGCGAGGTTTTCCAATAATATTCGTGTATTTTTGTCGCTTTTTCATCGTGTTTTGATTCGTCGCTAATTGACTCCGTTTTGATTTGATTTTATTTGTTGTTCGAGCCCGTTGCTCGTCCGCTTTACCTACTATATAATATCACATAAATTTCACATATATTTCACCTATTATAATATAGGTATATTGTTTGAAAAATATCACTTTGAAAAATAAATAAAAATTGGAAAAATATATAATCAAAAAAAAATTAGAAATTAAAATTCCGTAAAAAAATTGTCGTGTTTCCTCAATCGCTTTAAGAAGAGATAAAATAAATCACAAAAATATATTTTCACATAAAAAAATCAAAGTATACTATTCTGCCTCCTTGTGTTCGACCCAGACACACTTACCTGACTAAATAAATAGTATAAGGTTTTCTTTAAAAAAACCGATCTTTGTTTGATCGACTAGGATCTCTTTGCGGTTTTCTATACCGACAACCCTTTCATTTTAAAACCGCAATCCGATCTTAGCCTCACATCAATGTCCAATAGCATTGCCTGAAGTAGACTGTGACTTCATTATAGAGATCAGAGACACACCACTCTCATTGAATGACACATGGATAGAAGAAATCCTCTCTTTTGAAGAGGACATGAAAAGTACAGTCGACGTAAACTCCAACGAAACTTAGGAGACATAATCCAATTTGTTGATGCATCTCTTTGATTTATATGATTAACTACACCCCGGACATAATGAGTTCATTGTAGATCTGCTCGGCTCATCATCAGAAAACCAACAAGACATTGAGGTCAGCACTACATCCAAAGTTCAGGCAGATCATCCTCAAACCAACAAATTTTCTGATGTGACTGAGAAGTCGGCCAGATTAGAACCTGAATTGTAGCCACTGTAGCAGACCTTAAGTATGCTTTCCTTGCAGGCGCATATAACATGTATTCAGTCATCATCAGTAACAAACAGACATCAGAGCAAGAATTTTTGCTTGTCGAGGTTCTAAAGAAAATCCGTAGGGCACTTGGTTGGCATGTTTCAGATCTATGCAGGATAAATCTTGCTCCATGCTCACACCACATCTACTTGGAAGAAGATGCCAAGCCATCCCGAGGATTTCAAAGAAGACTGTACCCAAACCTGAGTTACGTCATCTTGAAAGATATCACGAAATGGTGTGATGCATGCTTCATTTATCCCATATTCGACTCCAAATGGGTGAGAATTCACGTAGTTCCAAAAAAAATCAAAGCTCAATGTGGTTACAATTGACAGAGGAGAGGAGATATCTAGTCGGGTACCATCAGAGGAGAGGAGATATCTAGTCGGGTACCATCTTTGTAGCGTGTATCTGTTGACTACTGCTGCCTGAATGCAAAAACTAAGAAGCACCACTTCCCCTTGTCGTTCATTGATCATGTATTGGAAAGACTGGCTGCCAAGGAGTTCTTCTACTTTCTAGATGGGTACTCTGGGTACAACCACATGGCAATTGCCCATAAAGATCAAGAGAAAACAACCTTCACATGCATGTTCAACACCTATGCTTTTAGGAGAATGCCCTTTGGACTGTGCAACACAACGACGACATTCTAGAGATGCATGTTTGTAGTTTTTGCCGAGATGGTAGGCAGTTTGCTCGAGGTGTTTATGGACGACATCTCCATCTATGATGACAGCTTCGATTCTTGTCTTGAGCACATGGATAGAGTACTTCAAAAATGTTGTGAAGTCAATCTGGTATTATCATGGGAAAAGAGCATTTCATGGTCACAGAGGGAATCATGACGGGTCACATCATTTCCAAACATGGCTTGGAAGTCGACCCATCAATGGTGGATGTGATTGCCAATCTAGAGCCACTTGAGATAGCCAAGCATGTAAGGTCATTCCTAGGACATGTGGGATTCTACAGAAGATTCATCCATGACTTCATCCGCATCGCTTGACCTCTGACAGAATTACTCTGCAAGGAGACTGATTTCAATGTTGATCAACATGTTCTCCTTTCATTTAACTCATTGAAGGATCTAATCACTCAAGCTCCAGTCCTACAGCTGCCACATTGGTCTCTTCCTTTTGAGATCATGACATATGCGTCAAATTTTGTAGTCGAGGCTATTCTAGGATAGAGGAAAGACAAGTTGCCCTATGCCATTCACTATGCCAACAAAACACTAGATGAAGCTCAAAGAAATTACACTGTTATAGGGAAGGAATTTCTCGCTGTGGTATTTGCACTTGAAAAGTTCAGATCCTATCTGTTTGAATCAAAAGACACTATCTACACTGACCACTCTATTATCCCATACTTACATCAGGAGAAGGATGCCAAGCCTAGACTTATTAGATGGATCCTTCCCCTCCGTGAGTTCAATTTGGAAATTAAAGATGACCCTGGAGTTCAGAATGTGGTGGCAGATCAGCTCCCCAAAATTGAGCAGCAAGAGCATCCATTGAGCATCACACATATTACAAACACCTTTCCAGACGAGTCGATTCTTATCGGGGATGCACTCCCATGGTATGTCAATATTGTGAACTACCTCATTTCGGGTGTAGTCTCGTAAGATTGGATGAAGATTCAGAAGCAAAAGTTCTTGTCAACTATCCATTTCTACCAATGGGAAGTTCATCTTTTATCCAGGGAAGGAGCCGATTGTATTTGGCGCAGGTGCATTCCTCAGGTGGAGCATCATAGTATCCTCGAAAATTATCACTCGCTCGAATCTAGATGGCACCACTACGGAGATAGAACGACAACAAAAGTATTACAATGTGGCCTCTGGTGGCCTAAATTATTTAAGGATGTCGCAACATTCGTCAAATGTTGCACTAATAGTCAACGATGGAAAGGTACCCTTACAACGAAGGATTCAATGCCCCTGAAGGTCATTTAGATTGCAGATGTGTTCTATGCTGGGCATCAATTTCATGGCACCCTTCCCTAACAGTCAGGGATATGAGTACATACTTCTTTCCGTTGATTATGTGAGTCGCTGGGTTGAAGCTATCCCCGCTCGAGCCGTAGACAACCGTACAGTGTGTCGCTTTCTGAAAGAAAACATCATCTTACGGTTCGGGATTCTAAAGATACTGATATCAGATGGGGGTATTGACTTTATTAATAAAGAGGTCAAGAAAATAACAACGGAGTACGACATCGAGCATCGAATCGCATCTCGATACCATCCTCAGACAAACGATATGGCAGAACTATCCAACAAAGAAATCAAGATGATACTTCAGAAGCTTGTCAAACCAGACATGAAAAATTGGTCCTAACATTTGGGCTCAGTCCTTTGGGTGTAGAGAACCGTTACAACTCTCCGTTGGGCATGTCACCCTATCATCTTATATATGGGAAGCCATGCCACGTGGCAGTGGATTTGATTCATAAATCATTATAGGTAGTTAACATTTACAATTTGGACTCACAACAAGGTGCTCAGAAAAAAAGAGAGGATCTAAATAGGATCCTTGAATTCAGAGACTATGCATATGATAACACATCGATGTACAAGGAGAAGGTTAAACGCTGGCATGACCGGCACATCAGACGAAAGACATTCGAGATTGGATAGAAAGTGTGGCAATACGATGCAAAGTTGAAGATTTTCTCAGGCAAATTAATGAGCAAATGGACAAGGCCATTAAGAGTTCAAGAAATGTGTTACAACGGAAGTGTTGTGATACCAAAATTGTCTCCTGACACACAACCATTCAACATCAATTGTCAGCTACTGAAACCCTACCTCCAGCATGACACCTTCGTGGCTGTTGTCGACTCCATCCAAATATTATGCTCTAAATGGACATCCACAACAGTAACAACAACACAAGATTCAGATAATGCCACTAAAAAACCCTTCCTTTAAGCTTTCGTGTTTTCCTCCTCTTCTTCTCTTCTTATTTTCATTTTTCGTTATTCGAAAAGAAAATGTATGTACAACCCATTTGTTAGACTTCTATATTTAGGACGTACTTTGTCCTAAATATCTGGGGGTGTACACCACGAGTTCTTTCATTCTTTAATCCTCTCCCATTTCTCCTCTTCTTGTTTATACGTAGGGATATCTTACCCTAAGTATGTGGGAGACAGTCCGTGTACGATCTATTCATTCCCACCCTTGACCCTCCCCACCTTGTGTATAGTCTGTTGTACTTAGGATTATTTGATCCTAAGTATAGGGGGACGGTCGACTTCCATTGATTCATTCATTCCTCCTTTGTTCATTCTTTCGGGTTTTCTAAAATCAGTATGAGTTATGTCTTCTCTTTTTCTCATCGATCTATGATGACATAGCTCAAGTTATGTATAGGGGGTCCTATACACTACGCAAATACTTTAGCCATAACTCGTACTTTCGTATTTTCATTTATTATGTCTAAGAAATAAATACTATCCAAAATACTTTTAAGTTCATTAAAACCATTTAATAAAAGGATGTCGATTATTCCTCAAATTCTTTGTGCATATATTGATTAATAAATCAGGTAAAAATACCTTTACAAAATGTTTGAAAATTAGTTTAAAAATCTTTTTAAAAAAATCTTTTAAAAACAATTTGGAAAATGTTTCGTTAAATATTTACAACTTTTGTAAAAATATTTTGTTTGTAAAACTTTATTTTCTATGTGTGAAATAAAAGTGTTTGAATTTGCAAGTGGTTTGAAAAAAGGTTCCAAAAATATTTTGAAAAATCTATATAAACTGTTTGAAAAACCTTTACAAATTGATTTTCAAATGTGTGTACATGTTGCAAAAATTATTTGCAAAAACAATTTTGGACTATAGCTTTCAAAAGTGTTTGAAAAATCATTTCTTCAAATAAGTTTGAGGATTATGTACATCTCACCAAAATTCTTTACCAACGGTATATACATACATATAAAAATAATTACACATCCCAGGTAAATTCTTAAAAACCATACTCTTGTAAATATAAGATGCGTTCCCGTGTAAATATGTGAACCTATTTTTGTCCAAAAATCATTTGTCTTCAAACTTACCAAAAAAAATTTCAAAACTAAAAATCCAAAAACATTTGCAAAATCGTTTTGAAAATTTGAATAAAAATTTGCAAAAGTTTAGAAAATTTCATCACAGTAAGATTTTCATTGCATTATACATAGCATTTGCATAGCATTCACATTTTTCGTATTGAGTTTGATAATTGAACGAGTCTAGTAATATCCGAAGATTGGAACTTGATTGGACCTTAAATCAACCTAATCACATGAAACTTATAGGAGCTGGAATTGAGGTACTTCAGGTCTAGTTGACTTAATTCTTTGAAAATCGTGAGAGTTGGTTCAATGGATTCTTGACTGTCTAAGTAGAGTATTTTGGAACACATGCACGACTCTTGTTGATAATGACATAACTTGAACACTTGAACCTTTCACTTGGCTCAACTCAATTGAAGTGGTGAGGGGATTGGATTTGCCGGTGTCAAACACACACAAGTGGAAGCATTTGTCCTCGTCCAGGGAGGGAAGTGCACCCCAACCCGTCCAATAGAAAACACGTCTAAAGACAGGAGAGTGTGGGTATAAATAATGCTTCAAAGAGGGATAGTCTACTGGCTCAAGAGGAAAAACTCCTTATGCAAATGTTGCTGTATATAGTATTAAAAAAAGCAAAAAGCAAAAACTCCAAAAAGTGGATAGGACTGATTGAAAATAAAATGCTTACGGCAGTGTATATATTTGTATAGTCAGTAAGCAAGCTCGAGCTTCAAAGTCATACCATGTGAGCATGTAGCTGGATGACTTGACTACATTGGTCTTGCATCCTAGGATATGTAGCTACACTTGCTACCATCAATTCTTCTCTTCACCCCCTCTTCTTGAGCTGGTAGCCACTTAAACTTAGAAGGGAATACCCTGCTCCTCAATGAAAGAGTTGTTGGATTGGGTAATTATTGGGTTGTCATGATGGAGAAGTCAGTTTCTTTGTCATTTTAGTTGGGCGGAGCTACTATCACATACATTGTACAAGTGAGATTCATCGTCGTAAGAGTTTGTGTATGAGTTGAAATATTCTGACTTGGCTATTAAGAAGGCTTGAGCAGAGTTTTGGGATTTTCGAAGGACATTGTATTTCATATCCGATCCCAATAAGGTTTCGCCCAAACTAAAATTCCAAAGGTCCGACTTAAGCTCCAGACTTTTATTTTGTGAAAATAAGTTTGAGGATTAAACTTAATTCACTTTTCTTTCTTTTTCTTTTCTTTGTTTTTAGTTTTCTGCACTTATTGCTTAAGTGCTTGCTAGGGAATAGCAAACATAAGTAGGGGGTGATAAATCTCCATTTCATCACTTTTATTCTCTCATTTTGGCCTTTAAAACCATAGCTAATGCATGTAAATAGAGTTAATTTGTACCAAGTAACATTCATTATTTTATTGCATTTATTGGGTAAATAATACTATTTTTAAGATGAAAATTATCGAATAAAGAAAAGAAAAGAAAAATAATTAAATACCAAAGGTATTTTATGACCCCAATCCCCGAGACCAAGTCAAGAAATGAATTGGTCAACAAGGAAAAATGTAGGGGGAGATAAGGGCCATGAATACAATGAGAACCCGATTCTTTTATTCATTCAATAAAGCATTTTTGAGACCTATTTTATTCTTTATTATTTATTCATAAAATGAAGAAAGCTTGTACATTAAAGTTGTAGATAACAATGTGGAAAAATACAAAATTGAGTTTGTACAAAAATAATACACAGTGTACTGTTTATATTATGAATAAGATTCAAAAATCCCAACTTCAAACACCCATTTCTCTCAAATAAAAATTCAAAATGTATAAAATCACCTTTAATTGTATATAACTTTTAATATGCTATTTAATGAAGGTGGTTTCATATTTTATGGAGTTATGGTGTGAAAGTCAGGTTTTGGACCCCTAATGTACAATATACATGAATAAAATATTCATTTATATATTCTTTTCTATTTTAATTAACTTTTTTTTTATAATTTTGTAAATATTGTTTGCAATATATATACATATTAAAATTGAAATAAAACCATCAATAAACACTTAAAATAGAATATGTATATAAAATACATAGATGAAATACCTATAATTATACCTCTAAATATTATATTCCTATTTATTTAAGTATACAAATAACATCATAAAAATATAATAAAAATATATTTATGTACTTAAAATTAAGTTATTATTATACAAAATAAGAGAATAAAATAATAAAAAGATAAATACAAAATGAAAATAAAATAGCCAAAACATAGATGAATATATCTATAAATGTACCCCTAAAAATTAGCTAGTAATAAATAACATCAAAAAATTAATAAAAACCATATTGAAATACTAAATAAAATAATAAATATTTTTATTTAAAAATAAAATATTAATAAAATCATTTCTTATTTTTAATTTATTAATATCTAATAAAGGAGCTCTTTTTTCCCAAAGCAGGCTAACGTGGCTGAATCACCTTCCAAGGAAAGTTGACCCCGATCACCTTCCCATCTTTCATCTCTGACTTCTGTTCGAGCCTCGAGTCCATCATATTCTTCGATTGTTTGAAGTTGCCCTGTTGATCCTTCCATCTTGAGCAGTTCACAAAGGTTGTATGCCTCCTCGCGTGATCATCAGATCCTGGTAGTCTACCTCTAGTGTGTCCATAATCACCGTCTAAGATTTCTAGGGCTCATTGTATCTAAATACACCAACAAGCTCCTCATTCCCTTTTTGATCCCCCTTCGAGCTTTGCCAAGTGTTCTTACATGTGTGCCGAGGTCCAGGTGACAGCTGCAAGCCGCCTCGTGCTTGGAGACAACGTATAGAGGACGAGGTGGCAGTCCACAGTGGTCCTCGACCACCCTCTTCCCCGCTGACCAGTAGGTAAGAGCCACGCCATTCTTATTTTTAGGTAGATTTCAATTCAACATTTCTCTTTATAGTCTTAGTTTAGCAATTAATCAAGTAGATTTAGGTATAGATTAATTAGTTTACTCGTCGAAGTCGCTAGGGCTCCGGCCATTCCACCGTAACTCCGACTATCTTCAACCCCGCCATCCATTCCATTTTGACTCTCATCATGTTCTCTGTATGACCTGATTATTTGGACCACCTGATGGGTTTTCAATCTACGAATCGAGGGTCCTCCATCATCCTTCATCGTACCCTCTTTGATCCACCTCATATTGATGCTTCTCGATTTCCCAAAAGGCCAAGGTCATATCGCTTCGAGCCAAGTAACATTCTCATGCAGGTGCCAACAATAATGGACCCTTCGCAGGTCAATTTTGACCCCGCTAGAGACTCTCCAGAGACTTAGTCGTCATCGTCTGACCATGACCCCATCACTGGGTCTTGGACCTTCTCAAGCCCATCAATAGCTGCAGAACTCCCTCCTGGATCTTTGGAGTCGAAGATTGTTTAATGAGCCCATCAGAGGAGCAAGGAAATCTTGATCAAAATATCGGAGAAGACTTGTTCTTCCCGTTTCTTCCAAAGCATCACATAACGTCGGATCAACTCGAGCCCTCATATTGAATCCGATCTGTTGCATCTGTGCTAATGCGATGCACGTCTCAACCGTTGGATGCGCGTAAGAGATCCCGGGCATTAGTTAGTGCGCTAGTAATGGTAAATTGCAACTTTCGCCCTGCTCAGTTTTTGTATTTACTAATCAATCTTGTAAATAAAATATTCATTGTAAATAAATTGGTAAAATTGCATGAAGACCCCAATAGTTATTTCATATTCCATTTAGGTCCAGGCCAGGTCACAACACGTGTCGTCCCAAGTAAATGGACATTTTGCAAAGATGCCCCTGTTACTTTTTTATTTATTTTTGGTCTAAGGAAATTTAATGTACGTTGTATATTTTTGGAAAAATCGCACTGAGGCCCTTGTATTTTATTTTATTTTCAAATATGCCCTCTCTAGTAATTGTATTTTTGTGTGCTTGTTGGATTTATTTAAAATAGCTATTTTGCTCCAAAAATCACAAAAAAAATAGGTTTAGTCTCTTAGTTGCTTGCAGTTTCATGACATATTTTTATTTTACAATTTTTTCCTTTTTGCTATTTCTTAAAATCATTTAAAGCACAGAAAGTACCTATCTACAGTTTAAAATACAAAAAATATAAGAACTTTATGAAAAATTCCCAAAAAATATGTTTTGTTTATTTAAGTGTTTTTAGCCATCAGACCAAAAATCACTAAAAATAAAATCAGAAAACTCTTAAAATTGAAAACCACAAAATGTTTATAAAATCTAATTTTTTTTAATAAACCAAAAAAACATTTTCTATTTTATAATTATCTCTATATTAATATCTTTATATTAAAATTGATTTAGAAAATTTCGGAGTTAATTTTATATTTTTAATTTTCATTTCATTTTCAGCCTACTATTTTACCCCTGTTTTAAGCTAATATTTATTTTCAAAATATCTAAAATTTAGCAAAATTCACAAAAAACTCAAAAACATTAAAATTATTTTAAAAAAGTTATTCTACAATTTTTGGTTATCTTTAGTTATATCTACATTATCTATTATTATATGTTTAGTCTTATATATCCTATATTATTTATTTAAAAAAATATTAAAATCTAAAAATACAAAAAAATAAAATATAAAAATATAAAACAAAAACACACACACACACATATATATATATATATATAATACAAAAATATAATGAATGGCATGATTGTACATAATATTCTTTGGTTAAAACTAACTGTACGCTACTTGTTTTGCTCTTTGTGGTTCGACCTCTACATTCTTAACGGCTATACATTTAGTTGTATAATACAATAAGATTCGACTCATATTTTGTTATATTCATCTCTTGACTTATACATGGGTTGATTGTTGACAGATTGAGGTCTTGTCTGAGGTCCCTTCAACGATTGTCAGTCTGCCTTGTGGAGTGACATGATTTCGACAAGATCCCTTTCTTCAGCATCCACATATTTAAAGGGATGGCTCCTCAAAGTGTTGAGGAAAAGAAAGCCATGGCTGGATGCCCCTACGCATCAGTTGTAGGAAGCTTAATATACGCCATGATGTGCACACGGCCAAATATCTGCCATGCAATAGGAGTGGTAAGTCGTTACCAATCATGCTATGGAGAGCAACATTGGAATGCAGTGAAGAACATCATAAAGTATCTAAGACGGGTGCAAGATTACATCTTGATTTATGGAGATGGTAATATTCGATTCTTGGGATACACAGTTTCTGACTTCCATTTTGATATTTATGATCTAAAGTCAACATCAAGGTTTGCGTCCTATTGATCGATGTTGCTTTGACCAGGAGAAGCAAGAAGCAACACACTATAGCTTATTCAACATCAGAACCAGAAAACATCGCCGCATCAGATGCTACAAAGTAGGTGGAGTGATTACACAAGTTCATTTTCGAGCTTGGCGTAGTTTCCTCTAATACTACCATCTCTCTACTCTGCATAACACGATTACCATAACTCAGGTGAAGGAACTCGGATGGCATGAAAAGAGCTAGCACATGGAAAGGAAATACCACATTATTCGGGAGATTCAAAAGAATGATGACATCATCGTCATCAGGTGGTCTCTTCCAACAACGTTGTTTATCCGCTAACCAAACCTTTGACACAAAAGATTTTCGACGAGCATGTAATGGATGTAGGTTTAAGGATTGTACCTGCATGGTTCTGAGGGCCAGCAGGAGATTGTCAGCAATATGATCCCGAGGTGAAGCATTCCTACAATAAATTTTGTTGTAATGTTGGATATATCAATAAAAGTTTTTGGTTTATTTTCTCTCCCTTTCTGAGATTTATTGAATGCATGCTCTATATGGTCCTTAGTACAAACAATGTTATGTACCATGGCCATCTTGATGATCATACACCTGTTGATTCAATTGTTGAATCATAGAGATTGGTGCTTGGTGAATATCTAAAGAGTTAGATTGAGGACACATCAAGCACCGCATTGATTATTAAGAAATGATCTTGGGCCTGAGTAGGAGGTCCTTTCTCATTTAGCTGATATCTAACCGACCTGTTGATACATGTCCTCTCTTTATGAATAGAGACTAAGAGGTGTCGGATAAGTTAGGTCCAAGTATTGAATTAAAGAGATCGAGATAGCCAAGTCCTATGTCCTATGTTGTCGCGATATAGGCGTGTATATTCTGACCGGAGACAAATGTGTTGTTGTATGACTGAGTATGTACATTTGATAGACCGATAGGTTGATGGTCTAATTAAGGTCTATACACCAGCGAGATGGTGTGCATACAAGGGAATATGAGTAATACTATCTCTCAAAGTGATTATACATATTAACTTCTGAATCGAAAGACATGAGCTCACTCATGAGGTATTGGAATCGATCAAATTTTGTGCATGGTCATCTTGCTTTGGAAGCATGAGAAGAATTTGTAGGTATGATACATGCTTTTGGAAAGCATATGATTGATACCAACTCCCAATGACCAAATGAGAAACTTAATGATAAAACTCTGAAGATGACATTATAAATTGATCTATATCTTCGTGGTTATTCTAGGTCTTCCAGTATGCAGGATGTACATCTATTAGGAATACCTGATGTGATGTGATTATTAGCTATTGTATAACCATGATGCTTCCATTCTGAGGGAGTGATGAAACATGTCTGGATTTTAGTGAGTTCTCTTATTAGAGAAGTGATCTGATCTTAGTCCGTGTGTTTGACAAGGATCCGAATGTAATTCAAATGCAATTAGATGACTAGATCTATAGCCTTAGTTTAATCAAGCATCTATGAGAGGTCCTCGAGTTCTGGATTTGAGATGTGATCACAATATCCAAGTCACTATAAGTGGAATGTATAATCACCCTGTCCTTATCTCTAAGTATCCTCAGAAAAAGCACATAATTCTTGAAAGAGTTCAAGAATAAATCCACTGTTGAATTACGTATCTAAGCATTGAGTTGTTGATAATTAAATATGATTTAGTTATCATAATTAACGTGAATGCGATTCATATAGTTCATAGACAAGAGAATGATGAACCAAGATAATTAAATGTGATTTAATTATCAAGGATATGAATAATATGGATAGTACTGTCCATATTATTTGTATATATATTAGAAATGTGATTTATAATATATTAGAGAGAGAATGATGTAAAAGTCTCTTCAAATTAATTGTTGATGTGAATTTGATTCACATTGGAAATTAATTGGAAAGACAATTTACAGTTATTCTGGGTTGTGAATATGGTTCACAATTATTTAATGGCATGATTGCAATATTTATAAAAATAATTTGAAATTATTATTGTGTTATGATTTGCAACAAAAGTTGTTGTAAATAATTAAGGGATTATGTGAGATTAATTAATATCACATAATTGACAGGGTAATCACGATTCACATGTGGATGTTGGACTGCCACCTTGACTTGGTCAAGTGGCCTCCCCACCATATGTGGAAAGCGGGTTGCCTCCTTCCTTTTCCCTCGAATAATTATTGATTTAATCAAATTAATTATATTTATATTATATTTATATTTTATTTGATTTAAATTAATGATTTGTTGTTGTATTTTTACAAGAACGTCATGGTCGCTGAAATGAAACACAAATCAATCTAAGCCATTGACTTTGTGTTTCACATGGTTGGTGATGAATGGACTCCAAAAATACTATAAAAGAAGAGGAAACCCTAGATCTTATAGATAAAACACTTTGGAAGTCTCTCTCTCTCATTCTCTTTGTACACGCCCCATCTCTCCCCCACTTAGTGGTCGTAACCCTTGTGCCCTAGAGAGAGTCGCCGTCGAATGTCGTTGTGCCACCGCTTCAACCGCTTGTAGATCTCCATCTCCTTGGGTATGCCTCGCCTGTGAAGAATGCATCGGATCTCGTACGATGAGATCGGGAAATTCGTCGCTTGGAACATCAACTCAGAATACGAGGAGCATGCGTCACATGCACAAACTCTCATGTTTCTCCTCTTTTGGATTGGACTTGAGAAGGAGGTCTCTTTGTTTAGAGACTTGATTGCATTCAAGAGATAATCCTACATATTATTTGTGGCTAAACGAAATGATCTGAGAAGTGTTCTTGGATCATGTGGTTTCATCACATTAAAAGCTTTTAAATTCCATTGCACCAAGCCGCTAGTACGACTAGTCGCTTCGATCGCATAAGATGCAACCTAATGCTACCATGATGTGCTTAAGGATCTTTCATAGCCTTCATTTCATTCACAATTTTCAAGAAGAAATTATTTGAATTTGAGTTGAATTTGTGTATGAATCAATTAAAGAAAAGAAATTTTATTATAAACATAGAGTACATGTAATGAATATATACAAGTGACAAATGATTTTCTAAAAATTTTGGTATTTTGGGCTTTATCTCCCCCTAATTTTTCCTTGTCGATCAGGTCTAGTCTTGACCTTCTCTTAGGGTAAGAGTCAGCTTGTATTTATTACATACATACAATCTTTGTTTTTTTTCGTTTATTTTTTCTTTATTTATTTTTGGTTACAACAGTGATAAATATACAATATTTACATAAGAATTAGGGTTTGTAAAAGAATAGATTTATTGGTATTTACAGGTGTTTCATAATGGATTTTAAGCTAAAATAAATGAATAAAGATGATGAAATGCATATTTATCACCCCCTATGCTTTACCTTTGCTAGTCCATTAGTAAACACTTGTTTGAAGAATAAGTGAAGAAAATGAAAAATAATGAGGAAAAATACAGAACATAGAACAATATTAAGTATTAAACTTTACTTCATAAAAACAAAATAGTGGAGCTCGGTCAGACCTTTAGAATATTAGTTTGGGCGTAACCTTAATGGGGAACATACTTTACACTCAACAACCTCTAGAAACCACATAGCTCCGCTCAAGTCTCCTCAATAGCCTGGTCAGAATAAATCAACTCATACACAAACCCTTGTAACTATGAATCATTCTTGTATAGTGTAAGTGATATGTTGCTCTTCTAGGCTGAGCGGTAAAAGTCAGTCTTCTCAAACATGGTGACCCTAATTCCACAATCCAATTACTCTTTCATGGAGAAGCAAGGTATTCCATTCTATGTTCAAGTGCAACCAGTTCAATAAGAGGAGGTGGAGAGAATAATGGACGGTAGCTAGTGTAGCAACCTATCCTATGATGCCCGGCCAGTGTAGCCAAGTCATCTAGTTGCAGGCTTCTAAATATCTGACTTTGGAGCTCAAGCTTTCTTATTGGCTATACAAATATACACACTCGGGCAAGCATTTTTATTTCAATCAGACATGTCCATTTTTATGGAGTTTTCAATTTTTTTCCAATATATAGAAGGGTGCAACATGTACCTAAGGATTTTTTCCTTTTGAGAAAATAGACTATCCCTTGTTTGAAGCTTTATTACAACCCAAAGCATTTTATCATTAAACCATGCTGCTACTGGACCCGGTTGGGGTACAAGGGTCACAAATGTGTGACTACTTATGTTTCCATTGGCTTGTATCTCATGTTGGCAAATCCATCCCTCTACCACTTCAAGTGAGGTGAGCATGGTGTAAGTGCATGTGTGCAAGAAGGGTCATTATCGACAAGAATTATGTGTGTGCTCCGATGTACTATACATAGGCAGTCACGATGACACTGAACAAACTCTTGTGGTTCCCTAATAATTAAGTCTATAGACCCGAAGAATCTCAATTACATTTCCTATAAGGTTCCTCTGAAATTAAGTGGATTAAGTTTCAACCATTCTTTGTTCTTTGACATTATTCCAGACTAGTTTGTGTGTCAATACCATTCTAAAAAATGCATATGCAGATGCAAGAAATGTATAAGATACTTTTTTTAAAGAAATAAAAGAAAAATATTTTGGAAAAAGTTTTTTCAAAGGATTTTTGTAGATTTTTATGGATTTTAAGCATTTTATTAGGAAAGAAAAAGGCTAGTAAATTCAATCCATTTTCAAGAAATATATACAAACAATATTTATACAAATTTTCTATAAGATTTTACATGAGGATTTTATGTACAAGTTCTATATACAAGTTTTATAAAAAAATTTATATACAACAAACAATTTTATTTACTGGAGGAAAGGTGCTTAAGGTTTTTTTTACACATGTGGATTTTATGAATTTATATACATCCCATAATTCTTATCCCGCGTGACAAAATAATTTTACAAAAAATTTACAAACCGTTTCAAAAGATTTTATAAAATATTTTTACATATATTTTTGAAAATATTTTGCAAAGATTTTCGAAAAGTTTTACAAATACTTTTGAAAACTATTTCACAACATTTTTACAAATCAGTTTACAAACAATTTTACAAATAGGTTTGCGCAAACATTTTTCTTTCAAAAATTTTACAAACTTTTTGTACAATATACCTAGTTTTCATATAGAAAATAATTTACAAAAATTTACAAACAAAAGATTTTACAAAAAATTTTGCAATGATTTGTATAAAAATAATTAAAAAAATCTTACAAACATTTCTACAAGTTGTTTTACAAACATATTTACAAAACAATTTTTGCAAATATTTTTATAAAAGATTTTTGCAAATCATTTTACAAATCATTTTTCAGAACTCTTTTTTCGAAGTAATAATAATAGTAGACATATTAATAAAAAAAGCACGAGTTAGGGTTGAAGTATATATACAATATATGCGATATCTCCTATACTTAGCTCGAACTACGCCCTCATAGTGACCAAAGAACTCCAAAGGAAGACATGACTCATGCTAACTATAGAAAGTGAAAAATGGCAACGACTTATTGAATGGATGAAAAGAATAGAAGTTGGTGATCCACTCTATACTTAGTATCAAATAATCCTAAGTATAGAAGACTTTACAAACAGAGAAAATGTGGAAAAGAATGAACAAACTCAACGACATGACTCGTCCTACCCTATTTTTAGGGTAGAAGATCCCTAAGTATAGAAAAAGAATATCTACAAGTTGAAGGACAAACGAGAGATCAGAAGAAATAAAAGAAAATAAAAACATGAATAAGAAGGAATGAACAACTTTACTCCCTCATACTTAAGGTAATGTATCCATATGCTTGCGTAACAATAGGTGTGATGAAACATAACGAAAATGGAAAAACTCAAATCATTCACCTCTCCAATACTTAGGATATAGTACATCCTATCTATCGCACACACAAATAAAAAAGGTGAACCATAAAAACTAAAGAAGAAAGAATAAAACGAAATGATATATACAAAAGAAAATCATCTCATGTATCAGACACACAAGATGTCAAAAAGTCATCATCTGATACCACAGATATGGAATCAACTGCGGACATGAATGTATCATGATCTAGATATGGTGTCAGCAATCATCTGTTCACAACAGATGGTTGTGCATTAGATGACAACCAAGATATGATATTACCATTGTCACGCACAGCTCTCAGAATGAATAGTCCTTACCATTTGCTTTTCAATATGCCAGGAAACAACTTCAATTTAGCATGAAACAAACTAACATTCTGATTTGGGGAGAAAGTCTTCCTTCTAATATGTCCATCATGCCAACGCTTGACTTCCTCCTTATACATGAGTGAGTTGTCATATGCAAAATCTAGGAATTCCAACAATTTGTTCAGATCTAACTTCCTTATCCTTCATGCTTTCTCATAAACCAAATTGCATACATGGAGTGCCCATAATGATTTTTGAATTAATTCAACTGCAGGTGGCAAGGCCTTCCATACACTAATCTATAGGGAGATAAACTCAATGGAGACATGTACGTCGTCCGATAAGCCCATAGAACTGAATCAATCATCAGGGACCAGTTCCTCCTAGCTGGACGTACAAGTTTTTGCAATATCGTCATTATCACCATATTTGAAATTTCAACCAAGCCATTAGTCTATGGGTGGTAAGGAGACACTACTCTATGCTCAATGGTGTACTCCTTCACAAGCTTCTTGAATTCTATTATAATGAAATGGCATCCCCCATCGGAAATGAGTATCTTGGGAATCCTGAACCACACAATAATGTGGTCCATGAGAAAATAACACACAATACGACTATCAACGGCTCAGGTGGATATATCCTCCACCCATTGACTAACATAATCCAAGACAAGAAGGATGTACTGAAATCCCTGATTGACATGAAATGGGCCCTGAAGTCTATGCCTCAAGCATCAAAAACATCAGAAGTCTGGATATATCTCAGGGGCATGGTATCTTTGAAACCAATGTTTCCTCCCATCTTCTGGTAGTCAGTAATACTTCAAATATAATATGTATCATGCTTGAATAAAGTTAGCCAACATTGGCTACGCTGTAAAACCTTAGCTATCGTGCACTTCCTCTAATGTTGCCTAGTAGAATATAATATATGAAAGTGCTCAAGTACGCTAGTATATTCCTCCTGAGAAATGCACCATCTTCAGCCTCATAAAATAGGTACGAATCCTCCCACTAGTAAAAATGTATCTGTAACAGGAATGTGTCTACCTTGTGCTTCGGCTAATATTGTGGAACTTTCTTAGAGACAAGATAGTTTGCAACATTACCATACCAAGGGAGTGAGTCTACATACAAAATGGTCTCATCTAGAAAGCTCTCCTATATGGGAAGAATAGTCTGCTCAAAAGTCTCTACATTTGTGATCTAGGAAAGGTGATCTGCCACAACATTCTTTACTCCATGTTTATCTCAAATCTCTACAGAAAACTCCAGGAGAAGAAGGATCCATATGATAAGACGTGGTTTGACATCCTTCTTTGCATGTAGGTACTGTATGGTAGTATGATCCGTGTATACAATTACCTGTGAACCAAAGAGGTAATATCTGAACTTCTCTTATGCAAACACCACTACTGACATCTCCTTCTCTGTGACTATGTAATTACATTGTTCTTCATATAGAGTCATGCTATCATAGTGTATAGCAAATGGTATCCCATCCCTTCTCTACCCTAATATGGCTCCAACTACAAAATCTAAGGCGTTTGTCATGATCTCAAAGGGAAGAGACCAATCAGGTGAATGTAGGATAGGAGAACTAGTAACCATGTCTTTCATATGGTGAAATGTAAGGAGGACAATCTCATCAATAACAAATTCACTCTCCTTGCATAGAATCCCAATCAACGGTCTGACGATCTTGCTGTTGTCCTTAATGAATTGCCAATATAATCCAACAGGTCCCAAAAATTACCTTAACAACTTCAAATTCTACGGTGGATGAAATTTGGAGATAACATCATTCTTAGCCGGGGGAACGTCCTCACCATTTTTGGAGATGACGTGTCCAAATACAATCCCATTAGTCTCCAAAATTAACTCTTTTCCCACAAGAGCACCATGTTTACCTCACAATAAAATTGAAGTACTCTATCTAAATGAGCAAGACATGTGTCAAAGATATCCCCATATACCTAGAAACCGTCCATGAATACCTCTAGAAAACTACCCACCACGTCGGCAAAAATGGCCAACATACACCTTTAGAATGTAGCGGGAGTGTTACACAATCCAAAGGGCATCTATCTGAAGGCGTAGATGCCAAATAGATAAGTAAAAGTAGTTTTATCCTGATCCTCATGAGCTATAGCAACCTGGTTATACCCTGAGTACCCATCCAAGAAACAAAAGAACACTTTCGTAACCAAACTCTCAATAATTTGATCAATAAAGGGATGTGTAAAGTGATATTTCTTGGTAGATGCATTAAGGAGCAAGTAATCTACATAGACACATCATAAAGTACGAACATGGGTCGAAATATCATCACCACAATCATTCTTTACGATAGTAATCTCGGATTTCTTCGGTTCCACATGTAAAACACTAACCCACATGGAATTCGAGATAGGATAAATAAAGCCAACATCACACCATTTCCTAATCTCTTTCATGAAAACATTCTGGAGGTTTGGATTGAGACGACGTTGGCATTAACGAGAGATTTGTTGTCATCCTCTGAGTAGATATGATGTGAGCACAAAGCTAGAATAATTCCACGGAGATCCAAAATATTCCATCCAATGGCCTTGCGATTTCTCTCAAGAACCTGTAGCACCCGAGATTCTTGTTCGTTGGTCAATTGTGAGCTGAGGATGACAAGAAACATTTGGGGGGGGGTGACCAACAAGGAAGGCATTCTTCAATGTTGAGGGTAAAGCCTTGAGCTTAGGTGGGGTCTGAATTGGCTCAGTGACAACCTCTATAACTTCACTTGTATAAGGTATCTGATCTATACTGTGTATATGATGAATCTGCATTTCATCATCTTTATTCATTTATTTTAGCTTAAAATCCCTTATAAAATGTCTATATATAATACTAACTCCATATTCTTACTAACTTGCATCAGTGTATAAATATTGTATATATATTTTTATTTTAACCTAAAATAAAAAAATAACACAAGAAAGGAAAAAAAGAAAATTAAAAAAGAAATAAAGACTATATATATGTCATTGATACAGGCTGATCCGAACCCTGAGAGAAGGTCAAGACTTGACCTGATCGATCAGGAATAAAGTAGGTGGAGATAGGGTCCATAATATGAAAATCCCAAAAAATGTTTTGTAAATACTTCTCATTTATTTTGTGTATATTTATACTTACACTGATTTATTTGTACATAAGTTGACCTCAAATTAAATAATTTTCAAAACAAAAGTTGTAAATAAAAATGTTTTCTAAATAATAAAAATAATTGCAAAACAAAAACATGTACAGAATATAAGTAACCACATCCGGAAAAAGCCATAATGTGACAATTGAAAGACCAATTCTGGCTCCATATGAACTCAAATTGTATCAAACTCACTTCCATCGTATTCTCAATTAAATTATCATTAAAATGGTTGTGGTTTCATAATTGTTGGAGTTACAGTTTGAAAGACGATTATCTGCGGTTGTTTGTGCAATTTTACCATTTATTTATACATATTGTATTTGTAAAAAATTGTAACTATTTTCTAATAAATTTTAAAAATAAAAATAAATAAATAAAAATAAATAAAATTTTTAAAATAAAAAATAATTTCCTTATTTAACTATGTATATAATGTATTGTATATATACAATATATGTATATAGTTAAATCCCTTAAATAACCCTCACAAAAAAATTAGAAAAATATTTATTATTTAATTTAATAAAGTGATGAAAATAAATAAAAAATATTTTATGTAAATAATTTTAACAGTAATTTCCTTTCTTATCTCAATCTCATTTCAAATTTTTTCCTTATCTTTATCTTCATTCATAATTTTGAATATCATTTTTTTCTTTTCTATTTGTATGGCTCTTCCTCCTACATTTCAATTTTATCAATATTTTAGAGAGGATATTATTTTTCCAAGAGCCATCTTGTTGAAGAAGAGCGCCCAACCTCCGAGCCGTCTGGTGACAACGAGGCGACCCTCGTCGAGGCGATTACGGCATTCGTCTGCTCCCACGGTGACATCCACAATCCTTTATTTCTTAATCTCTCTTTTAGATAATTTAAGGTTTAATTTTCATCTCTATTTCATTGTTCCTTTTTTAATTCTAGATTTTAGATTTTCATTCCTATTTTTATTACGAATTGAATCATCTTCGATTACCGACTTCACGCCATTTCCTTGATCTCATCGCTTCACATTCTACCTCATGCAATCTTCCAACTCCGATAGTGTACGGTGGCCAAAGTCCCGGATCGATCTTCCACTTTGTCAGATCCGACACCATTCATGTTAGCATTTATTATTATTAATTTTTATTTTTCATTACTTGACAGAGTAGTTGTGCTCGAGTCAGATCTATTATTTTTTATTACAGGTTGGCAGGAATTTCAAAAAAATACAATAAACATTATTTGCAGCTATTGTTTAATAAAATATAAAAATAAAAATTAAGTAAGTTGTTGTCTACAAAAATATAAAAAAATATAGAAAAATTTTCTGCAGATGTAACCGTCGCCCTTCTACCATTGGCAATGCCCGCCACTCTTCCACCAGCACCCATCCATCGCTCAATGCGCGTCCACCACCTGCGCGTCCCTCCTCCATCGAATACCCGCGCCATCCGACACATCCCAACCGCCATCACCGACCACCAATCCTGCTCACGCCTCCGTCCAGCAGCAGTCCCTCTTCCGCATGGAGTGGAGCTGCTCATCCACTGCCAACCGCAGAGAGAGCAATGCCACTTGCCGTCCGCATGCTCGTCGTGACTCTATTATGTCTCCTGTAATCGCTGCTCGTACCCTCTGATTGCGACCAACACCTATTGCTCCTACCGTCCGTAAGCTCGTCGCGACTCCACTTCGCCGCCTGCAGCCGCTGTTCGCATCATCCATCCGCTCCCCCACCCTCCCACCGTTCGTCACCCTCCACTGTGCGAAGACACAGCCGCCACCCGCGGCTTGGGAGAAAAGTAAGAAGAGGGGTGGCACCCTCTCCTCTTTGTTTGAAGGAACGAAGAACCTCAAACCCTAAAGAGGGGATAAAAAATATGCCAAATTACAAACATACCTGATGAATCAATGATTCATTAACTTTTCTATAGCATTTTGTCTTAAAACCCGTAACGAATACATGTAAATATACACTAATTTCCATCTTTTATTCAAATTCCTTTCATGAATAATAATGCACTTTTAAGCATCAATAACATGTAAATAAATAAAGAACAAATAAAAGAAAATGAGGCAGATTGGAAATATGTATATATGTACAATATGACTTATAAATATAAATATAACTGCAAGGTATATTTATAACCTAACCCCCGAGACCATGTCAGCATGGATTGGTCGACAAACCAATAAGTAGGGTGAGATGAGGAAAGAAAACCATAAAAATAAATTAAGACACACTTTACACATTGTTCATTATTTATCAAATAAATACAAAATTTCATCGATTTTTAATTTATTTATAGGTACATATTTTTCACCAAACTATTTTCCTAATTATTTCTTAAAATATATATGAAAATATAAAAATAAGTTAAAAATATTATATTATATATATACCAAGAATTCCTACTTTTAAATTATCAAATTCTCAACTTCCGAACCTCATAACTTCTTCATCGAACTCCAATTTCACTCTACTCACATTTAAAGTTCATAAAATAATATCCTCTAATTAATAGAGGTGGTTTCATTGAATTCGGAGTCCGTTTGCAAAAAGTCGATTTTGAGACCTAATGACAACGGGGTTTCTGGGCTATTTATTTTATTTATAATACACTATGCATAATTTTATTAATTTTATAAGTTATAATTATTTTCATCATATTGCATTTTCATCATAATTTGTTTCAGAAATTTTGGAGCTTATTTATTATTTTAATAAAATCCAAAATCCTAATTTATAGATAAAAATGAACTGGTTCACTTATACATGTATTTAATAATATATATAAATTATTTTAATAAAATTCCTAAAAATTCATACAACCTTTATTTATTATTCTAATGATTAAGAAAATACAACATTAATATATAATTATTTATTTCTTAAATTAAAAATCCAAAACCTATTTATCTATACTTATTTATTAGTTTAATATTTATATTTCATAATATATTTATTATTTTTAAAAAGTAATTATTCTATAATTTAGATAATTAAATTAATTAAATATTTTGTTTTTATACCTATTTAAAATAACGCTATTTACTATTTATTATATAATTTATAAGGTATTTATGCATCTGGCCAACCAAGTGCTGACACGTGTGAGCACCTAGTGCATCTTCTCCAAGAAGCTAGTACAACTTCTGTTTCAACTGGCCATCTTCACCAAATTTTCACACGCACTCTATAGCTCTTTCAGGCGATCTAAACCATTGATCCTCTTCTCCTAACAACCAATTTATTCGGGCACCCTTGGATCAACCTTGAAGCCCACGTAATCATTCTATAAATACCCTCAAAGTTTTGCGGATTTCAACTAACTATCCCCTAACCACCTAGAACCCAGTTCCAGTGGTCGAATACCAAACTTACTCCCTCGATTCCATCCATTCCAAGGAGGTGACAGCTCCTCGTCTGTGGCTCGCGAGGAAGGAGGGTGATCGGAGGAGGTTCCAAGGAGCTCCTCAGCCCTTGCATCGCCACCTATCGTGCGTGGAGCTCCGGCAAAGATTGGCCGTCGAGCGATCACCAGAGGGAATACACCTCTCTCTCTCCCAGATCTATTCATCCATCTTCGTCGAATTCTTTCTCGATCTTCGTGCCTCCATTAGCTGAGTTAGTTACATCATTAGCCTCATTAATCATCTATCTTCAACGCCCATACGAATCACATCATCCACTCATTTAAAAATCAAACCAAATCGACTATCAATTCTTGCTATCATTCATGCACATTTCATCTATACTGGAACACATTTTTGATATTGCAAGAACTTTAATCATTGGGCCGATTTCTTGCAAATTGAGCATATATTATTATTCTTTGCAGATCCAACTTGAATCTGGAGAAAATGCAAGGCATTAGAAGCTTTCAATCGTCATTCAATTCTTAATCAAAGAAGTTGCCACTAACTGATTTCAACCTCCAGGCAGACGGACCGCCATCTTCATCAGCTTTCCTCCGTCGTCATCAGCCATCTCCAACCGTCGTCCACTGCGGGCGAACTCGAGGGGTGGAGGAGCCACCCCTCTGGCCCCGCCGAAGGCCCCATATCATCGCAAGTCACTGGCGATAAACTGGAGAAGGAGTGCCCTTCTTCCTGCGCAAGAACAGAAGAGCATCCGAAGAACACTAGAGGGTACAGGCGGTCGACACGTGTCCTACAGTGGACGGTGCATATTGAGCCCGCCTTCTAATCTCCGTCGCCCAAGTTGAAACGGTGTGAAATTTGCATCATAAAACCAGGAGACTTCCAGAGATTTCAGCGCGCCCCCAAAGTTTCCAGAAATTGCGATTAGGTCCCTCCGTAGGGACCTAATGGCAATAACTTTCTATTTTTCTTACATTCTAGTCCCTGATAGAGGACTGAACTACATAACTTTATTTCTTTTTTTTGCATTTTTACCCTTGTGCTGTAGTGGAACTTTGAACACATTTTTGACATTATTTTTCCTAGATTTTTTAGGGTAGTTACACAACTACCGTAGGAAGGTTTTTTAGTAATTCTTGCGTGTTTTTTTCGCTTTTTCATCGTGTTTTGATTTGTTGAATTTCACTTCCGTTTTGCTTTGTTTTTGAGTCTTTTTCGAGTTCGTTGCTCGCTCGATTTAACTATTATATAATATCACATATATTTCACATATTTTTCACAGATTATATTGTAGGTAAATTGTTTGGAAAATATCACTTTGAAAAATTAAATAAAAATTGAAAAAACTAAAATGGAATAAAAACATAAAACTCAACTTGTTTTGAAAAGAGATAAAAAACACAAAAAGAGAGTTTTCACTCAAAAATCAAGATATTTTTTTATTCTGCCTCCTTGTGTTCGACCCAGACACACTTACCTGGATTAAGAATGTGTGTAAGGTTTTAAAATAGGAGAGAAGCCTATTAATTCACCTTTTCTTTCTCTCTCTCCTATTTTACAACCGAATTTTTGTTTGATGTAAACTCAGGTCTCTTTGCGGTTTTGTACAACGACAACGCAATCAATTAACCGCAATCAGATCCGAGCCACATCAAAATAGCGACGTTGCCGAGGAGGCGTTAGAGTTATTTTGATTTTTTACTTTTTCTTGCATTTTTTTTACAATTTTTGACATTTATTTTTTTGTTCGGTTTTTGATTTACGATTTTTACTTCGGTTTTACGGTTTTATCGTGTTTCTTATCAAATCTTGTTACAGTTTTTTGTGTGTTTCTTTTTATTCCTTAAACAATTCTTGCAGGGCCTGTAGGTTCTGCCAGCTTTTTGAAAAGTTGCAAAACAGTTCAAAGTGCAGAGACCAAGTTTTTCGATTGCAGAGGGCAAGAATAGCTAGGGTGTGTGTTGTAATTTTCTTTTTCTTCTGTATAAAAAAAAGAAGGGCACTTGCCCATGTTTTTGTTTTCGTAGAAAGGGGCCCCCTAAGGCTATCCCGACATGTACCTTCCCTCCCATTCTCTTCCGGGGTTTGATTCATCGAGTACCATGTATTCGGAGGATCGGGGCACCCACCGCAGTTTTTTCGCATCGACTGTTTTTCTGTGGCTTTTTCTCGAGGCTAGATGCTTGCTTAGGATTTTTTTCTATCTGATTGCGCTTCCGTAGTTAGTCTTAGGACTCACCACCTAGGTGCATGATTTTAGGATTTTTATAAAAACAATAAATACACTCGGCAGACGTTTGTCTGAAAAAACCGAAAAAATATAAAACCTCAGAAATAAAATCAGGAGTGCTAACGTATCTAATCTAAAAAACATAAAGATTCAATTGATTTAGGAGAGTAATCCCAGCACATTTTTCTCAGATTGCGCGAGTGAGAGACGAATCGTAAGGTTAGAGCCACAAACCCGTATTTCTCGTGAAATACTACTTAGTCCATGCACCTAATCACTGCTTTTTAGTGGGTACGCTCGGGTAGCCGGAAACGGTCCAGGTTTACTTAGTAGAGTGGGAGGTTTAGAGGACATCGTGTCAGGCTCCGTCCTCAAGTAACACGGGTAGTCGGAAACGGTCCGTACTTACTCCCATACTGGCTAAGAGCAAGTGATTTTCTGTAAAGACTCGAGACAGTGTTTCGGGAAAAAGATCGGGCACCTATCAGCTCGCGTAACCGACATAATATTTGTTTGCTAATACAACCCTAAAACCGACAAGATAAAAGACCGAACTCTTATAGGTCATCATCGGGTTGTGTTGGTGAAAACGGGGTATGCTTTGTTTTTGTTTGCGGGGCGTAAGTTACCGTGGCTTTACGCATTTTCCCATATTTCTTGAATCGAAAATCGTGCTCTCCCGATCATTCTCTTGGCATCGAAGATGACGTCGACGGCTTTTCTGCTCAGACTCCATTGAGCTCTCGACCGTCTACTGTCCGTCGTATATCTTCACAAGCTCGGGATGACCCTCTTCCCGAGTTGGTCCCATCTAATCTCGAGGAGAGTCAGACCCAGACTCCCTCGCCTCCTGGCCAGTCTATTGAGGCAGACCCTTGTCTCAATACATCATCATCTCCAGCTGAATTTTCGCTGAGTTCTTACGAGACTTTATCTTTCACAGCAGATCTGAGACAAATGGCTCGTGCTAAAGGTCTAGCAGAGGAGAGGCCACCATCAGAGGATCACCATGATGGAAGACCAGATCCAGCCGCAGATATAACAACAGGAATTCTCAATACATTACATCAGATGAATTTACAGATCCGAGAACAGTTTAGAACTTAAATCGAGTTGCGAACTGAGATAGTTGCGTTGCGAGCAGGGGCCGGGAACCCTTTTCCTCTTGCAGTGGTTCCCTCCACTTTACGAGATGAGTATGACCCGGGCGCGAGAATGCTCCATCATTGGATTCGCCTACCGTCGAATCAAGGGCCATACGAATTGAGGTCGTCCTTCATCTCATCGCTTCCCATGTTTTATGGGAATGCTACATAGGAACCGTTTACCTTTTTGCAACAATTCGAGATGATTTGTTGTACGACTAGTTATCCAGGTGTTACGTAGGAGGCTGTTCGCCTCAAAGCCTTTTCCTTTGCCTTAGCCGATAAGGCAGTTTACTGGTTGAGCAACCAGGAAGGGAAGTTTCTACATGGGACGATCTGAAGTCCACATCCTGCATAAATATTTTCCTCTGGGGAGGAGGAACATGATGAGGAGTCAGATCTCCAATTTTACAAAGCTTCCGAAAGAATCTTTCCATGAGGCATGGGATAGATTCAAAGATCTTACGGAGAGATGCCCGCATCATGAGATACCAATGAAGGTGCTAGTACAAAACTATTTTGGAGGACTCCAGCCAGACATTCAGGGGATAGTGAGTGTCGCATGTGGCGGCAGCTATTTGAATAAGGATGCCGAGTCAGTCTGGTCCATCTTCAAAGGGATGGAAGAGAACTCAAGAGTCGTCGACTCTACTCAGGAATTTCAGAAAGCCCCTCAGCCACTACATCACCGAGAGCATCATAAGGTGGCTAATATTTCAGAGTCTGAATCCAACACCAACATGGGCTTCATTAGTGAGAAATTAACGTTGGTGGATGTGATTCAGAAACAAGATCAGAACTTACAGTCGCTGTGAGAGTTGGAGAAACTCTCATCTCTGCCTCAACAACTGAGTGATCTTACGAAGAAGGTTTCAGAGCTTCAACTTCAGTATCAGCAGGCCCAATCTTCTTCGACCGCACAACCTGCATGGAGGACCTTACCCGCTCCACCCATCAGACAGATTCATTTTGTACAGAGCGAGCCCGAGACTCCGCAGATTTATTGGCATGAGGATCAATCTCATGCCAATCCCAGCCAGATCACCAGTACTGCAGACATGGATGTTGAGCCTCAAGCCACTCTTGAGATCAACTAGATTTGGTATACTCCGATTCAGCAACCGATCATACCACATCATCATCAGCAGCAGTACAACCAACCGGAGCATGGACGTCCACACTTTCAGCACCGACAGAATTTCACGCAGCAACAGTCTCACCATCATGCTTATCAGAGACCTCACTCTTACCAGTATCCTGCTCACCATTCACAGTCATATCACTATTAGTAGCAGCAGCAATCTTCCTTTACACCGCAGAGATCCTCTCAGCCTTCCACCTCATAGCAATACATGCCAAGGTAGGAGAGAATAGAGAGATAGGGCCACCACACTGAACCTGAGATGTCTTCACAGGCCCAGGCAGTAAATCAAATCATGGATATGCTGAGTACGCTCCAGATTACACAAAAGACAGAGATGGAGCAGGTTAATCGTCGTCTGGACGAGTTAACTGCACCGAAGACCACTCTCCCAACCCAGGCTCAGATGAATCCGAACAACAAGAGGAGGCATCCAGATCAGGTAGACAACACTACATGTGTGATCTCATTTCTTGAATTTTTATCTAACTTCATTTGTCTCAGGAGCTGTAGATCACCACGAGCACCTGCTGGAGTAGAGGAGAGGGTACTTGATGAGGAGCAGGAGCAAATCCATGAACAGCCAGATTCTGATGTTGAGGAGGAGAATCAACACAATCATGAGGACCACCTTGAAAATCAGAGAGAAGGGAGCGATGCAGATACAGTTGACATGGACACCGGCGAGTCAGACGATGATATCACGTCAGACCATGTAGCTACTCCCGACAAAAATATGTCTTCTACTATTTTACAGTGTTTTGTACATAATTCTGAAACGCTCGATGTAAAAGCTGATTCTAAAAGTAATAAAATGTCTGATTTTCTTATTCCTGATATTGTTACTTTTTCTGATGCTTTGTTTGGAAAAGGAAAGAAAAATAATAAAAAGAATGTTGTGACACACTCAAGAATCAGTAAAAAAATCAATGCACTACGTGTAGGAAAAAGAGATCACATACAGAGAAAAATGTTTTGACCGAGGCCACATCCTGTGCTATCCAAAATAAGTTACCGAAGAAGAAGAAGGATTCAGGAGCACATTGTGTCAGATGCGAGATCGCAAATGCTGAATTCTATCGCACTCTATTAGATAACGGTTCCTCGATCAATTTGATATCATCTTCCTTACTCGACAAACTCGAGTTTGGTCCTCTTTACAAATCCCGCGTGATCCTTCAGTTTGCTGATAGATATGTAAAGAGACCTAGGGGCATATTAAGGAACGTTATTGTAATCGTGCAGGGACTGCAATTCCCAGTGGACTTTACAGTCCTGGACATGGATTGCCCTACACAGTAACACCTTACCCCAATCATTCTTGGGAGTCCTTTCTTAGAGACCGCAAATGCTCTCTTCGATTATGATACATGGAAGGTATCTTTTCACGCTGAGGGCGAGAAGGGACATATAGAGATGGCGAGAGATTCAAACACATCCAGTGATGCATCTTCCGATTTCTTGAGTTCTTTAGCCACCTGCGATTACATGGATGAGGTTCATCTTGACGACCTCAAAAGGTATCAAGTAGAGACCCAAGAGTGCTCAATAGAGGATGGGTCCGAGACATCAGTTGGAAATTCTTCAGAAGGTACCTTATATCTCATTATGGATGATGAGAAACATAGGGATCAGACTTCTGAGGAGTTTATTGCAGATTTTTTAGATCCAGAGTCCTCACACAATTCCTCCACTTCAGATGATCTAGAGATAAATCTCCATTTAGCTGGATTGTTTTCCTCTGATCATTCTGAGGATGAGCATAGTAGCGAGTCGGATGATGTTTTAGACATCTTCTGTAGTCCGACTCTAGAGCATATTGAGATAGTGGATAACCAGGTTGCCGACAAATCCACAACCGACACGGATTCCAATACACATATTGATGAGGTTACAGTAGAGTCAGAATCTACTTTACCAGAACTGAAGTTGTTGCCACCGAATATGAAGTACTCTTTCCTTACGGGTCCACATCAACAGTTTTCGGTCATTATCAGCTCATCTTTGACCAAAGAACAAGAATCTCGTCTGATGGAGGTTCTTGAAAGAAACCACAAGGCCATTGGGTGGACTGTATCCGATCTCCGCGGGATTAATCCTTCTTTGTGTTCTCATCATATATATCTCGATCATGACAACAGACCTTCCTGAGAATTTCAGCGTAGGCTGAATACGGTTTTACGAGAGGTTGTCAAGAAAGAGATTACAAAATGGTGTGACGCAGGGTTCATTTATCCAATCTCCAATTCTGAATGGGTTATCCCATTACATGTTGTCCCGAAGAAGTCGGGAATTCAGATGATTAAGAATGAGAGTGGAGAGGAGATTCCAAAGAGAGTAACCACGTCGTGGTGGGTGTGTGTTGATTATAGGAAATTGAACACCGCGACGAAGAAGGCCCACATTCCTTTGCCTTCAACAGACCAGGTCATCGAAAGGTTGGCATGGAAGGAATACTTCTGTTTCCTTGACGGTTACTCTGGATACAACCAGGTAACCATTGCTCCTGAAGACCAGGAGAAAACCACCTTCACATGTCCGTTCGGCACGTATGCCTTTAGACAGATGCCCTTTGGATTGTGCAATGCCCCTGCTACTTTCCAAAGGTGTATGCTTGCTATTTTTGCGGACATGGTCGATGATTTTCTAGAGGTTTTTATGGATGATTTTTCGGTCTATGGTGAGTCCTTTGACGATTGTTTAGCGCACCTAGACCAGGTTCTTTAGAAATGTTGTGGGGTAGATCTCATTCTGTCTTGGGAAAAGAGCCATTTTATGGTTACACACGGGATCGTGTTGGGGCATGTCATCTCCCAGCGAGGCATGGAGGTTGACCCAAGGTGGATGTCATCAAGCACCTCGAACCGCCATCCAACATTAAGCAGTTACGATCATTTCTGGGGCATGTCGGTTTTTATTGATGGTTTATCCAGGATTTTTCCAAGATTGCCCGACTGTTAACTGAATTATTAGGCAAAGACATCGAGTTCTTGTTAGATGATAAATGTCTTAATGCCTTCCTCACATTAAAAGAAATGATTATCACTTCTCCTGTCCTACAACCGCCTGATTGGTCTCTACCCTTCGTTATAATGACAGATGCTTCAGATTTTGCGGTCGGGGTTGTATTAGGACAGAGAAGGAATGGACATCCTGTTGCTATCCACTATGCCAGCAGAACCTTAGATGATGCTCAGCGTAATTACACAGTGACAGAAAAGGAGATGTTAGCACTAGGGTTTGCATTAGATAAATTCAGATCTTATCTTCTTGGCTCCAAAATCACAGTTTATGCAGATCATTCAGCTATCTGATTTTTGATCGAAAAGAAGGATGCCAAGGCACACCTTCTTTGATGGATTCTTTTACTTCATGAATTTGATTTGGATATTAAAGACAAACCTGGAGTAAAGAATGTGGTAGCTGATCACCTCTCCCGATTACAGATAGAGAAGCCTTCAGATGAGTACACGCCGGAGATTGTAGAGAGATTTCTTGACGAGAGCATCTTTGCAGTTACCGAGCTTCCATGGTATGCAGATATAGTGAATTTTTTGGTTACGCAAAAAAGTCCTCAGGGTTGGCCTAAGAACCGAGTTGAGAGACTAGTTTCTGAGGCACGATACTACCATTGGGAGGATCCGATTCTTTTTCGTGAAGGACCGGATTGTGTTTACAGGCGTTGTATTCCTCAGGAGGAATATAATAGTGTCCTCACTTTGTGCCATTCTTTAGAGGCAGGGGGATATCATTCAGGGAAGAGGACAGCATAGAAAGTATTTCGGAGTGGATTATGGAGGCTGACTCTTACTAGAGATGCCTGCACATTTGTGAAGAGTTGCCCAGATTGTCAGAGAGTAGTAGGGACAGTCAGTGCTAGAGATGCAATGCCGATGTGACCCATCATTATTTGCGAGATCTTTGATGCATGGGGCATAGATTTCATGGGACCGTTCCCTTCCAGCAGCGGCTTTGAGTACATTCTTCTCGCTGTAGATTATGTTAGTAGATGGGTGGAGGCTATACCCACACGAACCGCATATAGTAAGATAGTTTGCAAGTTCCTAAGGGAACACATTACATCACGATTCAGTATTCCACGTATTCTTATTTCTGATGGGGGTAGCCATTTCATTAATAAGGAGGTCAAAAAGCTAGTGAAGCAATACATCATTGATCACAGAGTAGCTTCTCCTTATCACCCATAGACGAATGGCATGGCTGAAGTCTCAAACAGGGAGGTGAAATCAATTCTCCAGAAATTAGTACGACCGGATAGGAAGAACTGGTCGCAGCTTCTAGATCAGGTTCTTTGGGCATATCGTACTGCATACAAAACTACCTTAGGTGCTTCACCATTCAGACTGGTTTATGGAAAGCCATGCCATTTTCCCGTAGAGATAATGCACAAATCTGAATGGGCTATTCGAGAAATTTACTTGATACACAAAAAGCAGGAGCTAAAAGAAAGATAGATCTGAATGAGCCTCTAGAAATTCGAAATCAGGCATACGAGAACACTCTCATTTATAAGGACAAAGTGAAGAAATGGCACGATAGACATATTCAGCACAAGAGCTTTGTCCCTAGGCAGAAAGTCTGGTTGTTCAATGCAAGATTGATAATTTTTCCTGGCAAATTGAAAAGAAAGTGGGAAGGACCTTACATAGTCAGAACGGTGCATGACAATGGAAGCATAGCAATATCAGATGTGTCACCTGGTGCAGAGCCATTCGTGGTTAACGAGCAGATGCTAAAGCACTTTGTAGAGACAACTGATCATCTACCCCGTATTGAAATGATCTATTTTGTACAGGACTTGTGATCAATCTTTCACTTCATCTCATCCTGTACAAAGACTTTTGAGCCATTCGATTTCTGGATATCCGCAACACCTGTATATTCTTCGTAGACTACAATCATCCTCATTTTTGCTCGTCTTCTATACTTAGTATACCAGATCCTAAGTATAGGGGGTTCTGATTGTTTGTTGGTTCGCGTTTTATATTTTGTTCTGATTCTTTTGTATATCCTTTCTTTTTCACAAATCACTGGCCTCCGATTTTTGGCTACACTCTTTTCTATACTCAGGATGCCTTATACTAAGTATAGGGGGGACCGAGTGATTTTGATGATTTCATTTTCTTTATTCCTTTTGTTCCTTCGTTGTATACTCTTTTTACTCAATCACCTCGTTTTTGCTCTTCCGTTATACTTACGATGACCTGATCGTAAGTATGGGGGGGGGTGACTGACTTGTATTCGATTATTCTTTTTCACCCACTTTTACTTAGCACGAGTTATGTCCTCCTTTTTTGCACGAGTTATGTCCTCCTTTTTCTCTTTTGACACTATGAGGACATAGCACAAGCTAAGTATAGGGGGGTGCGTATATATTGTATATATACTTTTGTCCATAAGTCGTACTTTTATGTATTTTCTATAACTATAAAATCCATAAAAAGTGGGTGAGGGTTAATTTAAATTCCATTTATACATTTATTTATTACTTATAAAATCCTTGTAAATAAGTAAAATATATCTAAAACCTGTATTTAAAATCTGTAATTAAAATATGTATTTAAAATAGGTATTTAAAATTTGTATAATACTTATATAAAATTCTTTTTATTAAAACATGTGTAAAAATCATTTAATCCTTGTAAAATTCTTTGTAGATAAAACCTGTAAAATACATTAGATATTTAACTCAAATAAAATATATCTTGTAAAATTCGTGTACCTAAACGTGTTAAAAAACCAGAAAATTCATACAAAAATACAAAGTCCTAAAAGTCATAAAAATTACAAAAGCCTTAAAATTCATAAAAATGAGTAAAATTCAGAAAATATACTTCACAAAAACATGGTTGCATTTGCATTCGCATTTTTCAGAATAAGTTTGAATCTGGAATTAAATATTGAGTCTAGTCTAAAGGATGGAGCTAGATCCTGGCCTTTAACTTTCGTTGTAAGGAGCCTAGTTAGGATATGGAATTTAGACTCTTCAAGTCTTTTGACTTAAAAATATTTGGGTTCCATAAGACCATATTTGGGAAATCAATTCATATGTGTTTAAGTAGACCATTTGGTGTCATTCGTACAACTCTACATCAGTGAACCAATCTTGAACACATGCACTCTGCACTTAGCTCGACTTGCATGGAGTTGCGAAAGGCAATACATCTTGGTAGTGCGTTTCTATCCTTGTCTTTGCAGCATTGACGTCTAAAGACGAGAGAGATTGGGGTTGCGATAGTCGCTTTCTAATTTGCTTGCACTACATTCATCTTTTTGTGCCTCAACGGATATAGCATCTTTTGTTCCGTCCCTTTTTTTGAGATCTTAGAAAAAATTGTGTCAGCAGATGACAGTTTCTTCGTTTCTTTAAGCATGAAGAGCTAAAACAATTCACACACTGTACAAATTGACTTCAAGTATGATAGAGTTTGCAATATGAATAAGTGAGTCTAAATTAGCTGATGAAGTGATCTAGAATAAGGATTTGTGGAACTTGAGGACTGTTGAGGATAAAATCCTAATCCTAATTAAGGATCCGACAAAATGCTTGTTTTAGGCCCGATCGAGCTCTGTCCTTTGTTTGTTCTCATGAATTGGATTAGGAAAATAAATTCATTCTAACTTTCTTTCTTTTTCACTTACTTTTTCAAATAAGTGTTTGCTAAGGGACTAGCAAAGTTTAAGTATAGGGGGTTGATGAATCCTTGATTCATTAACTTTTCTGTAGCATTTTGTCTTAAAACCCTTAATGAATACATGTAAATATACACTAATTTCAATATTTTAATCAAATTCCTTTCATGAATAACAATGCACTTTTAAGCATCAAAAACATGTAAATAAATAAAGAACAAAGAAAAGGAAATGAGGCATATTAGAAATATGTATATATGTACAATATGACTTATAAAATATGACTTATAAATATAAATATAACTGCAAGGTATATTTATAACCTAACCCCCGAGACCAAGTCAGTATGGATTGGTCGACAAACCTATAAGTAGGGGAAGATAAGGAAAGAAAACCATAAAAATAAATTAAGACACGCTTCACACATTGTTCACTATTTATCAAATAAATACAAAACTTCATTGATTTTTAATTAATTTATATGTACATATTTTTCACCAACTCTTTTCCTAATTATTCCAAAAAATGTATATAAAAATATAAAAATAAGTTAAAAATATTATATTATATATACCAAGAAATCATACTTTTAAATTGTCAAATTCTCATCTTCCAAACCTCATAACTTCTTCATACGAACTCCAATTTTACTCTACTCACCTTTAAAGTTCATAAAATAAAATTATCTAATTAATAGATTTCATTGAATTCAGAGTCCGTTTGCAAAAAGTTAGTTTTAGCACCTAATGACAACATGGTTTCTGGGCTATTTATTTTATGTATAACACACTATGTGTAATTTTATTAATTTTATAATTTCTAATTATTTTTGTGATATTTTTCATCATAATTTATTTCATAATTTTTGGAGCTTATTTATTATTTTAATAAAATCCAAAACCCTAATTTAAAATTTTATTTTTCCTGTATTTATTAATATATCTAAATTACTTTATTAAAATTCCTAAAAATTCAAACAACCTTTATTTATTATTCTAGTGATTAGGAAAATAAATATTTAATATTTATTTTTTTATTTATTAAATTTAAAATCCAAAACCTATTTATCTATACTTATTTATTAATATAATATTTATATTTCGTATTATATTTGATATTTATAAAAAGTAATTATTCTATAATTTAGTTAATTAAAATATTTACATTTCTTGTTTTTATACCTATTTAAAATAACGCTTTTTACAATTAATAATATAATTTACAAGGTATTTATGCATCTGGCCAACCATGTGCTGATACGTGTCAGCACCTGGTGCATCTTCTCTATGATGCTGGTACAACTTCTGTTTCAATCGGTCATCTTCACCAAATTTTCATACGCACTTTATAACTCTTTCAGGCAATCTAAACCATTGATCCGCTTCTCATAACAACCAATTTATTCGGCCACCCTTAGATCAACCTTGAAGCCCACGTAATCATTCTATAAATACCCTCAAAGTTTGCGAATTTCAACTAACTTTCCCCTAAAAACCTAGAACCCAGTTCCAGTGACCGAACACCAAACTTCCTCCCTCGATTCCGACCATTCAAAGGAGGTGACAGCTCCTCGTCTGTGGCTCACGAGGAAGGAGGGTGATCGGAAGAGATTCCAAGGAGCTCCTCAGCCCTTGCATCGCCATCGTACGTGGAGATCCGGCAAAGATCGATCGTCGAGCGATCACCAGAGGTACTACACCTCTCTCTCCCAGATCTATTCATCTTCGTCAAATTCTTTCTTCATCTTCATGCCTCCATTAGCTGAGTTAATTACATCATTAGCCTCATTAATCATCTATCTTCAATGCCCATACGAATCACATCATCCATTCGTTTCAAAATCAAACCAAATCGCCTCTCAATTCTCGCTATCATTCACGCACATTTCATCTATGCTGGAAACACATTTTTGATCTTGCAAGAACTTTAATCATTCGGCTGATTTCTTGCAAATCGAGCATATATTATTATTCTTTGCAGATATAACTTGAATCTAGAGCATATGCAAGGCATTGTAAGCCTTCAATCGTCATTCAATTCTTAATCAAAGAAGTCGCCACAAACTGATTTCAACCTCCAGGCAGACGGACTGCCATCTTCATCAGCTTTCCTCCGTCGTCATCAGCTATCTCCAACTGTCGTCCACCGCTGGCGAGCTCGAGGGGTGGAGGAGCCACCCCTCTGGCCTCGTTGGATGCCCCAGATCATCGCCAGTCATTGGCGATAAATAGGAGAAGGAGCGACCCTTGCTTCCTACGTAAGAACAGAAAAGCATCCGAAGAACCCAAGAGGGTACAGGCTGTCGACACGTGTCCTGCAGTGGACGGTCCAGATTTAGCAAGCCTTCTAATCTCCGCTGCCCAAGTTGAAACGATGTGAAATTTGCATCATAAACCCAAGAGACTTCCAGAGATTTCAGCGCGCCTCCAAAGTTTCCAAAAATTGCAATTAGGTCCCTCCACAGGGACCTAATTGCAATAACTCTCTATTTTTCTTACATTCCAGTCCCTGATAGAGGACTGAACTGCAGAACTTTATTTTTTTCTTGCATTTTTACCCTTGTGCTGTAGTGGAACTTTGAACAAAATTTTGACATTATTTTTCCTAGATTTTTTAGGGTAGTTACATAACTACCCTAACAGGGTTTTTCAATAATTATTGTGTGTTTTTGTCTGTTTTTCTTCGTGTTTTGATTTGTTGAATTTCGCTTCCGTTTTGCTTTATTTTTGAGTTTTTTTCGAGCTCGTTGCTCGCTCGATTTACCTATTATATAATATCACATGTATTTCACATATTTTTCACAGATTATATTGTAGGTAAATTGCTTGAAAAATATCACTTTGAAAAATTAAATAAAATTGAAAAAACTAAAATCGAATAAAAACATAAAATCAACTTGTTTTAAAAAGAGATAAAAATCACAAAAAGAGAGTTTTCACTCAAAAATGAAGATATTCCTATTCTGCCTCTTTGTGTTCAAACTAGGCACACTTATCTGGCTAAAGAAGGAGTGTAAGGTTTTAAAATAGGAGAGAATCCTATTAATTCACCTTTTCTTTCTCTCTCTCTCCTATTTTACAACCGAATTTTTGTTTGATGTAAACTCAGGTCTCTTTGCGGTTTTCTACACCGACAACGCAATCAATTAACCACAATCGGATCCGAGCCGCATCAATACCCATGGCGTTTATTAAAATTGCAAAGAAGAACCCTGCATCAGATTGAAGCATAAATATTTTGGGGCTAACTACACATTCGCCCCTGGATTTATTTGATATTGCACGAAGACCCCTGCCAGAGCCAAGCACGTGCCTTGCATGTGATTCCTTGAGTAATTTGCAATTTCTTTCATTTTTATATATTATTATAGTGTAATTTATGAACACAAAATATTTGCAATTCAAGCCCTGTATTTCCAGATATTTATGTTTCATATTCTTTTCATTAAAATAAATGTTTTCATTGCTCTGAAAATTCTACAAAAAATTATGTAGACTCCTGCCTTGTGCCTGATCATTGTAGAAAAATTTCATTGCATTTTATTTTTATTTTCTATTTATTGAAAATGAAAAACATTGCATTTTTCCTATTTGAAATTCATAAAAATTCACATATTGTATAAAAAACTCCAAAAAATAGATTAATTTCCTTCTGGTGTATTTTAATTTATATGAAAATTTCAAGCATTAATTAATTTTACAACCCAAAAAATTGAAAAATTTTAAAAAATCACATAAAATTATAGAGAAATAAAAAATGAGATTTCAGTTGTTCTACTTATATAATTTCCTTTAGTTCATAGGAAAAATAATTTTATCAATTTTTGATTTCATTTTATATTTTTAAATTGCAAAATAATCTCGGTGTCTCACTATTTGCATTTTCCCCTATTTTTATTTACTTTAAAAATCCTAAAAATCTGAAAAACTCTAAAAAATACAAAAACAGAAAAAAATCATAAAATACAAATAGATTTTCTTTACATATTTTGAGCATTTTTATCATATTGATAAATCCAAAAAGAAAAAAATTGCTTTTCATTTGTGTATAAAGTTGCTTTGAAAATTTAATTATTTTTAAAATTAAAAATTTGTAAAACTAAGAAAATAATGAAATCCAGAAATACAAAAAAAACTAAAAAATAATAAAACCCATAAATATTGAAAAAGACAAAAATCTCATAAAAACCAAGCATAGTGTTCATAGAATTCCTTCATTACTTCATTGATTTTCTTCATTGACATAATAACCCTCGGGAATTGTAGCCTCCCTGTGTTCGATCATGTTGCTATACAGGTAAAATAAATAGCAAAATTCTCTTTCTACATTTTTTTGTAATTATTTTGTCGCTTGATCTATGAATAAAAACACATTTTTTTGTTTGAGATGGGAGTTTTTGAAGGATATGGTGATATCCTTAAGCACATTACGGAAGCGTGAGGATCACATCGTATGCGATCGGGAGCGACTAGTGGCACGAATAGCTCGAGCCAGCGGAAATTAAAAAATTTTCATGTGACGAAACCACATGATCCATGAACACTTCTCTGATCATTTTGTCTAAACCACAAACAAGTAATAGGATTACCTCTTGAAGCTTGATTGCGATTGAGTCTCTAAACTAAGAGACCTCCCATCTCAAGTCCGATCCGACGGAGGAGACACTTGCGAGCATGTTGATGAAACACGTGCTTTTCGAAATCCATGTTGATGATCCAAGCGGTGGATCTCCTGATCTCGACACACGAGATCTGACATCTTCTTCACGTGTGAGGCACACCGAAGGAGACATAGATCCACGAGAAAATGATCAGGAAACATAACGACGACGCTGCGGCAATGGAGACTCTCTCTGGGGCATCCTTGGTGGACGGCCATATGAGAGATGTTAGCAATGTGATCCTGAGGCGAACCATTCCTGCAATAAATGTTATTGTAATATTGATTTATCAATAAAAGTTATTGATTGTTTTTCACTCCCATTCTAAGATTGAATGAATGAATGTGCTATAAGGTCCCTCTATACAATAAGGGTTATGTACCGTGGCCAAGTTGATATTCATACAGTTGTTGATTCATTGATTGAATCATAGAGGCTGGTGCTTGGATGAATATCTAAGGATTTAGATAGAGGACTCATCAAGCACCATCAAATGATTATTAAGTGATGATCTCCAGCCTGAGTAGGAGATGGCAATCCTTTCTCATTTGGCTGATAGCTGATCGACCTCTTGGTGCAGGTCCTCTGCATGGGAATACTGATTCGGAGGTATCAGATTAGTTAAATCAAAGGGTTGACTTAATGAGATCGAGATAACATAAGACCTATGTTGAATACTGTCATAGCATAGACATGCATCCTCCGACCAGAGACAGATGTGTTACTATATGTTTGAGTATGTACATTTGGCAGACCAATAGGTTGTTGACCTAACCAAGGTCTATACACCGGCGAGCTAGTGTGCATGTTAGGACATATGAGTAATAAGATCTCTCAAAGGGATCATACAGGTTCACATATGAACCGGAAGACATGAGCTCACTCATGAGGTATTGGGACTGATCAAATTCCATGCATGGCCATCATGCTTTGGAAGCATGACAAGAACTTGAAGGTATGATATATGCTTTGGGAAAGCATATGATCGTTACCAATTCCCAATGACCACGATTGAGAAACTTGATGATTAAACCTTAAATAAGACAGTTTAAAATTGATCTATATCTTTGGGTTTCATCATAGGTCTTCCAGTATGCAGGATGTACATGTGTTGAGAAAACCTGAGGGTGATGTCATTATAAATGATTGTATAACCATGACGCTTCCATTCCAAGGGAGTGATGAAACATGTTTGGATTTTAGTGACTCCTCTCAGTAGAGAAGTGACCTGATCTTAGTCCATGTATTGGAAATTGATCTGAATAAGATTAAGATGCAATGAGAAGATAGGTCTACGGCCTTGATTCTATCAAGCATCTGTAGAAGGTCCATGAGATCTGGATTTGAGATGTGATCTCAATATCCAAGTCACTATAGTGGAACAATACAATCGCCATGTCCTTATTTCCAAGTATCTGCGGGGAAAACACATTATTCTTGAAAGGGTTGAAGAATAATTCCATAGTTGAATTATATCTAAGCATTGAGAGATTGATAATTAAATGTGATTTAATTATCTTGATGCATGTGGATAATTATCCAATATAATTAAATGTGATATAATTATTGTGGATAAGAATAATGTGGATAGCAATATCCAATTATCCATAATATATTATAAATGTGATTTATAATGTATTAGAGAGCTTATTATGATTTATATTTGTTAATTAATTATTGGTGTGAATTGGATTCACATTGTATAATTAATTGAAAGTTGTTGTAAAATTTTGGAGATTTTCATGGAGTAATGCAATCTCATGAGATTGCATGAGATTGCCTCCACCATGAGATATGGTGGATGGCTACCAAGCCCTATATGGAAGTTGGTAGCCATCCTACCAATCTCCATGGGGGAGATGTAATCTCCATGCATATGTCTCCATATTTGATTGATTTGATTTGGAATTGAATTATATTTGATTTATCAAATATATTTAATCTAAATTAAATTATTAGTTGTTGTGTTTTACCAACAACGATATTGACCATTGAAATAAACACAAACCAATCTCATCCATTGATTTGATGTGTCCCATGGATTGTGATCCGTGGACTCCCAAAACCCTATAAATAGAGAGGCATCCCTTGCTCTTTCGGGTTACGCAATTGAGATACATCAAGCTCTCTTCTCTCCTTAATTCCACACTACATCTCCTCTCTCTCCTACATTGGTGGCCGTCCACCAAACCCTAGAGGAGAAGACTCGTCGTCGCTTCGCCACTGCACCACCGCCTCTACGTTTCTCGATTCTCCATCCTCTTTGGAGTGCTTCACTCACGAAGAAGGTGTTCGATCTCGTGCGACGAGATCAGGAATTCTCACGCTTGGATCAACATCTTGGATTTCGAGGATCACATGACTCATCCCCGTGCTCGCAAGCGTCTTTTATGAAGATCAGACTTGAGACAGGATGTCTCTTTTTTAGAGACTCGATCAATCACGTTACAAGAGGAATTCCTATATACTTGATGTGGTTTTGGATGAAGCGATCCGAGAATCATTCTTGGATCATGTGGTTTCATCATATTAAAATTTTTTAAATTCCACTGCATAGAACAACTAGTATGACTAGTCGTTCTTCATCGTATATGATACGATGCTCACGCTTCCGTGATGCGCTAGAGGATTATCCCGTATCCTTCAAGAGAGAGAGAGTGGGTGTGTCGAGACAGAGAGAGAGAGAGAGACTTGTGTTCTCATTTGCATGTGAAGAGCAAAGGTGCCCTTTTATTTATAATATTTTGGGGTACATGGATCTCAATCCATGGGAATCACAAATCCAATGGATCACATTGATTTTTGTTTCTTTTAATGGATAAGATTTTGTTGGTAAAAACCAACAACAATTAATTTAATTTAGATTAAATATATATTTATAAATCAATATGATTTATTCCCAAATTAAATCAATCACACATGGAAATTATGGATCGAAGATTGCCTCCTTCCATAACATGGTATTTGATGGCAATCTCATGTAATCTCATGACATCTCATGAGATTACATTATTCCATAAAAATTCTCCAAGATTTACAACAACACTTGTTGTAAATTATTCAACAAAAATAATTCATAATTATTTTGTGAATATTGCATTGTTGCCATTGGAAAATTGTGAATCACATTCACAACTCAAAATAAAATGTGAATTACATTTTCAATTAATTGTCCAATGTGAATCCAATTCACATCAACATCATCTTTGATAATCAAATCACATTTAATTATGGGATTTTTACCCGACATACCCTATAAACATTGCCAATTACCTCCACAACCTTTGAAACATCCTAATTCCCCCCTCGACCCTCTAAACTTGCCAACTCTTACCCCATGAACCCTCCGGGTAATCTGTTTGAAGCTCGTGAGGGTTCTTTGGGTAATTTATATGGTTGATGGGGTAATTACGTTGTGCAAAAGGTCGTAGAGGTAATTTAAAAAGTTTTTAGGGTCTGCCAGGTAAAAATACCTTTAATTATCTAATATAACTCTCCTTATAATATGAATCAAATTCATATTATTTATGATAATTAAATTACATTTAATTATCCAATTTCTCAATGCTCGGATACATATATAAACAATGACATTATCCTGAACTCTTTCAAGGATAATACGCTTTGTCAGCGGATACTTGGAGATAAGGACATGGCGATTGTATTGTTCCACAAATAGTGACTTGGATATTGAGATCATATCTCAAATATAGATTCTACGTACCTCTCATAGATGCTTGATTAATTAAGACCGCAAATCTAATCTTCTCATTTCATCTGAATCACATTCAGATCAATGTCCAATATTTGGACCAAGATCGGATTACTTCTCTACTAAGAGGAGTCACTAAAATCTAGACCCGTTTCATCACTCCCTAGGAATGGAAGCGTCATGGTTATACAACCGTTTATGATCACATCACCCTCAGGTATTCCCAATACCTGTACATCTTACATACTGGAAGACTCAGAATAAACCTGAAATATAAGATCAATTTACAGTGGCTACTTCAGAGTTTTATTTTTAAGTTTCTCATTTGACTATTGGGAGTTGGTATCGTCATATACTTTCGAAAAGCATATATCATATCCAGGTGTTGATCATATAATTTCCAAAAGTATATATCAAACCTACAAATTCAGTCAAGCTTACAAAGCGAGACGACCGTGCACAGAATTGATTCTTCCTAATATCTCATGAGCGAGTTCATGTCTTCCGGTTCAGTTCCTGAACCTGTATGATCCCTTTGAGAGATCGTATTACTCATATGCCCTTGTATGCACACCAACGCGCCGGTGTATAGACCTTGATTAGGTCATCAACCTATTGGTCTGCCAAATGTACATTCTCAGACATATAGTAACACATGTATCTTCGGTCAGAGAATGCGTGCCTATATCGTGACAGCATACGTTATAGGACTTCGGTTATCTCGATCTCATTAAGTCAACTCTTTGACCTAACTAATCTGACACCTCTGAATCTCTATTGCCATGCAGAGGACCTGCATCAAGAGGTCGGTCAGATATCAGCCTTAATGAGAAAGGATTTCCATCTCCTACTTAGGCTGGAGATCCTCTCTTAATAATCATTTGACAGTGCTTGATGAGTCCTCAATCTTACTCTTTAGATATTCAACATAACACCATCCTCTACGATTCAATAAATGAATCAACAGCTGTATGATCATTAAGATGGCCATGGTACATAACCCTAATTGTACTAAGGGACCTATTATTTAAATTAGTTATTCTTCATTTCATATCGGGGAATGATATTCGCAATAACATTTATTGCATAATGGCTCGTCGTGTGCTCGCTTGTCCAACAATCTCCTACTAGCTAAAAAAGCCATTAATGGGCTAATCATTTAAACCCACACTCATGTGACAATCATAGGCTATTTAGAAAATAGCTAGGTAAGATGATCAGTCACTCTGTTTCCAAGAGACTATGCCAAGTCCTTTTACGACACTTGCATATCTTCGAGTAACAGTTCTCGCATTCTATGCGAAAGTTGCATCTTATGCAACCAATACTCAACATTGTTAGTTACAGTGTTGTTGACACTACAACTTAATAATCATTATTTTAACCAGTATGTAGTTTCTATCATCTATATTAGAATACCCTTAATCCTGGAGATCTCTATCTCCTAAGGTATCCACAGAGACCTTTTAGATCACTATCTATAAAGTCTTAATTTCTCGAAAATAAGACTTAGAGATCACTATCTCCAAAGTCTTGTCATCTTTGATGATATTATTATAACTGCAGTCAAGTGTTTTATTTCCATAGTAGGATTAGTACCTGTTTACTACTCCCACTGCATGGCAGACATCTGGCTTTTGTACACATCCAACATACACCTGGCTTCTTGGAACTGATACACAAGGGCAAGTAGTTTTAGCATTCACATCCTCAACTCTTTGTGGTGCTATCCCTTTAGATAGGTCAGTACCATATCATGAGGGAAAGAAGCCTTTCTTGGAATTTTACAGAAAATGGAAATGTCCAAGGTGTACCATTAATGTGACGGTCCCAATACCCTCTTTCTTTGCTTCTGAACAACTTCAGAACTAAGATCTAAGAGTTATCCTTGAGATCATATCTCGAGGTATGGAACAAGCAGATTATAAACCACTTATTATTATCTTCCTTATATCATTCCAAATGATTAGGATATTATATACATTTAGCACGATGAACATAATGGCACTCCTACTAAGCTTCACATGGTTCATTAAGATTCTATCTGAAATCATAACATTTATAATTTCATCAAATCTTATGTTCCAAATACAAGAAGCTTATTTGAGTCCAAAGATGGATTTCCTTAGCTTGGACATCTTGCTTTCCTCAACCATGAAGCCCTAGGTCTACTTCATGTGAATATCCTCAAAGAGGTATCATAGAGGAATGCAATCTTGACCTCCATCGTGAAGATGTCAAAGTCAAGTTGTGTAGCTAAAGTTAGCAATAATTTGACGGGTTTAAGCATGGTCACTAAAGAGCAAGTCTCATCGCAAGCGATGTCTTCTCTTCGGTGTACAACTTATGGCTACGAACCGTGCTTTGAAGGTCTCTACCTTCTAATCAAGTTCCCTCTTTATATTGAAGATCCATTTATACCTTAATGGGTCTTACCTATATAGGTGGATCCTCAAGGGTCCATATACAACATTTGTATACGAAGTCTACTTTAGACTTTATTCCTAACATCCATCTTTCCATGATATGATCTTCAGAAGCTTCATCACATGAAGTCAGATCATTATCAGTTTGAACTAACACATGGAATCCATCTTCAAACTTATTTGAAGAGGTATTAGTGTTTCATCTTTAATTGTCCTTTTAGTTTCCAATTTTAGGAGCCTCATTATCTTCTCAAAATTAAATGAGTTCCTTCTCTTCATTGATTCTCAAGAGTCTCATCCTCTAAGAATCATATTCTCATAGATGAGATATTTTAAGAATCTAAAGGTCATAAAGTAGGTATCCAATACCATCCTTTATTTTCCTAATGAAGTAGCACTCTCAGGTGCTAAATTCCAGCTTACTTGTCTAGAACCTTATTAAGGATATATATTGTAGTCTCTACTACATATATACCTTGGAAACTAAGAGGTAATTATGCTAAGAATCATCATTGATCAAATCATGTCACATATGATCCAATTGTATCTCCCTACAACTCCATTGAGTTTAGGTTTATTGGGAGGGGTGAGATAGAAATGACATTCATATCTCTATAAGGTATTCCATAAATTCATCTAATAGGTACTGACAACCTAGATTAGATCAAATTCATTTAATCTTCCTTTAAACTTTGGTTCTAAACCAAAATTGTGAAATCTTTGAACATTTAAAAGGTTTCTAAGTGAAGAGAAGAAATCTCATATCACAAATATGCATCAATAGATATCACATGTCCATAATGTTTATTCTGATATAGATGATTCGCATACATCAATATGTATGAGATCTTGAATACCTTGACATCTTACACCATTTTAAGGAAGGGTGTATTGGACATTTTGAATATAATATTCACAAGTATATAAGATTTGAACCTTTAGACACTCTAAAGTTTCATTTCTTACTTATCTATTGATCTCATCAATAGACTTATGTCCAAGACTCGATGCCAGATCATTGTCAAATGATCTTTATTCTCCTATTGATCTTTTAAGGTTTAATTTAGGTATTAGAAATGTTAATGAACCATTCATTACTTTTTTTATTTAGTATAGTCTACTAGATTTTAGATTACTATCTGAAATATCTCCATCATAAATCTTTATGATAGGTCTATTACAGAATTCATGTGAATTTCCAACATTTAGAAATAAATAATGAATGTATTATAGTATATAGGTCATAGGGACATTCTCTAAGACTATGGGCTCTCCCACTGAAAATAACAAGTCCATCTATCCAATAGATATTGTTGCAACAATTACATCAATATCCATGTAGATGACTATTAAACCTTAAAATCAAATTTTATAGCCTTCTAATATATATGCAACCAATTGCAAGTGTTATTAGAAGAATGAGTTACAATTATTAGACTTTTAATCTTATCTAATAAGAAAGTCAATTTCAACTTTTAAATGTAGATTATTTCGATGCACTATCTGAGTCCTTCTCTAAGGATCAAGATAGTCTAGATGGTACTATCAGTACATCGGCTTATGGCAATATTGGCATTCATCCAACTCTTTGGATTTCATATGGAATCACAAAAGTACGGTCAACTCTTTGACTTTCCTTCTTACTTGGGTCCAACCCATGCTTCCATTGTGCTCTCTTCATCTGTAAACAAATATTGCTTAAGACAATGGATCTCTTATGTTGAATTCAAAACAATTCAATGTAAGAGTATTTCAACATTTATACATGCTTCATTCAATTCATACAATATGAATATTATGAAGCTTCATGAATGACCAGAGTATAGACAGTAGAATGATGATACTCATCGCATCTACATCCATCTAAATCCTAAAAAAAAACATTGGTTCAGGTAGGTACTCAAACATTTTGAATACATCATCTCTTATAGAGCCACCATTCTGCATGATGTAGAGAACTGATCCATTCATAATAAAATGTCGGGAGAACATATGTATGCCCGAATATCTTCTTAGATTTTATAAGGATTATTTAACAATTATGATCATCATTGACATGTCACTTCTAAAGTACATTCAATGAGAGATTAAGACTATAGAGACATACAAACCCTAGGGTTGTAGTCCTATTATCTATTTAATTGTCACTCCTCATTAATATGAGGAAACTTGCACATTGCAACCAAATATATTATGTGTTCAACTGCATGTACAACATCTTGATCATGGATACAATCCATGATATTATACTCATTATTATTGAGTATAACATTGAGTGGGTTTAATGAAGGATTATCTAAAATAATAAATTTGCATAAATATATGTAAATATACATTTTTACTTTGGTTTAGGAATTTTTATATCAAAGTTGTCTTGCCTTTTCAACACTGAAAGTTCATTCCCTTAATCACTTTCAATGTAAGAGATGTACTTACCATTATATCTCAAGCAAGATCTGGGATCTCCTTCCTTATCTTTGTAACATCCCAATAATATGAGAACCTGTAACTTAGATAAAAAGAGTCAGGAACACATTCTGCCTTGCAAGTCCAACTTGCATTCCCAATTCGGTCTTTAACACCCAGGCCCACCACTCCTAAGGTGATGTTAATCCGTCGTTAATTGAACCAACCGTCAACATGATTAGTAATTGCTATGCGCAATCCAATATCACCCCAAAAATATGAGGACCCGATATTGGGGTCACTACGCATAATGCCTTACTCTTTTGAGAAGCAAAGAGCTTGATCCAGATGCGCCTCTTACATACAATCCCTGGCGATGGAACCCTTCACCTTGACGGGAGACCATGGATGTCACTTATGTGATCCTCCATATCATATTCAAATTCTAATTAGTTATCGTGAATCATATTCACATAATTAATTATTCCAAGAGAAATAATACATCTATTTATAATAGAGTGTCTTAATTTTAATTGGATTCAAATCAATCTAATCATATTAAATTAATGATCCAATTAATATCCAACAAGCACCCTTAATTGTTACTTGAATTATGGTATTAACTCAAATATGTTTTATTTCGAATTTTAATATTTAGAAAAAATACACCGTGATCTCTCCTGCATTATCGAGTCCCTACCCGCTGTCATGGCCAGTACTGACAGGAGTGGGACAGACTGCACACGGTGCAACCTGCTACCCCAACGCTCCACGACTAGACACCATATCCACCTCGGGAAAAGATAATGCCAAATTGACCATTGTGTACTTGAGATTATAATCGGTTCTTCAACCGAAGTTATACAATATACCTAAATAATCAAAATTTTTTTGATTAACATTATAAGGAGATTTGCTAAACAAATCCCCAATGCTATTCAAGCAACTTTGTTTGTTGGAAAGTAGATTGTGTAACCAATTGTGATCTAGATCACATCTAATCAATTATTGGTTAAGGCAATGTCCTTTAAAGAAATAATTATCATTAAATATTTCACAAATATTTATTCATAATTATTCCAGGAAACTAAAACATTTAATTTCACTAATTGATTAAATGACAATCACAAGGTTCTTGATTATGAAAGTAATTTCCAATAGTGACCATAACTTACTAAAATTACCGTATCTCAATCAATTTAAATCCAAATTAAGCAAAGTAAGTTCTAAAGTTTTCTAATTTGATTTACAACATAACCTAAGTTATTTGAACGCATTTCAAGACATTTCTAAATAGTAATTAACTCTTTAATAACATTAAGATTCGCAGTCCCCGAAACAGTGGATACATGTTCACTAATTTGATCATAACTTGAGCAAACGGATTCAAAATCACGCAAACTCAGATCCTACGATTTCCTTATTTAATGGAGAACTAAATCCAAGTTTTATTTTTTTGTTTAAACAATTTAAACAGGGCCGAAAATAATCACAACACAGAGATGCGAAAGTGAAATGCGATAAACATTTCGCAAACCCTAACGAACCCAAGTCGTCCTAGGTTTATGGATCGTATCCGAAACCTATAAATTGGCTCTCATGACACTTGAAGGATATGGTGAGATCCTTAAGCGCATCACGGAAGTATGAGGATCACATCGTATGCAATCGGGAGCGACTAGTCGCACTAGTTGCTCGAGGTAGAAAAAATTAAAAAATATTAATATGACAAAACCACATGATCCAAGAACACTTCTCGGATCATTTCATCTAAACCAAAAATAAGTAATAGGATTACCTCTTGAAGCGTGATTGCGATCGAGTCTCTAAATGGAGGGACCTCCTATCTCAAGTCCGATCCGACAGAGGAGATGCTTGCAAGTGTGTTGATGAAACATGCGCTTCTCGCAATCAATGTTGATGATCCAAGCGACGGATCTCCTTATCTCGAGACACGAGATCCGACGTATTCTTCACGAGAGAGGCGCATCAAAGGTGATGGAGATCCATGAGCAAACGATCAGGCAGCATAACGACGACGCTGCGGTGATGGAGACTCTCTCTAGGGCATCCATGGTGGACGGCAATATGAGAGAGAGAGAGAGGACGTGTAGAGAGAAAAAGAGAGAGAGAGAGAGAGACTTGTGTTCTATTTAGCATATGAAGAGCAAGGCGTGCCCTTCTATTTATAATATTTTGGGATCCATGGATCTCAATCCGTGGGAAACACAAATCTAATGGATCACATTGATTTGTGCTTCTTTTAATGGCTAAGATTTTGTTGGAAAAAACAAACAACAATTAATTTAATTTAGATTAAATATATATTGATAAATCAATATGATTTAATCCCAAATTAATTTAATCAAACATGGAGATTATGGAATGAAGATTGCCTCCTTCCATAATATGGGATATGGTGGCAATCTCATGTAATCTCTTGAGATCTCATGAGATTACATTATTCCATGGAAATCTCCAAGATTTACAACAACACTTGTCGTAAATTATTCAACAAAAATGATTCATAATTATTTTATGAATAATGCAATCTTGCCATTGGAAAATTGTGAATCACATTCATAACCCAAAATAAAATGTGAATTACATTTTCAATTAATTGTCCAATGTGAATCCAATTCACATCAACATTTAATTAACAAATGTAAATTACAAATTGCTCTCTCTTATATATTATAAACTACATCTATAATATATATGATTAATATGGATATTGCTATCCATATTATTCATACCCATGATAACTAAATCACATTTAATCATGTTGGATCTCTATTTTCATGTGCTAAATAATATGAATCACATTCACATTATTCACATCTTTGATAATCAAATCACATTTAATTATCTAAGATAGCTCTCCTTATAATATAAATCAAATTCATATCATTCATGATAATTATATCACATTTAATTATCCAATTTCTCAATGCTCGGATACATATATCAACAATGAAATTATCCTGAAGTCTTTCAAGGATAATGCGCTTTCTCCGCGGATACTTGGAGATAAGGACAGGGCGATTGTATTGTTCCACATATAGTGACTTGGATATTGAGATCACATCTCAAATCCAGATCCTATGTACCTCTCATAGATGCTTGATTAAATCAAGACCGTAAATCTAATCTTCTCATTGCATCTGAATCACATTCATATCAATGTCCACTATTTGGACCAAGATCAGATTACTTATCTACTAAGAGGAGTCACTAAAATCCAGACCCATTTCATCACTCCCTAGGAATGGAAGAGTCATGGTTATACAACCCTTTATGATCACATCACCCTCAGGTATTCCCAATACCTGTACATCCTGTATACTGGAAGACTTAGAATAAACCTGAACTATAAGATCAATTGTATACTGTCTACTTCAGAGTTTCATCATTAAGTTTCTCATTTGACTATCGGGAGTTGATATCGATCATATACTTTCCAAAAGCATATATCATACCCAGGTGTTGATCATATACTTTCCAAAAGTATATATCAAACCTACAGATTTAGTCAAGCTTCCAAAATAAGGCAACCGTGCATGGAATTGATTCTTCCCAATATCTCATGAGTGAGCTCATGTTTTCCGGTTCAGTAATCGAACCTGTATAATCCCTTTGAGAGATCTTATTACTCATACACCCTTGTATGCACACCAGCGTGCCGGTGTATAGACCTTGATTAGGTTATCAACCTATTGGTCTATCAAATGTACATACTAAGGCATATAGTAACACATCTATCTCCGGTCAGACGATGCATGCCTATGCCATGATAGCATAAGTCATAGGACTTCGGTTATCTCGATATCGTTAAGTCAACTCTTTGACCTTACTAATCTGACACCTCCAAATCTCTATTCCCATATAGAGGACCTGCATCAAGAGGTCGGTCAGATATAAGCCTAAATGAGAATGGATTGCCATCTCCTACTCAGGCTGGAGATCCTCTCTTAATAATCATTTGACGGTGCTTGATGAGTCCTCAATCTAACTCTTTTAGATATTCATCATAGCACCAACCTCTATGATTTAATAAATGAATCAACAACTGTATGATCATTTAGATGGCCATGGTACATAACTCTAATTGTACTAAGGGACCTATTATGCAAATTAGTTATTCTTCATTTCAGATGAAGGTTTGATATTCGCAATAACATTTATTGCATAATGGCTCGCCGTGGGCTCGCATGTTATAAAGTTTTAGGGATTTCAACGATAATATTAAAATAATAATTACCCCTGGAAATTCTCGCTCAATAAAATGACGTCGTTGCCGAGTAGGCATGACAAGGGTAGTTAGGTTTTCTTTTGACTTATTTTTCTTGGTTGTACATATCTGTTTATATATTTTTCACATTTATTCCATTGTTCTTATTCACTATATTTATTTCATTTTTCCTGCTCATATTTTATAATTGTGTTTCTTACACATTCTTTCTTTCCCTTTTCTTGCAAGGGCTTGCAGAGCGAACGAGGTGATCCTAGGAAAGTCGAAGCACCCAAGCAAAGCAAAAGCAACTTGATTCTTCATCAAAGCCGCTGAAGAGCATGAGAGGAAGAGAAGAAGAATGTAAGGAGACCAACAAAAAATAGACTTTTCTTTATTTGTTTTTAACATTTTAACTCCTGTAAATGAACATTCATTTGTTGCAGGGTATGTTTTGCCATGTGTCGGTGCACTTGGGGGACCTCACCGATTTTGTTTTCATCACCTTATTTTTCTTTGTTTCACGTAGATTTCGTGAGCCACCTATTGAATTCCTTACTAACTTGCTTGAGCCAAGTAATTAATTAGGTCCAAAACTCTAAACAAGAATTTCCGTACGTATAGAATAGAGCATAATTGGACTTAGTCAAATTTAATTGGTTCTTACTTGTTAATTGAAGCTATTGTTAGGATGGTTCACTTGCATTATATAGGTTAGTTTAATTTTTTTTGTACTTAAATTCTGTGTGGATCACCCTTCACGTAGAGTGTTGGCAACGACATACGCATCTCTAACCCCTGTATGCATCATTGTGTTTATCCGTACATTAGCATTTTCGATCTCCTTCCTTGTTTTTCACTCACATAATTTAAAAAGGAAATTGGACACTCGCTAGGCGATTCATTGAAAATATTCAAACCAAGTGACAACTGACTAAAAATCGGGATTGCTATATAAAACTCAACCCTAAAATAAACTTAAGGAAAAATCATTATTTTGGGGAGAGTCACCCCCTCCTTGTTTGATTTATCTGCAGCAAGAGAGCGACCCACACACAAGGATAGAGCCACGCCAGAACTCTCTTCAGACTAATGATCTTGTGATTAGTTGTTTTCCAATGAGGACTTCACCGAGTAGACGGTAATCGGTCTGAAACTTCCTTAGCAGAGTGGGTAGATCGGGTAGCCAGTAAATGACCTACACCCATACTAGCTAGGAAAAGCTAATTATGAGAATGGGATAGTCTCATGGTAGCATTGAGGTCCTAACAGCTTGCTTAAACCGTCTAATAGATTATATTCTCATTGAACTCTAAAAATTGACAAGATAATTGACCGAACTGACACAGTCTTCGCATTGAGTTGAGTAGGTGATCTGAGGGGTGTGTTTTGCTTTGTGTATATTGTTTGTGATTGATTGTGTGCATACTATATCCTTCAGCGTATTTGCGCCTTTTTTCTTTGCATAGCTTTAGTTGATTATCGTGTTCGCATGATCCCCATCTTTTTTTTTGGAGATGGCGACTGGAGTAATTTTAATCCATCCTTCGTTGATCCCTCCCGCCCTCCAGCCGGTCCACCTCCCTTTTTTTTCCAGAAGGACATTCCTCCTGATTTTTGTGAATATCCGCCAAACCCATTATTTCAGGAGTTAGACTTTGATATTCACCCATCCTAATTCCACTCACCCGATCCTGGGATTTTGTAGTCACCATTCATGATGTCCACACTTGAGACTTTGAACCAGATGATGGATCATATGAATTCGAGGATTAGTAATCTATTTAACAGAAATAAGAGCCAGAATGTTGCTCTACTATTTGAGGATATGGATTCACTTGAGGATAATCATGAGAGCTTGCAATCATCCAAAATACAAAAATATGAGAAAATTTTAAAAATCCAAAAAGATTTCAGAAGAAACATTTTTGATTCATTTTGTGAGGTGAGGGCACCCATGCCAAACCATTTTTCCACACAATCATTCACCACATGTTCCACCCTTGACCCTAAGCATGCCACTGTACAGACTGCTCTTGGCAATCCTTGTGTATATGCTGATTCTGATCTCCTCCCTTGTATGAAGGAGGTCCAAAAATTCAAAAAATGTTGACTGAACATGATGTGGTGGCCGCCATTCATGCGATCATTAAATCCCCACTTCAGCAGGCCATGACCCATTTATATGCTTCTCAACACAGGAAGAGAAAGTGGAGGAGCAGATCCGAGCGTCACATCTTAACCATGGCCACTGCCTACGCCATCTCTTACCGTCCACATTCTAATAAAGGGAACACTGCTACTCCTAATGTGAGTTGCTCCATCTCTTACTATTCTTGGGATAACACTCTCCTTGACGTCAGTGCATCAATCAATATAATACCCTTCTCTATGGTACAGTCTCTTCATCTTGGGTCTCTCAAGAAAACCTGGATGATAGTTAAATTTGCTGATGGATCTATCAAGAGCCCGAAGGGTATTCTAGAAAACGTTGTCATTCTCATTCAGATCATAAACTTCACTTCTTATTTTGTCATAACGCCCATGGAGACCTCCACCCTTTTGGATCCCCCTCCCATCATCCTGGGACTGCCTTTCCTCGCCTCTACAAGAGTCGTTATTCATTACGGATCAGGAGAGATACACATCCGTTCTGATATAGGGAGCGATGTGTTGATCACTACACCCAATACTGACCAAAAACCTGCATCCCATGAGTGTGTGCCCATGTAAGACAACCCAAGGACTTTGACCTTGATGATAATATCAGAGATTTTTATTGTATTTTAGATGATACTGAGACCCAAGAATTCCTCTTCAAGAAGGAAGAATCAGAAAGCATAGACCTTGGAGTTTCCCCTTTCGGTACGTGGCGATGCATTGATGACATCCATGAGATTTACACAATAGACACCCCAGAGCAGAAGGCAGACTCTTAGACTAGACAGGACATACATGATTTGACTACTTTCATTTATGAGTCTGTTCCTATTCACCTTGATTTAAATGAGACTGATAAGGCCAAATTTCATTTTGATTACTTTTAAAAAGGAATTCATGCCTTTTGATGAAGATGACGATGCACTAGAGGCTCGCCAGGCTGGAATTGATCTTACTTATTCTGATAATGAGTTGGAGGCCTTTTTACTTTAATAATTGCGAGACTCTCCAAGAAGGACATGACCACCCTCTTTCGTTGACCAGTTCATGCCTAAACACTCTAAGACTGCTGAGGATACATTCCTGGTTGATCATGATCAGTTTATGTCAGATCCATTCCTCAGCAATCTTGCAAGAAGTTACTCTTTAGACCTTCTCGACCTTTGTACATCCAACCTCTTGTATATCCTTTTGTTTCATTCTTTCTTCTTCCATTTTATCATTTACCCTTTTTATGTGTGTATATGTGCTATACTTAGGTTGTGCTTTATCCTAAGTATAGGGTAAGTGAATGATTTGTGTTGTTCACATTCGTCCTGTTCATGTTGTTGCCAATACTTAGGGATACTCTAACCTAAGTTTAGGGAGGGTGATGTTGTTCATATCATCTCTTTTGTGTATTATTCTTCTATTCTCTCGATTGTCCCCCGACTTGTTGATATTCTATACTTAGGGCTATTCTATCCTATGTATAGGGGGGAATGTCGAGCCGTTGAGACCGTACATTATCTTCATCATTTTTTCCCTTTTGTACAGTCTTCTATGCATAGGATTACTTGATCCTAAGTATAGGGGTCCGACGTCAATTCTTTTAATCTTTTTTTTTTTGATTCATTGTAGAATATGAGTCTTTTCACTTTTCTATACTCAACATGAGTTATGTCTTCCTTTGCTGCTCTCTGATCACTATGAGGACATAGTTCGAGCTAAGTATAGGGGGTGTAGTATATATTATATATATACTTTAGATATAACTCGTACTTTAAATATGATTATTTTGGGGATATGTATATAAATTCATAAAACCCACATGTGTGTATATAGACTTTGGTCACCTTTTATTAAAAAAATTTAAAAAAACAAAAAAACAACAAAAAAACAAAAACTAAAACTAAAACCAAAACAAAAAAAACAAACCAAAAAAATCCTTGCATATACTTGTATATACTTTACTAACCCTTTTTCCTTTAAAAAATTCCCTAAAAACTACACCACCACAAGTCTATAAAATTTTACATAATTTCCAAAAAAATATCTCTTTTTACATGTGCATCATTTTTTCTTTCTAAAATTCCATAAAAAGTTCAAAATTAGAAAATTGTTTCAAAAAAAGATTTTACTTTCTTTTTCTATTATACATATTTTTTGCATTTGCATATGCATTTTTTAGGATAGTATTGACATTTAAACTAATTCTGGAGTGAAATTGAAAAATGGAGCTTAATTGGACCTTATTTCACTTGATTTTTTAGGAAGCTTATAAGAACTGGAGTTAAGACTTTTTAGTTCTTAGTGACTTAATTCTCTGAGTCCATAAGACTATGTTCCCATGTTGTTTTGATTAGTCTAAGTAGAATATTAAGCAACACATGCAAGATTCTTTCACAACGTGGCTTATCTTGAACAAGCACTCTACACGTAGCTCTTCATAGAGGAGGTAGTGAGGAGGCAGAATCTTTTGGCTTTGGAGTAGCATACGAGGGTAGTACATCTAGACAGAACCTATCGTCTTCCTCTAGGGAGGGTTGTGCATCTCAACCTGATCTAGTAGCATTGAGGTCTAAAGATAGGATGCTGTGGGGTTGCAATAATGCTTCAAAAGAGGGATAGTCTACTAGCTCAAGAAGGGAAACTCCTGATGTACATGCTACACCTTCCATATATTTTCAAAAAGAGAGAGAGAAAAAATGCAGAATCTCCAAAAGTGGATAGGCCTGATAAGTAAAATGGCTACTTGAGTGTATATACAAGGATAAATAATAATGATAATAATAATAAGAGCTTCAAAGTCAAATTTTTGTAAGCTGGTAGCTAAATGACTAACCTACATTGGTCATGCATCTAAGGACAGGTAGCTACATTGGTTACCATCCATTCTTTTCTCTATTCCCTCTTCTTAAGTAGGTTGTACTTGAACTTAGAAGGGAATATCCCCGCACCTCGAGGAAAGAGTTGCTAGGAAGGGGGACTAGAGTTACCTTGTTGAGGGAGGCTGTTTATTTGCTACTTTTGAGATGGGGAGCTATATTTCACTTACACCATACACGTAAATATTCATAGTCATAAGAATTTGTGTATGTAGACATGTTCTGACCTGACTGTTGAGGAGACCTGAATAGGAGTCTCGTGGAATTTAATAACTGTTAGATTTTAAATCCATTTCCCATTAATGTTCTACCATACTAAACATCCAAAGGTCTGACAGAGCTCCGTACTACAATTTTATGAAGATAAGTTTAATACTCATTATTGTCCTAATCTCTTCATTTTTCCTTTCTTTTTCTTTTATTAACTGGTTCTTTCAAATAAGTGTTTGCTAAGGGACTAGCAAAGGTAAATCATAGGGAGGTGATGAATCTCCATTTCATCATCTTTATTCATTTATTTTAGCTTAAAATCGCTTATAAAACACATGTATACAATACTAACTCCATTTTCTTACTAACTTGCATCCGTGTGTAAATATTGTACATATATTGTTATTTTAACCTAAAACAAATAAGTAAAGAAAGAAAGGAGAAATAAGGAAAATAAAAAAAAGAAAAACTATATATATGTAATAGATACAGGCTGACCCGAGCCCCGAGAGAAGCTCAAGACTAAACCTGATCGACCGGAATAAAGTAGGGGGAGATAGGGTCGTTAATCACAAAATCCAAAAAAATGTTTTATAAATACTTCTCATTTATTCTGTGTATATCTATACTTAAACTATTTTATTTGTACAAAAGTTGACCTCAAAATAAATAACTTTCAAAACAAAAGTTGTAAATAAAAATGTTTTCTAAATAATTACCTTAGTTTCAAAATAAAATCATGTACATAATAAAAGTAACCACATCTAGAAAAAGGCATAATGCGATAATTGAAAGACCAATTCCGGCTCCATATGAACTCAAATTGAATCAAACTCACTTCCATCGTATTCTATACTAAATTATCTTTAAATGATTGTGCTTTCATAAGTTTTGGAGTTACGGTTTGAAAGGCGGTTTTCTAGGGTGGTTTGTGCAAGTTTACTATTTATTTGCATATATTGTATTTGTAAATAACTGTAAATATTTTAAAATAATTATTTAAAATAAAAAAATAAATATAAATATAAAAAAAACTAATTTCCTTATTTAACTATGTATATAATGTACCATATGTATATAGTATATGTATACACATAAATCAGTTAAATAAGCCTCACAAAAAATTAAAAAAATAACATTTATTTTTTAATTTATAAAGTGATGAAAATAAATAAATAATATTATGTAAATAATTTTAACACTATTTTCCTTTCTTATCTCTATCTCTTTTAAAAATTTTTCCTTATCATTATCTCCTTTAAAATTTTGAATTTCAAATTTTTTCTTGTCTATTTATATGGCTCCTCCTCCCGCATTTCAATTTGATGAATCTTTTGTAGAGGAGCTTATTTTATTGAGAGACATCTTGTTAAAGAAGAGCGCCCAGCCTCTGAGCCGTCCGATGACAGCGAGGCGACCCATGTCGAGGCAATTACGACATTCGTCGTCTCCCACGGTGAGATCCACATTCCTTTATTTCTTAATATCTCTTCTAGATAATTTGAGGTTTAATTTTTGTCTCTATTTCATTGTTCATTTTTAATTCTAGATTTAGATTTTCATTACTAATTTTTATTATCACGAATCAATCCATCTATGATTACTGACATAACACCATTTTCTCGAGCTCATCGCTCCACGTTCTACCTCACAAAATCTTCCAACACCGACCACGTACGGTGGCAGGAGTCCTGGATTGATCTTCCAATTCGTCGGATCTGATACCATTCATGTTTCTGTTTATTATTATTTTTATTTTTGTTTATGTGATCGAGCCATCGTGCTCGAGTCGGATCTATTCTTTTTTTATTACAGGTTGATAGTAATTTCAAAAAAATGGAAAAAATTTAGCAGCAAGTATTTACGAAAAAAATAAAAATAAAAAATATAAGAAAACTGTTGTCTATAAAAATTATAAAAATATATACAAAAATTTCTACAGTGGTAGCCATCGCCCTTCAACCACCGACGGCGTCTGTCACTCTTCCACCAGTACCCCGCCGCTGCTCTGTGTGCGTCCACCACCTGCATGGCCCTCCTCCGTTGAATACCTACGCCATCCGGAGCACCCTGACCGCCATCGTTGACCACCGATCCTGCCCGCGCCTCCATACATCCTCAGTCCCTCTTCCCCCTGAAGCGGAGCTGCTCATCCAACACCAACCACGGAGAGAGCGCTACCGCAAACCACCCACCGTCTGCATGCTCTCCGCGACTCCACTGCGCCGCTGCAGCCGCTGCTCGTACCCTCCGATTGTGACCAACACCCAATGCTCCTGTCGTATGTAAGCTCTCCTCAACTCCATTGTACCGCCTGCAGATGTAGCTTGCATCATCCATCCACTCCCCCACCGCTCCCGCTGTCTGCCATCCTCCACTATGCGAAACCGCAGCCGCCGCCTGCAACTTGGGAGAGAAGAAAGAAGAGGGGTGGCGTCCTCTCCTCTTTGTTTGAAGGAATGAAGAACAACGAACCCAAAGGAGTGGCTAAAATATTGGCCAAATTACAACCATACCCCCGGTATTTATCAAAATTGCAAAGAAGAAACCTACCTTCACATTGAAGCATAAATATTTTGGGTAAATTACACATTCACCCTTGGATTTATTTGATATCGCAAGAAGACCCCTCCTAGAGACAAGTACGTGCCTTGCAAGCGATTCCTTAGGTAATTTGCAATTTCTTTCCTATTTTTATATATTATTATATTTCAATTTCATAATATAAAATATTTGCAATTCAGTCCGTGTATTTCTAGATATGTAAGTTGCATGTTCTTTTCATTGAAATAAATGTTTTTATTGCTCTAAAAATTCTACAAAAATTTATGTTTGCCTTGATCATTATATAAAAATTTCATTGCATTTTATTTTTATTTGTTATTTATTAAAAATGAAAACATTGCTATTTTTCCTATCTGAACTTTGAAAATTCATAAAAAGTCACATATTTATTAAAAATTCCAAAACAAAATTATATTAATTTCCTTTTGTTGTGTTTTATTTCTATGCAAATTTCAAGCATTAATTATTTTTGAAACAAAAAAAACTACAAAATACTAAAAATCTTAAGAAAATCATATAAAATTGTAGAAAAATATAAAAATGAGATTTATGTTCCGTTGTGTAGATAATTTCTTTTGTTTATAGAAAAAATAATTTTTGTAATGTTTTATTTCATTATATATTTGTAGATTAGAAAATAATCCTGGTGTCTCACTCTTTGCATTTTCCCCTATTTTTATTAATTTTAAAAATAATAATAAAATCTAAAAATCTCTAAAAAATTAAAAAAACATTAAAAAAAACACAAAAACACAAAAAGATTTTCTTTAGACATTTTTGAGCATTTTTATCATATTGAAAAATTCAAGAAGAAAAAAACTATTGCTTTTCTTTCGTGTATAATGTTGCTTTGAAAAATTAATTATTTTTAAAATTGCAAATTTACAAAAGTAAAACATAATAAAATACTAAAAACAAATAATAATAATAATAAAACACATAAAATACAAAAAGATAAAAATCTCATAAAAACAAAGCATTGTATTCATAGAATTCCTTCAATTTTCATTGATTTTCTTCATTGCCATACTAACCCTCGTGAATTGTTGCCTCCGTGAGTTTATTCCTATTGCTATACGGGTAAAATACTAGCAAAATTCTCTTGCTACATTTTTATAAATATTTTATAGCTTGATCTGTGAACAAAAATACATTTTTTTTATTTGAGATGGGAGTTTTAGGGATTGCAACGATAATATTCAAATAATAATTACACCTTGAAATTATCATAAAATAGTATACTGTCCACCATGGATATTATGGCCTCAGTAAGTAAAACCATAGATAGATCAACAACGAATGATCTCTGTTCAGAAAAGAATGGCTCATCTGATTGTTATTAATCCTCAACTTAAATTTCAAAAATCTCATTAGGAGGTATCTCATCAGTAGTCTCAAAAAAGGAATGTGTCTCATGAATCTCATAATTTACCTCCAATATCTTAGACTGATCCTCAGAATCAGCTCAAAATATCCATCAGTAAACAACTCAGTTTGCTCAACAAGGGATCTCAATGTGACTATGGTTTCCATAAAGTCCTTCTAAGAAAAGAACTCCTAGGAATCCTCGAAATTAGTAAATAGATCTGTCTCTCGAAACTCGGAAAGAAAATCGCAGTCCTTAAGATCCGATGTAACCATGTCTCTCTCATCTATTGTTGTAGGTGGCAGTGATGGCCTGATCGAATTATTGAGCACATTGTTGTGTTCGTTGTGATATGGGTACATAGTGAATCCTACAGACCCGAGAAAGGATCTTCGTGAGGAGTGGCTCGATTTTAATTTATATCCCAAGCAAGTCCGGGGTCGAACACTGGGAGGCAAAGGAACAACTTCATGTTAATTCAAAAAATTAGGTCTAGATTTCCAATACGGATTTTATTTATTTTTAATGCAAAAATAATGTGAGATGTAATATGTGAGTAAATTAAGACACTAAGAAAGCACATAAAATAGCCAAATTAATTTTAATAGGAAATCAGTTCAATTTAGCCAAATTATATTTTTCTTAAAATCCTAATCCAGATATGAATGCAAGACACTTTTTTTGGAATTTTATGGGTAATAATGCAACAATGAAAAATACACATTTTTATGGGTTTTTCGTAATTATTCACAAATACTGTAAGCAATAAATATGAAAAAATTATTGGAAGTAAAACTGGCTAAAGTATTTTTTTTGGAATTTTTAGATAAAATATGATTTTTTATGGATTTTTCAATGGAAATAGAGTGACAGTGAGTAATTATTTTCTAATAAATCCATATTATCGAATAACCAGAGTGTGAATAATATCAAGAAGGTATTTATATAAGCAATCCAGTAGAGTTTAAATTTCGCACAAATACAAAGCGTGGATTTGATTAAAAATATGTTACCAAAATCACTTTAAGTTTATTTAAGACACATGATAACTCCAATTAAGATGAATTTTGAATAGTAATTAACACATGTTCCAAGGCATCATTCCTGATTTTTAAAGAATTTTTGAGGCAACCGTGAGTTATATATGAATTTAAGAGGACAGATTGGGTAAAATATATAATTTTGTACTAAAATAATTTTAATAAATTACCCAAAGATCACAAAAATCCAAATAAATACCTAGTTGGTAGAGAATTAGTTGCTCAACATAAATAAAATTTTCATTAAAAGAAGTAATGCAATATAGAGGACCTAATAAAAATGCAAACACAGGGGTGTTTGTGTAAAATTGAAATTGAAATAAACAACACAAACATGTGCAAGGACATTTTTGCAATTACAGAAATTTACAAGGATAAAAATGCAATTTTCACAAAAAAATAAAAAAGTGAAACCCAAACTTCTTCTTCTTCGTTGATTGAGATCACGAACGCTTGGGAGGGCGGGAGGCGGGACAGTGCCACCCATGCGACCGTGGAAGGGCGGTGCGGCGGGGCGTGCGATGCTGGGGTGGCAAACGGCTGGCGTCGAGGGTGATGCGGCTGTCAAGAGGTGGTTGGTGCGTCCTATAGTGGCTGGTGCGCTGGAGGTGGTGCATCTGGGCGACGGGGGTGCGGTCTTGAGGAAGAGGCCCGCATGGGCGCGGGGATTCAGCTGCCGCTGACGGCTGAGGACGGGGCGACGGAGGCCGTGCGACCTGGTGGCTGGCGGGTTGGTGTCGCCCGCTGTAGAAGACAAGGGGGGGAGGCGTAGCCGCTGCTGCTCCCCTCTTTTTTTTTTGATTTTTTCAGCTATCAACTGATTTTTTATATTTTTATATTTTTTTCTATTTTTTTCTGAAACAGAAAAAGCAAAAGATAAAAATATGGTGGTGAAGTGGTGACGGGAATAATGGAAGTAATGATTTGGTGGAGTAGACAAATGAAGACGTAATGGTGGTTGTGTGATAAAAAATTGCAATAATAACAACGACGACAAAATGAGAGGAAAAATACCTACGGTGGAAGCGGTCGCCTATGGTATGCTCATGAGAAGCACATTCTTCGCTCGATTTGCTAGTGAGCGATGAGTTTGGGCAGCGGGCGGATACGGCTGCGATGTTGGCCAAGAAGCCAACAGATCTCAACGGAGAGAGAGTTGTCGTCGTTCGACCGCGGTTAAGTCGCTATCATCGATTCAACTCTGGGAACTAGGCTCTCCTCACATAAAGATGTATCAAAGTAAAAAATGAGGAGAATGGGTTGTATATAAAGAAAAAAATGAGAAGTTATGAAAGTTGTGGAGGGGAGATTAATATATTGGTGGAGTTGAATTAGAAGGTAGAAAAATGGTGGAATAATTGAGTTGAATGGGTGGTTATTGTAGAGAATGGAAATTAAATAAATAATAAATAGTAGAATAAAGTAGGCTAATAAAATACAATAAAATAAAGAGAAGAAAAAGAGTGGAGAATTTACAATATAAGACAAGCCATATGTACATGTTTTTTCTACTTTTCTAATTTTGTTTTTTTTTTGTATTTTTAATAAGAGATATTTACAACAGAAAAATAAAATACTAGAAACAAAATACAACACAACAATGGTTTTTTAAGTTTTTTAGTAATTAAAAAATTAAATTAAAAATGAAGAAAGAATGAATATTTATATTACATACAATGTACACCTAGGTCCCAAAACCCATATTTTACAAACGAGCTCCGATTTAGTGAAACCACTTCCGTTGGATAGATAATTTTCTAAAATGAACTTTAAAAGTGAGTTTGGTGAATTTGGAGTTCATACGGAGTGGGAATTTGGCCGGGAAGTTGGACTTGACAGCTTTTTCTCTTTGAGATCTAGGAGTATTTATTTGAGGTGGAATTTATTTTCCAATTTTTGTATTTTATATACATTTTTATGAACAAGTCAGAGAAAGAATTTGCCAAAAATAAGTTGAAATGAAATTATTAAAAATACATGAAGTTTTGAGCTATTGACAGGTGAAAATCTCCTTTAATTGGTGGATTTTTATTGTTAATTTATTTTGTACAATCTGATATACAATAATTAGTGTATTTTATTTACAAGAGTCATTTTGTTAATTTATTGATTTTATAGACATTTATTAGAGATTTTACTCGGAGATTTTGCTAAGATCAGTAGATTGAGATGATGAATCGTAGATTCATCACCTCCATGTACTTAAACTTTGCTAGTCCCGAGCAAATAAAGAATGAATAAATTGGATTAACTCGTGACTGTGCATGTGAATACAAGACTTGATCTGTTGAAGAATTCTTTATTTTAGAGATCTTAAAATTCTAAGCTGAACCAAGCTCTAGTCCCGCGTATCCAAAACGTGAACCTTGTTTATATATGATTTTTGGATATCATTCAAGACCTAACCTAGCTCTAATACCACTTGAAGGATTATATAAAAATCCTCAAGTGCATCACAAAAGCATGGGGATCGCATCGTATGCGATCGTGAGCGACTAGTCGAACTAGTCGCACGGTGCAATGGAATTAAAAAAATTAAATGATGAAACCACATGATCCATGAACCATTCACGGATCATTTCATCTAAACCACATATTAGGTAAAGGAATAACTCTTGTAGTGTGATTGTAATTGAGTCTCTAAATAAAGGGACCACCTGTCTCAAATCTGACCCAATGGTTGAGACGCTTGCGAGCGCGGAGATGAATCGTATGCTTCTCGCAATCCGAGTTGTTGATCCAAGAAATAGATCTCCTGTTCTCATATCATGAGATCAAGCATCTTCTTCATGAACGTGCTGCACTGAAGGAGACAGAGATCTACAAACGATCGAGGTGATGGTATAATGGCGATGCGACGACAAAAGCAACCTTCTCTCTATGGTTATAGTGGATGGCCACTAAAGAGGGAGAGAGAGAGGGTTGGCGCATGATATGAGAATGAGAAAGAGAGAGAGAGAGAAATTTGTTGTGCAAAACCATGACCTTAGAACGGTAAGGGTGCCTCTTCTTATATAAAATTTTGGGAGTCCATCTATCTGAATTCATGGACAACACAAATCCAATGGTTTAGATTGATTTGTGTTTGTTTCGATGGTCATGATTTTTGTTACAAAAAACCAGCAATTAATTTAATTTAATTTAATTTAGCTAAACATATATTGAAACATCAATATAATTTAATTTCAATTAAATCAATTTTGCATGAAGATATATTGAAAGGGATAAATCTCTTTCTTAAATTTGGGGGGACCACTTTATTCCCAATGGCATTTGGTGCCTTCCATCTCCTTGCACTAAGGTGGCTATTTATCTCTAATTAATTTTGCAACAACTATTTGTTACAAATTTATTCATACAAATAATTCATTATTATTACGTGAATATTGCAATCATGTCATTGGAAAATTGTGAATCATATTCACAACGCAAAATAAAATGTAAATTACAATTTTCATTTAATTATCCAACGCGAATCTCATTCACATCAACACTAAACTAACAAATGCAAATTACAATTGTCACTCTTTAATATATTATAAAACATATTTATAATATATATGAATAATATGGATAGTATTATATACATTATCCATCCTTGATAATTAAATCATATTTAATTATCTCAGATCTCAATTCCCATGCATCCAAATAACAAGAATCTTATCCATATTATTTATGACAATTAAACACATTTAACTATCCATTTTTCAATGCATGCATATATTATTAAGGGACTTATTCTTGAACTCTTTCAATAATAATGTGCTTTCTACATGGATACGTGGCGATAAGGACATGGCGATTATACTTTCAATGTACAGTAACTTGAATGTTGAGATCATATCTCAAGTACAGATCTTTAGGACCTCCCACGGATGTTTGATTAAATCAAAGTTGTATATCTAATCTCCTAATTGCATACATGTTTAGACTGAGATTAGATTACTTCCCTACTAAGAGGAGTCACTAAAATTCATACATGTTTATTCACTCCCTCGGTATGGAAGGGTCATGGTTATACAATCGTTTATGATTACATCACCCTCAGGTATTCCTAATACCTATACATCCAGCATATTAGAATACCAAGAAGAAACCCGAAGCTTTAGATCTCTTTTGGACTGTCACCTCCAGGGTTTATCATTAAGATTCTCATTCGGTCATTAGGAATTGGTATGGATCATATACTTTCCAAAATCATATATCATACCTATAAATTCTTTTCATGCTTCCTAAGCACGATGACCATGCATGGAATTTGATCAGTCCCAATAACTCATGAGTGAGCTCATGCCTTCCGGATCAGAAGTGAACCTGCATGATCCCTTTGAGATATCATATTACCCATATGTCCTTATATGCACACCAGCTCGCCGATGTATAGACCTTGATTAGGCCAACAACCTATCAGTCTACCAAATGTACATACTCGGACATAAAGTAACACATCTATCTCCGGTTAGAGGAAGCATGCCTATATCATGATAGTATATGACATAGGTCTTGGTTATCTCGATCTCGTTAAGTCAACTATTTGACCTAATTTATCTGATACCATCGAATCTCTATTCCTATCTAAAGGACCTGCATCCAGAGGTCGGACAGATATCAGCCTTTTAGAGAAGGATTTCCATCTCCTTCTCAGGATGGAGGTCAACTCTTAACAATCATTTGATGGTACTTGATGAGTCCTCAATCTAACCCTCTAGATATTCATTCATGCCACAACATCTATGATCAACAATTGAATCAACAGTTGTATGTATATCAAGATGGCAATGGTTCATAACCCTTAATTATACGAAGGGACCTTGAAGTGCATTCAATCTTTTAATCTCAGACATGGTGTGAAAAATAAACCAATAACGATTATTGATATATTAAATGTTACAAAAACATTTATTGTAAAAATGGTTCACCCCGAACTCATATTGCTAACAAAGTATATATAGAATATATAAGGCACTCCCTTATACTTAGATCGAACTATGTCTTGTAATGACCAAAGAGCTACAAAGGAAGACATAAGTCGTGGTAAGTATAGAAAAGTAAAAAGAATTCTATACAATAATGACTCAAAGAATAGAAGATAAAAATAGAAGCCGGTCATCCCCCATATACTTAGGATCAAATATTCCTAAGTATAGAAGACTGCACAAACATGGAAAATTGAGGAAAAGAATGAATAGACTCAATGACTCAACTCATCTTCCCCCATACTTAGGGTAAAAGATTCCCATGTACAGAGAATGAATATCAACAAGTTGAGGGACAAGCGAGAGATCTAAATAATTAAAAGAAAATAAAAATACATAAGAGACGATATAAATATCATTACTCACCATATACATAGGGTCAAGGATTCCCAAGTATAAGAAACAACAAGATTTAAATAGAATGAATATTAACAACTCAAATCATTCACCCCCATATACATAGGATAAAGTACATCCTAAATAAAACATATACACACAGAAAGAGGTGAACGATAGAAACATGGGAAGAAGGAATAAATCGAAATGATATATACAAGAGAAAATCAGCTCATGTAACAGATGCAGAAGATGTCAAAAAGTCATCGTCTGATAGCACATATATAGAATATCCCATGGACAGGAATGTATCATAATCTATGTATGGCTTCATCAATTGTCCGTTCACTACAAATTTCTATGCGTCAGATGACAACCCATATATGAAAATACTACCATTGTTAGGCATAACTCTAACAATAAATTGTCTTGACCATATGCTTATCAATTTGCCTACAAACAACTTCAATTTAGCATTAAACAACCAAACTTTCTAATCAGGGCAGAAAGTCTTCCTTCGAATGTGTCTATCATGCCAATGCTTGACTTTCTCCTTATATATGACTGAGTTGTTGTATGCAAAATCTCATAATTCCAGCAATTTATTCATAGCAAACTTCCTATTCTTTCCTACTTTCTCATAGTCCAAATTATATACACAGAGTGCCCACAAAGATTTGTGAATTAATTCAACTTGCAGGTGGCAAGGCTTTCCATACACCAATCTGTAGGGAGACATGCCTAATGGATATACTTGTACGTTGTCCGTTAAGCCCATAAAACCGAGTCTAAAATTTGGGACCAATTCTTCCTATCTGGACGTACAAGTTTTTACAATATCATCGTTATCTCCCTATTTGAAATCTTAGCAAAGCCATTAGTCTATGGGTGGTAAGGAGCACAACTCTATGGTCAATGGCGGACTCCTTCACAAGCTTCTTCACTTCTCTATTAATTAAATGGCTTCCCCCATCTAAAATGAGTATCTTAAGAATCCCAAACCTCGCAATAATGTGGTCCTTATGGAAAAAAACGCACCATACCACTATCAATGGCTCAGGTGGGGATAGCCTCCACCCATTGACTAACATAATCCACAACAAGCAAGATATATTGATACACCTTACTATTAGGAAATGGGCCCATGAAGTCTAAACCCCAAGCATCAAAAACATCTGAAATCTGTATGTATCTTAGGGGCATGGTATCCTTGGAACCAATGTTTCCTCCCATCCTCTGATAGTCAAAACAACCGTGAACATACTCTGTTGCATCTTTAAATAAAGTTGGCCACCATAGGATGCTCTGTAAAATATTCACTTCCATGCACTTCCTCGAATGATGCCCACCAGATTCTAATTTATCACAGTGCTCATGTAAGCTGGTGTAATCCTCTTGAGGAATGTACCTTCTCCATATACAATACGCACCCACATAAAATAGGTATGGATCCTCCCACTAGTAAAAATGTATCTCTAATAGGAATCTGTATACCTTATGCTTCAACAAATTTTGTGGAATGTTCTTGGAGATAAGATAGTTCACAATATCATCATATCATGGGAGTGAGTCCACCAACAAATTGTTTCATCTGAAAGGTCTCTGATATGGGAAGAATAGTATGTAAGGAGTCTCTACATCTGTAATGTGGGAAAGATGATCTACAACAACATTCTTTACTCCAATTTTATCAATAATCTCCAAATCAAACAACTAGATAAGAATGATCCTTCCAATAAGGCATGGTTTGGCATCCTTCTTTGACTATAGGTATCGTAAGGCAGTATGATCCATGTATACGAGTACATGTGATCCAAGTAGGTAAGATCTCAACTTCTCTAATGCAAACACCACTGTTATCACCTCCTTCTTTGTGACTGCGTAATTACGTTGTGCCACATCCAGTATCCCATCCCTTCTCTGACTTAACACAACTCTAACTGCATAATCTGAGGCATCTGTCATGATCTCAAAGGGGAGATACTATTCAGGTGGTTATAGGACAGGAGAACTAGTAACCATTTCTTTCATATGCTGAAATGGAAGGAATACTTTCTCATAAACAACAAACTCATTCTCCTTGCACAGAAGCTCAGTCAAAGGTCTGGAAATCTTGATGACGACCTTAATGAATCGCCTATAAAATCCAACATGTCCCTTGAAATGACCTCAACTACTTCAGATTCTGTGGTGGCTCTAGCATTGAGATTACTTCAATCTTAGTCGATTCAACCTTCATACCATGTTCAAAGACGACATGGCACAATACAATCCCATTAGTAACCATAACGTGAATCTTCTCCCATGAGAGCACTAGATTTACTTCATAGCAATGTTGAAGTACTCGATCTTAATGAGCATGACATGTGTCAAAACTATCCATGTAGACTGAGAAATCATCCATGAAGACCTCAAAATAAACTACCCACCATGTCGGAGAAAACATCCAACATACACCTTGTGGAATGTAGTGGGGGCATTACACAATCCAAAGGGCATATATCTAAAGGCGCAGGTGCAAAATGAACAATTGAAAGTAGTTTTGTCCTAATCCTTAGGAGCGATAACAACCTGATTATACCCTCAGTACCCATCAAAGAAACATAAGAACTCTTTCTTTGGCGACCTCTCAATAATCTGATCAATAAAGGGAAGTAAAAAGTGATCTTTCTTGGTAGCTGCATTCAGTCGTCGGTAATCTACATAGACATGCCATGAAGTAGGTACACGGGTCGGAATATCCTCACCACGGTCATTCTTTATGATAGTAATCATGTCTTTCTTCGGATCCACATGTGAAGGACAGACCCACTAGGAATCTGAAATTGGATAAATAAAGCCATCATCACACCATTTCTTGATCTCTTCAATGACAACATCTTGTAGGTTTGGATTGAGACGTAACTGACACTCGCGAGAGGATTTGTTGTCATCATCTATGTAGATATGATGCGAGCACAAAGCTGGACTAATCCCACTGAGATCCGAAATATTCCATTTAATGACCTTGCGGTTTCTCTCAAGAACCTCTATCATGCAAAATTCTTATTATTTAGTCAATTGTGAGCTGAGGATAACAGGAAACATTTAGGGGTGACCCGTAAGGAAGGTATACTTCAATGTTTATGGTAAATCCTTGAGTTCCGGCTGGGCTTGAATCGACTTTGTGATAACTTCTGCATCTGCAGTAGAAAATGGTATATGATCTGTACTCTGTGAACTATCCACCATGGCAACTGTCGGCTCACCAAGTAAAATATCAGAAAGATCTGCATTGAATGATCAATTCTCAGAAAGGAATGTCTCATTAGGTTGTTTAGAATCCTCAAAAACGATCTCAAAAATCTCAATAGGAGGTCTCTCATTAGTAATCTTAGATAAAGATTGTGTCTCAGGAATCTCAGAATGTACCTCCGTTATCTTAGAATGACCCTAAAAAATCAGCTCAAATTGTCCACCAACAAACAACTCAGTGGTATCAACAAGGAAACTCATGTTGACTTTTCTCTCAAAGGATTCCTTCTCAAAAAGGAGTTCTTGGGTATCCATGAAATCGATGAAAAGATTTTTTTTCTTTAAATTCAGTAAGAAATTTATAGTCATTAGGGACTGATGTAATTGTCTGTATCTCATCTGCTGGTACTGGTGGCGATGATGATCTAGGATCAGGGATCGTCTCAATTTTCACCTTCCCACTATGAGAGTGAAAGATGATCTCTCCGTACCATAATCAACTATCACTTCAGCTGTTCGGAGGAACAAATGACCTAGTATGATAGTTGTATGGAATAACAACGCAGAAGTATCCATATCAATGACATAAAATCAACTAGGAATCTCATTCCTTACACAATTACAATAACATCCTCTAATATGCCTCTCATCCTCTTAATCCATCTATCACCAAACTGAATTATCATTCTTGTTGATTTAAGAGGCCCTAATGCAAACTCAGTGAGTAGAGAGGATGGAATGAGATTAATGGAGGATCTGCTATCAAGAAGAGTATGATCAAATTATGATAAAAAGTGTGGCAACGGATGTGAGGTGCTCCCTTATCTTTCTTATTGGGAGGGAGGTTGCCGATGACATGAACTGTGGCCATGGTGAAAATGTGTTTCTCTGTCATCTTTCCTCTGTTCTGCTAGGGTTGACACTTTTGAGTACATGCTTCTTTCAATCCCTTTTTCACTGCAGGCATGTACTCCATGACCTTAATAAGTGGCATCGCTGGGAAGATGTTATGTAAAATCTCTACCACTCCTGGATCAGATGACAATGTTTTTAATTTTCATTATCTTTATTTTATTAAATGCAGAAGGAAGTGACACAGAATAAGAAGAGATAATCAACTGCTCATTTCACTAATTCAAAATAAAATCCTCATATAATTTTGGACAAACAGAATCAGTCTATACAATGTTATCTAAAACAAGGGTAGATGAAATAAAACCGAAAATTGGAAGGGTTGTCACTGCTGGTGGAGAAGGATATTCCGCGACAGGTATGTACTCCTTTTGTGCCAACGGTAAACTGCAACTCTCTCTGAATGAAGAAAATGGTGAAACTCCAGGATTCATTGCTATTACACTGAATTGCTGCTCTGCTGGTGAAGAAGATGATTATGTGGAAGGTGAGGCACTCTCAGTTGCTCGATCTACCAATCCCTAGGGTAGTGAAGGTGGTTGTAATCTCCTACCACTCTTGAGATGAATGGCATCAAATAAACATGTAAAATCAAGGGTCATACTTGTCTCGGGAGTGGATGGATCATGGGATACCTTCTCCTTAAATCTGAAAATGTTGGGATTGGCTTTGACCTATGCAGGAAAACATGTTTTCGTAGTGGTTAGGTCATCGATCCTCTAAGTCAGATCATTCATATTCTCCATGAGCAATGCAAGCTAATCGGTGCTGGATTATCCAAAGGTGCCTCATGATGCTCAATGACAGGCTGTCATTGAGACTGGTAGTGAGGAGGTTGCTGGTATTCATATTGTTGCTGGTAATGGGGAGAAAGAGGATGTAAATACTGTCCATATGATGCAGACTGCTGCTAGTGGTAAGGCTGCGGAAAATATGCCGACTGCATCTGCTGCTGGCCATGTCTTTATTTATGGAAGTGAGGTAGAGACTGATAGTGAGGATGGAACTGTTGTGTTGGTATTGCTATTGACTAACTGTCTGAAACTGGTGGGCAAGTCTGTGACCCTGCTGAGAACCCAACTGGCCTTGCCCTGACAACGGGGTTTGTTACGCTCTCAGTTGAACCAAATACCATTCACTTCTTGAATGAGAGGTGGAGGTGGAGACTACTGTTTACTAATAGATGGAATCTCCTTTTGGTATGACACTATCTGGTGGGACTACTGTTGGACCAGGTCAAGGTTCCACATGTAGTAAATGCATTGAGCTGTGGATGGACCTCTAGTACTCTACTGTGTGGAAGTGGAAGAAGTCTGCTCCCTAGAAGATTTATCGGTTGCTGCATTTGCACTATAAAATGCACTGATCGTACTCACAATAAGCTCCAAATGTTACATAATCTCGTCTAGCTTATCCAGGTTCTTCATCCTCTATTCTATCACTTCAAGCTTCTCAAGCTCCTTGGATCGTTTCTCAATTATGTCCACTTCAGATTGGTGATTCCAGTTATGGTCATATATGAACTGTCCACCCTATCAACAACACGTGACATCGTCATGTTGACAACCTTGTGGGGTGCTACAGTTGTAGAAAAAGGAACATGATTCTTCTTGAATGCACAAAAAGAAGAAAAAGATGTAAAGCTCTCTACCATCTCCTCAAAAATCTGGTACAGGACATCCTCATCCTTGTTGAATTGACTCCCCTCACAAACGACATCTACCAGCTTCCGGTTCTCAATGCTCAGGCCCCCAAAGAAGTTTTGCACTAGGTCAGTCTTTGGAATATCATTACGTGGGAGCTTCCTGTTGAAGTCTTTGAATCTTTCCACGCCTCGTCAATAGGCTCATGGGACATTTGGGAAAAGTTGGCAATCAATGATCGCATTTGGTTGAGTCGTCCAAGTGGGTAATACTTGTTAAAAAATGCAGACCTCAACTCTTCCCAAATAGTGATAAACTTTCCATAGTGTTTTATCTAGTATAAAACCTTGTCTATGAGACTAAACAGGAAGGATGACAGCTTCACTACCTCTTATGGAACTTTTGGGTAGTGTATAATGCCACATATGCGATGGAAGTGTTGGAGGTGTACATATGGCTCTTAATTTATGTGTCTGTGGAATATTGGAAGAAGTGACAAAATGGTGGGCTTTAGCTAAAATACACATGAATCCTAGGGATTCTAATCAATGAGTTTGTCGGTCCTACCCCTGGATTATAGGCATATTTCTACGTGAGCTTGGCCACTGGGTTGAGTAATGGATCATCTCCCCCATTCCCACTTCCTCGAAGGTTTCTATCCTCCTCTCTTGTTTGTCTTGTCTCAACTTTAAGATCATATCTCTCAGTCTAACCTTTTTGCCAGCCAGTTCAGTCAACTGTGCCTGAATGGCCTATATGGAGGCTAACATCGTATGATTGATCTCGCTCTACTCATCCATTGAATTCTTACCCTTATGTGGCATCAAGTGTGCTGACTCAATTTCAGAAAGTGTACATGGCACTGAATCAGTCCTTAACATTGGTGGAGTCTCAAATGATAGATCAAGATTAGAGTCTATCTTAAACAATGGATTGATTGATGATGTAAAAGGTGAGGTGGAGAAGGAGGAATACTCCGGTAGTGAGTCTTCCCAACTAAAAGATGCCCGGTTTAGAGCGTGAAATGAGTTTGCAAAGTTCGAATGAGTAATGCTTCAATCCAACATCTTTGATTTCAAGAGGAAAGATGCAAAAATACGATGGTCAACACAAGTAGAGAAAGTCATAAAAAGACTTGAAGTGCGCAGAGGGATCTCTAGCACAAGCAAACAATCACAATACAAACCCCCAACGCACCTACTAAACACAATTGGAGACTGTAAGATTTCGGTTTTTTACCTTTTCAATTTTAAGTTTAGTGAATTTAAAAAAAGTTGCTTACTACACCACACACAAGGTCAACCTCCGTATCACCTAGTGTGTATATTCAAACCTCCCCAAACAATGGTACCATCTTCCTGACAGCCATGTTCAATATCAGGACCAAAGGGAGGTAAGAGGATTAGCACTCCAAAATGATTTTCTTTGTTCAGATGCAATTGCTTATAGTTTCAACCATACACCGAAAAGTGATGTATGGGTACTGAAGGCATAAGTTTAGGGATTTGGGATCTACCCTTACCGCTACATCCTCACCCACTCTTTCTAGAGGTCTGTACCTACAACCAATGAGGGTTTACTCTCCCAAAAACAATGATTTTGTCCTTACGTTTAGTTTTAGGGTTAAGTTTTCTTTAGCAGTCCTAATTTTATACAATTGTCACTTTTTTGTGTTTCTTCAAGGAATCATCTATCGAATTTCCAATTTCCTTTCGATATTATGTGAGTGAAAATAATGAAGAAATTCGGAAATGCCAATGCACGAGAAAATTCAATGATGCATGCAAGATATAGAGGATGCGTACCATGTTGCCGGCACTCTATATGTAGGGTGATCCACGCAAACAATAATTATAGAAAATAAATTAACCTATATGATGCACGAGAACTGTACTAGAAGCAACTTCTATTAACGGTCAAGAACATGCTCCAGCAAGATAATAAAACCTACTAAGGTCTCATGCACACTAAACCATGCGAAAACAAAGAAAAAGAAGGTGGTGAAAACAAAATCAGAGTGGACCCCAAGTGCACCAGCACTTATTGAAATAGTCCCCGCAAATACAAGGTATATAGTGGCCTTTCAAAAAAATAGGCAAATGTGAAATAATTAATTACTGATTTATACAAGAATAATGAATGAATAAATGCTAAATTAAAATAAAAAATATGTATATAGTGTGATCCAAGTGACTGGTTCCAACACTTCTTCTTCTCATCCTCCTATGCTCTCATGCAGTTTGATGTAGAAACAAGTCACCCCTGCTTCACTCTGGTGAACCGACGCTCCTAAAAATGTTGCCCTCTTTCGTCGAGCCCTCGTAAGAAAGAGGAAATACAAGAATGTGTAAGAGACACAGTTATAAAATATGAGCAAAAATAATGTGAAAATAAATAAAGTGATTATAGATAAGCAAACAATGAAGTGGATCTAAACCATAAGAAGAAGAGCAAGTGAATATATATATATATCAAATGAATCCCTAAGCCTGATATCGTGGAGCTTTTGGAGTCCGACACATCGGATCTTGCAAGCATTGTATCTACTTCCTTAACAACATGTGGTATTCAATTTTATTGATTACTCCTCAACAATATGCAAATCCACGATATATATACACAAAAATATAGACAAAATAGATGAAAGGAATAATTGCAAAAACGTATACAAAGAATAAAAGACAGTGACATGGACAATGAAATAAATGTCAGAATATTATAGACAAAAATAAGAAAAAGAAAAACAAATATAGACAACCAAGAATAGTAGGTCAAGATGAAAACCTAACTACCCTTGCCATGCCTCTCCGACAACGGTGCCATTTTTTTGAACGCCAAGTTTGGGTTTTTATTTAAATGAATTATTCACAAATGAAATTGTGGTCATCGCAACCCAGAGAAATGTTAAGAAAAATTTATTCAATCTCGGACCAAAATAAATACAGAAAACATAACAAGAGATATTTTGCTATTTAATTTAACTATATAGCATATAGGGTCGAACTCAAGGAGGCTATAAAAATCTCGATAGTTATAAAATTAATTAAAAAGTCAATGAAAAGAATAAAGGAATTTCTATGCACACTAGTCTTGATTTTTGTGTATTTGATTTTTTAGATTTTAAATTTTAATTTTTTTAGGTTTCTAATTTTTATTTATTTTTTCATTTTAAATTTGCAAAATAATTATTAAAAGAATCAAAACAAAATGAATAAAAATAAATAAGAAATCAATAAAAAGAAAAAAGGGAGACAACTCTTGGATTTTTACAAAGTGTTAAAATACACAGAAAATTAAAATGATTTTTTTGAGTTTATGATAATTTTTTAAATGTTTTTTTATGATTTTTCCAAAATTTCACAAATGAAATAAATCTTTTAAATAAATAAAAAATATAAAATAATATGAACATACACCAACTGAATGTTTTTGGAATTTTAAATAATCAAATAAAGTCAAAATGAATAAAATTTATGCAAATGAAAGGGGAATTTTGTATTTTCCAGAAAGGCATTTTATGATTTTTTTTTAATTCTTTATTCAATTTTATGAATTTTAATGTTTGTAAGTGTTTTATGATTTTTATGTTTTTTGTGATGAAAATAAATGCCAAAATTATTCAGAAATTAAATAAATCAAAAGATTTAAAAATATTAAAAATGATGACAATAAGTAATTTTTATGGTTTTTTAAGAATTAAAAAAAGATTTATATTTGTATTCATTTTCAAATGCAAGTATGTAATTTTTATGAGGTTTTTGAATTTTTAAGAACAATAAAAATGATAAAATGTAAAATAAAAATTATGGATGAAAGATATAGTTATCAAAATGCTAAAATTATTTTTTATGGATCTTTTAATGAGGTTTTGATATTTTATTCAAATTTTAATATGAAAAACAAATGTGAATGTAGTGGGTTATAAATGTATTTATTTAAAGGTTACGGACTAAATGATAACACATGTAAAAAATGCTTGGTGAAATGTGCAAATTTTCCAAAAACCTCATGTGTATGCACGTGCGCCTTGTTGGAATGGACTCAAATGTAAACAGAATATTTTGAGGGACTATTGAACAACTCAAAACAATAGACTATTTATTGCAATTAACCCAAGATGTCACTTTCTAGGCATGCTTGTAGATCAAACAGGACATAAATGTAATTAAAATATAATGGAGGACATAAAATGCAAATGTTCAAAACGTAAAATACTAACACGTATCCCTCTGGGACTTATTTCAAAATAAAACAAAGATAGTGGGTTGGATGCAAATATACCTTTTATTGACGTGGTGCTTTGGACGGCTCGATGGCGACGAAGCTCTGATCTAATGGCTAAGATGGCCTAATGAGTGGATGGCGTCGAACAGATCCGGTACTTCAATCCTCAGTGAAGAATTAGTTCAAAACAGACTGTCGCGATTGAAACTAGGGCTTGTGTTCATGATCGGGCGGACAAAGAATCTTCTGTAAGAACTGAATTGAAGGCGAGCTCCAACAAACTTCGATCTACAAGATATCGACCTATCTCTGCCTGGATCGCCTTCTGACAGGTGTTACAGCTTCTGCGGTGAATCTCCATCGATCTGATGTCCCCATGGTGGTAGGAGATGGTGAAACAAAAATCTGTCGGTCAAAGAATATTCGGCTCTAGGTGGACCTCAAACTTGTGATTCTCTACAGTTATTGTGTTTGTTGACCCTGCAATAGGAAGCCTATGCTCAGAAATACTTTCGACTGAATGATTAGGTCAAAAACACTGGAAGGGGTGAAGGGGCAAGGACATTCAACGGAGGTGATCGGGGGAGAAAGTTAATCCTTAGGTCTAGAAGGATCTGAGGGTGGTTAGAAGATGGGTGAGATGGAGAAAGTTATGACGAGCATGTTGGCATGTTCGGAATCGGTCCACGATGATTGTAACTTCTTCGATCGTGCATATCAGAGGTTGAAGATGAAGATCTTATTTAAGTGGTTCAGTGGAAATTAAGGCATAAATTAAATGAAAAATCAAAGAATAAGTGACTAAGTTACGTATGATGAATAAAAGCGGAGGAAATTCGCCTCGATCGGTGGTTACGATAGAGTGGCAGAACACGCGGTGAAGAGCTTCGACATGTGGCTGGATCTCGAATCTCAAGCTTTCCTAAGCACTCCCAGTTGTGCAGTCGGATAGCTGTCACCTAGCCTTCTTCCAATGACTCAACTTCGGGCTTGAAATTGCCAGAGAAACAGAACAACCTCGTGGAGGAGGTGAATGAGAGTTATTTATAAAACATATTCCGGTGACTTTTGAAATTAAAAATCGATAGTGAATCAAGGCATGATTGATGGATCTAGAATGTTGGCAAGTGAGAGGAGTGAATGGGCTAGAAAGCTAGTGAATATGAGGCGTGGGAAAGTTGGGTGAAATAGCGACGATGTTCTGGTTAGCGAAATTCACACGCAGACCCGACAGTTGACCCAGGTCAGCCAATGGTAGCACGTGGGAGAAAAGACAAAACATGGATAACGACAAAATAGGATAGAAAATAAGAAACAAATTGACAAAAAAATGAAAATGAGTTTAAAATTAAAAATAATAAAAAGAGAAATTGTTAATAATTTAATTTCCTTATTTTTGGTAATTTTTAATTAATTAAAAAATGTACTTACAAGGGCAAAAATATATAAAAGGCATTGTTTGTAGGTATGTATTCCTATGTATAGAAAAAATTAGTTTTTAATTAATTAATTATACAAATGTAAACATAATTTAATATTTTATTTATTTACAATATTTTACATGGGGTTTAATGAATTTTTTTATATAATTTTTAGGAATTAGTTTATTTGGTTAAATAAAAAGGTAGATGTACAGTACATACAGAGTGATACCTATACAGAATATACATGATTTTATTTTTATTGCCTTTTGATTTTATGATTTTTATTTGTATTTTATATATGTTAAATACAATATTTGCAACTAATAAAAAATACAATATTCAAAAATATGCACGATAAAATAAATAAATAATATACATAGTGTACATAGGTATAATGTACAATAGTACACTAGTTGGCCACATTTCACTCCTTAATTGTGATTTTTATGAAATCATCTCCATTATAAAGATAATTTTATTATGAGTACAATGAAAGAGAGTTTTATGAATTTGGAGTTTTGTGAAGCAGATATTTGAGAGTGTTATTATTTACACAATATACACTTATTTTTAATGAAATTATTTTTATTATTTACAAAAGAATTTTATTCATAATTTTAATGAAAAAATTATTTTTATTAAAAAGAATTTGGTAATAAATGAAATAAGGAAAAGAATGTGTAGTATAGACAATCAAGTACATATGATGAATATAAAAGTAAGAATTGAATTTTAGGTCTTTTTCGGCTTGATCTCCCTCTACTTTATTCCTTGTTTATTAGGTCAAGTCTTGACCTTCTCTCGGGGTCAGAGTAATATTGTATCTATTACATATATAAGGTCTTTATTTTCTTTATTTTTCCTTTATTTATTTTAAGTTAAAATAGTGATAAATATGCAATATTTACACAAGAATTAGGGTTAGTAAAAGATTTAATTTATTGATATTTACAAATGATTATAATTGATTCTAACTTAAAACAGATGAATAAAGATAATGAAATGCATATTCATCATCTGGCACGGGTGAAGTTTGCTATACTTGCTCGCATTTGATTCAGTCGTCTGAGAGGGTAGAATTTGTGTAGGAAAGATGATTTGAGTTCCTCCCAGTTGGTGAAAACCTTCCCCAGATGATAAGTCCAATGTAGAGACATGGCTTGTAGGCTTAAAGGGAATATTATAACTTTGACTACACCTAAGAGAATGTTAGGGAAGTGCGTGGTTCTGCAGATGTGCCCAAACTGTTGGAGATAAATATATGGTTCCTCATTTGTGTTCCTGTGGAAGGTGGGAAGCAAGTCCAAGAGTTGAGGCTTCAACTGAAATGGGCGTAGACAACAGGTATATGAATCCATTCCATCCTCCGTCCGATACTAGGGATTGTATGTCTCCTTGAGGGTCGGCTTGGGTTGTCCTCCTCGTGATTTTTCTCCTCCACCTCAATGAGGTCCACCTCCTATCTCTTCGTCTTCTCCTCCTCCTGGCAGGTTTCTCTCCCTCCTGAGATCATTTAGCTTATACTAGAAAGTTACCTGGGCCAATGCCTGGTCAGTTAGTTCTTGCTGAATCACCTATATGGAGGCGAGAAGTTGTGCAATCACCACGTTTTGATCGAGCTACTGGCCTGACTACGGTTGTGGTAGGTGTTGAAGCCATTTCTTTCTCTAAGTCGGAGTCTGAATCTGACACAATATGTGGCTCTAGATCGAGCTCTATATCTGCATAAGGAATGATGCCCCGAATAGTTTATATGGAAGCACCTGATGTGACAAGTTGGTCTGTGTTAAGGTTAACACAGAACTTCATTAAGGATGGAGATGTATAAGGAGTGAAATCAATTTCCATCCAAAATGGGCAGATTTGGGGACAAGATTGATCCCAGTTTATTGAAGAAGGTGGGGAGTCTGGAGAGAGGTTTTCTTAGTCTGAACCGTAATCTCAGGAATCACTCAGAATTATTAAAGAGGTCGACGGTGTGGAATTGTTGTGCTTGTCGGTGGAGTATCGACTTAGACATCCATGGGTTGCCACCTCGAGGTCAAAATGGAGGAATGATATGGAGGTCAACGAGAAATTAAAAGTGTGCAAAATAGTAGAACGACTCATAAGCGAGCAGGGGATAAACGAAGAATAAAAGAAGCAAAAAATGAGAGTCAAAATTTGCACAAGTGTGCTGAACTTTGATCTTGGACCTTAATCTAATCAATACAAACACCAAACAAGATTTGAATTCACCAACACAACCCCAGTGAAGCCATGAGAGTTCAGATATTTCTTATCTTTTCAGTTTTATGGTTGTATTATAGGAAAATCCTTTAACATGTCCTTAAGTATGCTAACCCATAGGAGAGTGTGTATAGTCAGGAAAGTACCCCGTACTTCATCCACCTCCTTTGTGACCTATGATCTGCACACTTTGAGGTCCTCGTTCTCGTGCTTGGGGGGCTACTAAGCCAGAGAAATAGGGTGAGAGTAAGCCAATACACAAAACTAATACTTCACTCGTAAGAGACATACTCGACGCAGGACAATGTGATAGACACCCCGTGAAGGTGTGGCAAGTGCTCACCACATCAGACCAAGTAGGATGTTCCGCACAAGGAGGGAACATCGTCATCTATAAGGCCCTACTTTCCCACGTACGATAGAAGCACAGTACTTCACCACCCCAAGTGATAAACAAGGATGTCACAAATCAGGTGTTGGGCTTTAATCCTTAAGTGTTGTGCCTCGCTCAATTTAGAGTGTACGTGAAAAAATGAAAGCTTTGTGAACCCAAAACAAGGATGTCCATTACTATTTTAATTAAGATAAAAGTTTATTTAGCAGTCCCCTAGTTTTAGAATTTTTGGATTTTAACTTTTTGGGTATTTTTCGAAGCAATCCGCCAAACATTTTTTTGTATTTTCTCTTTTAAATCCTAAATGTAATATAAGATAGGGGAGATAGAATGGAAAAGCAATGCAAGTGGATACAAAAGTGGAAATCTCACTCTTATTTCAAATGTGCATGCAAAGTGAGAAGACTCACAGTGCTTCCCAGAGCACTCCGCGTGGGATGCAAGGCAGAATTGGAGTATTTACACTATATGACGATATGCAAGTGAAGAAAGAGTCCTAAACAAAACTTGCTATTATCAAGAAGAACAAGATGCAAACTACTCAAAAATGGATGCTAAGTGTCCGGTCTGGGGGACTCCTTGATGCCCACCACAGTGGGTAATGCAAGCATTGTATGGAGTCCCTCATGGCATGTGGCTCCAAATTCAAGTAATTTGGAATTATTTTTTGACTAAGTCCAAAATAAATTAATATAGGTACATGCTTCTATTTGGTGTTTGGACCTAGCTACCGAGTCAAGCAAGCGTAAATATAGGGCTTCAATCACATAAATCAAAGAAAATAAAGGCAGACAACTCAAAACATGAGAAAGAAAATGAAAGGAAGCGATAAAACACAAAACTGCGACGAGGCCCCCAGATGTACGGACACTCGGGCAATGGTCATCGTTAGGTATGAAGTGTCACGACCTAAAATTATTACAAATAATTGTACAAAAATAAATAAAGCGCTCTCCTCACAAAATAAAATAAAAAAGTTAAGTGACTATGCTACGCCTCTCATTCCCTCCTTCCTCTTCCTCTTCCTCTCTCTTGGCTACCTCACATGTAGAAGAGCCCGCGTCCTAACAACTCGGTTGTCTCCACTTCTTGAAAAGATGGCTTTCTCCACAATGTCCCTCGCAAGAAAGATCAAAAAGGAAACATGCATTGGAACATATCAGATAATATAAATAATAGAGATCAAAAATGGAAATAATATGCATAATAGAATATACAAAGCTATGCTATCTGTTGCCCCCAGCCAGGCACCACTAGAAATAGCCTAATATCAATGTAGAGAGTTTTACGCTCCACACAAGGTGGGAGCGAAGTCGTCAAAAGTGACCTCTCACTAATTCCTAAGCGAGACCAACAATCAACCCACAAATGAAATAAATTAAGCAATCAAAACAAGTAATGTGGATGTAATTTATTATGGCCTTAAAATATATGTGTAGAGTGACAAGTATGGTAGTGGTTGATCATGAGAAGCACTTAGCGTAGCATATATTATTTAAATGAATAAATAAAGCAAGTACACAGATGTATGCCCAAAATCACTGAATGTATACGTCGGTTTTATTTAAGTAAAATAATAAATATTATATATATATATATGTATGAATACATATTTTATATTTTATTTCTTATTTCTTTTTCTTTGAAATATATAATGTAAATATATATATACAACTATATATATGTAATATGTATAATCTAGGGAATATATAATATAAATATACACAAATCAGAAAATGTAGATAATAACAATCCTTTTTTAACTTTTAAAGTTTTATAATAATTATAAGGTATTTATAATAAATAATAATAATATAGGATATAATTAATTATATATAAACAAATATAGTCTATATAAAATATACTATAGATAAATATATATAAAATAGTAAAAAATAGCCATTTAAATTTTTTTTATATTTTGAAATTGTTTTATATTTTTATGGACTATTATGGAGTTTTGCATTTTTTATTTTTAAAAAAGTGGGAAATAAGGGGGAGACATAAGTGCAAAATATCAAAAAAGTGTGTAATTAAGCTTGACTTTTCTAGGACTAAATACAACAGTCTAGAATCAAGGGGGGTGCCTGCAAAATGTCCCCTCACATGGTGGTCGACGTAAGGTGACCTATCATTGGATTAGAGTGCAAAATCAACTAGTTTTAGGGGCATAAATGCAAAATGTCCCAAAAGTTCTTAACGTACTTAAATAATTACAAGAACCATTATAAAATACAATAGAGTGGAGGGATGGCTTGAAATTTTTACCACATATCGGCTCTTGTTCCAATCGTCACCCTGTCGCCACATGTCTTATCCAATGCTCCTCGTCGAGCACCCCTTCAAAGGGAACGTGCAACCTTGATTAGAATAGGAATGCGTTCCTGATCTAACAAACACGGAAGAGTTGGAAGAATTGCAGAAGAACAAGCCGCTGGCGAACTTCGATCTCCTAGATCTCCTTACTCCAATGTCTTCCTATCGATCCAATAACGTCTACAAGTTGCTAATTTTACTCCATGTGTAGGTGATGCCTTCAATATGGTCGAAGAAGAATTAGGAACTCGGGCAACTCTAGATGACTAGGAGCTACTCCAAGTCCTCCAAGTGGTTCCAGGTTGCTCTACGATCCATGTATCCTGCACCAAAAGTGTCTTGGGATGAGGGCTTTCTCCTCGACCATGCAGTTAGACAAAAATCAACATGGGGTGGAATGGAGTGGAGCTCCGATGAAGGGTGGCAGACAGGAGCTTGTGTCTCGGATTCATGATGATTCTGTGGGAAAGTGGTCGATTTGATGGAGAATTTGATGGGGATATATATGAGGGTGAAATCAGAGCGGGTCACGGTCAAGGGATGATGAATTTGCCTTGAGCTTGAGCTCCAGGGAAAATGGGGATTTCTAAAATTAAACCTTAAAATGCAATTAAACTAGAAATTAATTGATGGAAATGAACCTAGCACTAAATGTGTACCTAGGGATGCGAAAGAACTGGCCTCTAGTCGGTTGTAGGTCGAGAAAGTTTAATCATCTCCTCCAGCAGTACTCTGGTGATGAGGTTGGATCTTCTCCTCCTTGACCTCTTCTCAATGCAAATCGGAAGCTTCCTCTTTTTTTCACTAAGGTGAAGCTAATAGGACCAATCTGACGAGCTAAAGATCAATGAAGAGGGATCAAACTTCGAATGATGTATGTAGGAGCTCTTTTATAGGCAAAATGAAGGGCGAAGTTGTGGATTGAATGGTGAATAATTTGAAGCATATTGATGGGAATTGAGGATCATAAATGAATTTAGGTTATCCCATCAACTATTTTTGTTCAATGCTTATAGTGAATCGGTCATTAGGACTCTTGGGAAAAAAGCAAAAAGTTGAGTGCCTGAGTCAAGTGTCATAAAAGGAGGCAGAGGGGGTAATTGACTTGGGTCAACTAACAATGCTCTTTGGTTGGTCCACATGGACCAACCAGAAAATTCCAAGGCCAAAATGTTTTAAAAATAAAGAATAAGTAATAAATGAATTAACTAATTTTCTATTATAAAATGAAAAATACTTCCACTTTATGTAGTATTTGATTCCTATTTTTGTTTATTTATATAAGGACATTAATTATAAGTCAATATTCATATCTATAATCATAACTATATTTACCTATATATTGCATATTTTATTTTAATTTTGTATTTTTCATTTTATTATTTTATACACATTATTTATATATAAGTAACTTAAATACACATAAATATATTTTTCTTGTATTTTTGAGCAGATATTTGTACACATAAATAAATAAATTTATTTATTATATATGTTTATGTACAAGTAATTCATTGATGTATTTTCAATGTAGTCTTTATTTTTATTTTATTTTATGGTTTTATTTATTTTAATTTTGGACACGAGTTATAAAAAATATTTGCAAAAGTATAAAAATATAAAATAATGAAAAATATAAATATTAAATAAAATGAATAACTCCAAATTAAATCAAACCACCTTCATTAAATAGCTAATTAAAAGTTATATACAATTAAAGGTGATTTTGATGAATTTCGAGTGCATATAGATGGGATACAGGTCATTGAAATTTGGATATTTGAAATTTATTTTCAGTGTAGAAGGTACATTGTATATTATTTTTTAATAAAATGAATTTTGTATTTTTCTATTCATTTTTATCTACAATTTCATATACAAGGTTTCATGATTTGATTTATAAATAATAAAGAATAAAATAGGTTCCAAAAATATAATTGTAGATGAAATAGAAATTAGGTTTTTGTGATTTATGTAAAATTTTTCTTCCCAATCTCCCACTACTTTATTCCTTATCAACTAGGTCATCATGATGACTAGGTCTCGGGGTCTAGCGTCACTTAACACCTATGGTGTCTCCTTCTTCTTTTCCTTTATTCTTTAATTTTGGAATTAAATACATAAAATATACAATATTTTATATAGTATTTTTGTACAACTAATCAGGTGTTTGTTTTTACAAATTAATGATATGCGCATTTATTTAGCTAGGGATTTAAGGCCAAAATGAAAGAATAAAGGTGATGAAATGGAGATTCATCACATACCTCTATCGAAGAAGAGTTGACATCGAGGGCAATGAGGATGGGGGACACGTAAGGAGAATTTTAAGGTGGTCTACCATAGTTACTACCTCTAAAACTTAGTAGAACAGTGCATTGAGATTGTTTCCATCCTCATATAGACCATCACTGTCGTGCATCAACAATGATACTAGCTATTGGTGTGCACTCTATGTCCACCACTTTTGGGCAATATTCGACCAAATGTGTTTGTCTGCGTAAGTGTTATCCATCTTAATGTTCATTGTCCTTTCCACTGTAGTGGCTCTGGTACGTAGCTAGTCAGCGGACCTCCTTCAACTCCTACTTTGTAGCAGACCTTAGCTAATCATGGTGTAAGACCGCAGTCCTCGACACATGCACGTTGTTTAGATTTGGGGGAGGTAGTTTGGTTTTGAAGACATAATTTCTCAAGCTCATAGGACTTGTTTCTACTATAGATAGTTTGGCCACTACAAGGCCAAATGTACTAATCGTGCAAGTGGCTTGGGTGCTCAGTAGCATCATGCTACCACATCAGTCGGTTTTTTGGATACAATAGAATCTATCATGCCATCAACACGATAGGAGTAGGCACATTCTTCTGGACTAGACGTCGGATATTTGGTTTAAATACATGGGATTTTCATTACGTGCATTGTCCATTTTAAGGGGTTGCACATTCTTTTCTCATACCATTGGGTGCCTACATTGTGCAAGTCTGTGTCAAGCATACTTACCCCATACTACATCTACGTACCAAGGGGAATTGTCCATTATCTATCAAGATGTCAAAGATGTAGCTGTACATATTGTGGGCGTGAGATGCCCACATTCCTAATGTTAATATAGTTAAAGGACTTTGACATTATCTTAGGCATGGACATTTTAGAGAGGCACCATGGTGCCTAAGCTACTTTGGGAAGACCGTTGTCTTCCGCATACAAGGAGTACAAACCATTCAGTTTGATGGGCGTACATTAGGCACATGGTTGAGTATATATCGACCTTAAGAATGCTACAGAACCTTAGTCAGGGATGTGTGGGATATCTTGTATACATTGTTGACACTTCCACCCATGACATGATGAGTTAGGATGTTTGGGTAGTACGTAAGCTTCCTAATGTGTTCTATAATGATTTATCTGAACTAGCCCCGATGAGAAAGAAAGAGTTTGATATTACACTATTACCATATACACCTATCAAGTTGAGAGTGATCAAGGTGTAGTTACAAGAGCTACTAGAGAATGGATTTATCTACCTCATTACATCACATCACCATGGGAAGCATCAATTCTCTTCGTCAAGAAGAAGGTTGGATACACGAGACATTCCATTGACTACAGGCAACTGAACAAGCCAATGGTCAAGAGTCATTATCCTCTACCATGGATTGATGATCTTTTTTAATGATTGCAATGTGTAGAGTTATTTTTTAAGACTGATTTGCGATATATATTTCACCAATAGAGGATCAAAGATTCAGATGTGATGAAGTCCACTTGTCATATGAGATATGGTCACTACGAGTTCATGGTGATGCCATTCTGACACATGAATGCACTTGCCACATTCACATATTTGAAGAACTGAGTCTTTTGTCCTTACATGGAGAGGCATGTGATTGTGTTTATTGATGATGTTCTATCCATTCCCATGATGAGCATGAATAGAAGTCACATCTCCGCATTGTATTTGATACATTTTAAGAGCATCAATTATATGAAAAATTAAACAAGCACGATTATGGCATTCTAAGGTTGTATTTCTAGATGACGTGGAAGGGAAAGGGTGGCAGATGTCCCTACCATGATAGAGACCATTTTTTCTTGGGAGCAACCTAAGACGGTTTCAAAGACTCATAGTTTGCTTGGCTTATGCAGATGGTACTTTGTATTACACGGTTATATTGTTGCTTCTAAAGAAGGTTTGGGATCCATACTAATGCAGTGAGGATAGGTCATTGCTTTTGCATCATGGTAGCTGAAGTGCCACAAGTGCAATTACCTCACTTATGACTTGGAGTTTGTGGCCATAAGCTTTGCACTAAAGATATGGTACCACTATCTACATGGTGTAAAATTCGATAGTTTCACATATCACAAGATCGTCAAGTACATCTTTGAACAATGAGAGTTGGAAATGAGGTGGAGGTGATGGTTGGAGCAACTGAAGGACTATTATTGCAATATCACTAACCATCGTAGAGAGGTATATGTTGTAGTAGTTTCCTTGAGTAACAAGCACACAAGGTCGTATCAGTGGCTTAGTTGCAGTCTTGGGATGTCGATACTACACTTAGTGGGTGGAATCCATTTGAGAGAATGTCTGATGTAGTGACTATGCCCACGTAGTACATTAAACTGTGCGACATGATCATCTAAGGACAACAAGTAGATCATAACTTGCAGGACCTATATCAGCATTTCCTAAAGGATGAGTTCAACAATTTCTGAGTTAGAGAGTCCATTATGTGGAAGGGAAATTGTGTTTGTTCTCTAGATGATGAGGCATTAAGGAGAAACATCCTGAATGAGGTGTATAATACGAGAGTTTCCATTCATCCAGGAAACATGAAGATATAAAGAGACCTCTATAAAATCTTTTTTCAATCAGTACCACACCTTACCTTACCCAAAAAATGTGTTATTTCCCTTATTTTGTCTTTTCTTGTCTTTTTTAAAAATCCAAACATATAATTTCATTCTCTTTACCTTTAGCTATAATATATTTTGAAAATTAAATAGAGTTAAAATTTTGCAAAATTAAATAAAAAATAAAAAATAAAAAAATCAGGAAATATAATATAAACATTTAAAAATTCTAAAACTATGCATATAATTCAAAACAAAGAAACATTAAAAAAACAAAAGACAAAAAATTAAAAAAATACTAAAAACCTAAAATATCTATTAATTAGAAAAAATTAATAAATAAAAATCTATCTGACTTGCTAGTAGTATTCGACACTCTTTTTTACATGCACATATACACATGTTTGAAGAGTTATAATAAATTTTGTTGCATAAATGTTTTATATACATATATTGTAGGTTGAATGTTGTTTGTGATTGAGTACGTATTTATGTTTTATTTAGAAATTCATGGAATTATTTTATTTAATAGCTAATATGTTGTTGCGATCCTGAAAATTCTCAAGTCTCAAAAAATTAATTTTTTAATGAAAGAATCAAGCCAAGAAAGAAATGCAAAGAGAGAAATCAAGTGCTATTTTATTAACCTATATAGTGTACAAGATCGAACTCCGGGAGGCAACAAATCTAGAGGGCTATTTAATAAGTAAAAAACAAAATAATAAGAGAAATTATTTTCTTTTTCTACTTTTATTTTTTATGGGATTTTTATCTTTTTATATTTTTATGAATTTTAATTTCTATATTTTTAAAGCTTCGTATTTGAATTATTATTATTTTTTATTTTGTAATTCTTTATATTTATATTTTTAAAGTAAATCAATAGAAATCGAAATAAAATACACACAACCACTTTTTTGTAATTTTAAAATATGATAAAAATATGCAGATTTGTTTTTATATTTTTGACTATTTTTGTGAATTTTTATGGACTTTTAGATTTTTTAAGATTTTTAAAACAATTAAAAGCTGTAAATGAACCAAATAAAAAATCAAGATTTTTTTAGGTTTTTAAAATAGAAAAAAGGCAAAATTAAGAAAAACATACATTAATAGAAAGACGATTTTCAAGCTTTATTAACAGATATTTATGTATTTGTGTGAATTTGTTATAATTTCATATTATTTTTTAGCATTTTATAGATTTTGCTATTTTTTTGGTTTTTAAAAATGTTTGAAAACAAAATTTATAGAGTAATTAAAATAAATTAAAATACATACAAGTGATTTTTTTTAGAATTTTTAAAACTATTTTTCGATTTTTTATTTTTTAATTACTTCGTGTAAGGATAAATATAAAAGTTTTTGAATTATTAAAAATATAAACTGAATTATTTTGTAAAATAAAAATTAGGAACGATAGATCTTATTAGCAGGTAATTATAGACATTTTGAGGGGAATTTAAAGTTGATTATTGAATTATAAAGCGAGATCAACAAGGTAATAATTAATCTGGAAGCACAAGGACTAAATCCCAAACAAAACTTATTTACAGGACTGATTGAATAAGAAAATAAAGAAAGATAGGGTGAAACTACAATTTACTACAAAAAGTCGTGTGCCAGCGCACGTGAGTCGTGCTGGAATGGACTTTTATGTGATTTTTCAATTTCCATGGGTCTAATAGTAACACAAAACACCAAAGATCTTATTTCAAATAAATGAGAAAAAACATGTGCTATACACGTGTTGTAGTCCAAATTGGACTAAAAAACAAATAAAATAATAAATTAGGGATTTTATGCAAATGTGCAATCAAATAACAATGTGACACGTGTCCCGAGAGAACTTATTTAAAAAATTAAGAAAGGGTAGTGGCTTATGAGTAAATTTTCATTAGGCTCATGCTTTCCTCGTGCAAATCGGACGACAATTAATCACTAGTTTTTATCTTGATCTACTGCTGCCTTTTAGGGCAAATCAAATGGTTGTGATGCGAACTAGTGCCCTCTCTTCCTGATCGGATGACAACGGGAAACATGAAGAACAATGATGAAGGAGCTCCTCGCTGAGCTTTGATTGGGCTAATCTCGACTGATATCCACCCTGCACAAAGCCTAAAGGTCGGAACACATTCCTGCTATGCCTCTCCGTCGATTGGATATGTTGATGAAGCTCAAAGACAGTTGGATATGTGTGTGTGTGTGTGTGTGTATGGAAGCCCAGGTGCTCTAAAGAAGAATGCCTCATCACAGGTTTTGATTGCTAGCTCCCTAGCATCCAGAGCTCTACAGATATGTTCCTCGCTCAGAAAATAAGATCCAACCAACATTATTAACAAAAAATAAAGGAAAAAATCAGAGGAATGGTGACTCTGTTGTAGGGTCATTGGGAATGGAGACGGATGTTCAAATTCAACAATATCTAGGGAGATTATACGGGTAAGTAATATGGATAAGGGGTTGGGTGATGTGATCGGAGGGTCGTATGTGATAACATGATGAATGAAAAGCACTGGTCGAGCAGATCGGTGCTCAATGGAAGATGAATGAATTATTCCTAAAAACAAATTTAAAAAAGAACTAAAAAGTAATTTCATAGGGTAATTTACTAAATTAACCAACGGATGATGAAGATGTGATCAAAGCCTCAATTCACTCATTAGGCGAAGAAACTATAAGTCGCTGGCAGAGCTCCCACAGACATGATGGATCTTGATCCTCATGTACTCCTCGCGCTCCCAATATCACTGCTCTCCTCTTCTAGTCTTAGCTTTGGGCTAGAAAGTTATTGAAGACAGGATTAAATTGGAGGAATGACCTGAAGGGTATATATATAGATGGAGGAGTTGTATGAAAATTCAAAAGGGATTGGTGAGTGAGCAAAGGCCGGAAACTCAAATTTATTAATCGGGCGAGCATGTGTATTATTTGGGCCAGAGATTTGGAGAAGGAATCTGTTGCAGATGATTAGCCGGTTTTTGTAACATGATCAAAGAATAGTGGCAGACAAGCCACTTATCTGGGCCAGAAAATGAAGTGAAGGGTTGACCTGGGTTTGCCCAATAGCAACACAATCCGTATACGACAAATGAACTATAAGAAAAAAAGTAAAAATGGAAAATTAATTAAAATAAATAAGACAATGAATTTAAATAACTAATTATATAAATAAAAAATGTTAAAAACTAATTAAACTTATTTATAAAGTTTTTTAATAATTTAAATAAATTTAATAATTACTAAAAAATATCTTCCTTTGAAGGTATATATACCTATATATACAACACTTGATTTTTATTAATTTTTGTACAATTAAATATATTTAATATAATAATTTCTTATTTTACAAAATAATTTTAGGATTTTATGGCTAGTTTTATTTGGATTTTATGACTTAATTTATTAGGTAAAATAATTAGAGGGATTTGCAATATATGTTGGTGGTATATATCAAATATATACATGAATTTATTTTTTATTATTTTGGATTTTAATATTTTTATTTGCATTTTATATACATCAAATAATATATATATATATATTATAAAAATATACATGTATAAAGATATTTAATAAAATAAATAAATAGATTCAATATGATAGAATAATATAGGCACACTCTACAATACACTCTAAAAAGATGTTTTCACATCTTAACCAGTTTTAATGAAACCACTTTCATTTTAAAGCTTAGTTAATTTAGAATACAATAAAAGTGAGTTTTATTTATTTTGAATTTTTATGGAGAATACATTGATTTGATAAGTTGGGTTCTTCAACTTTTTCAAGGTGTTTTTATTTTAACTGTGCACAATAATTCTTCTAGCAATTATTTTTAATATTTACAACTTATTTTTATGTACAATATATAAAAAGAAACCATTTTTATTTTATATGAATTTAGTGATAAAAAATAGAGTAAGAAAATCTATAGTTTGTACAGTTATATATGTACATGAGCCCTCCAGTTGTACCACCTACATGAGAAAGGGGAGGAGCGTCGTTTCCTTTTTTGTCCACCACTGCTTCTACCTTCGTCAACGACATGATGAGACTCCATGGACCTATCTGTTGGACATGCGAGCCCATGGTGAGACATTATGCAATAAATGTTATTGCAAATCATTCTCTTACCTGAAAATGAAGAATAACTAATTAGTATTTATTGTCCCTTAGTACAATTAGGGTAATGTACCGTGGCCATCTTAATGATCATATAGCTGTTGATTCAAATGTTGAGTCATAGAGGCTAGTGCTTGGATGATATATAAAGAGTTATATTATGTACTCATCATGCTCCATCAAGTGATTGTTAAGAAAGGATCTCCAGCCAAACAAGGAGATGGTAACTCTTCTCTAATGGTTTACATCTAGCCGACCTCTTGATGCATATCCTCTATATAGGAATAGAGATTCATAAGTGTTGGATAAGTTAGGTCAAAGAGTTGACTCATTGAGATTGAGATAATGAAGACCTATGTTGTATACTATCAAGATATAGACATGCATCCTCTTACTATATGTTTGAGAATGTACATTACTGACAAGCTGGTGTTCATAAAAGGGCATATGAGTAGTACGATATCTTAAAGGGGTCTTACAAGTTCATTACTGAATCGTAAGACATGAGCTCACTGATGAGATATTGGGATCAAATTCCGTGCAAGATACTCTCGCTTTAGAAGCTTGATTTAATTTCTTGGTTTTATATATGCTTTTGGAAAGAATATGGTAAATATGTAGGTGTGAGATATGATTTTTGGAAAGTATATGATCAATACCAACTCCCAATGATCGAATGAGAAAATTAATGATAAAACCCTGAATAACACAATCTAAATACAATCTAAAACTTCGGGATTATTCCAGGTTGTTCATTATGCAGGATGTACGGGTATTAGCAATACTTGAAGATGATGTAATCGTAAGAAATTGTATAATCGTAACACTTCCATTTCATGGGAGAGATGAAACCAGTTTTGATTTTTGTGACTCCTCTCAATAATGAAGTAACTCGATCGTAGTCTAAATGTTAAACATTGATCTTAACGTAATTAAGAAGACAAAAGAACATTAGATTTACAACTACGACTTAACCAATCCTCTTTGAGAGGACCCCTTGATATGTATTTGAGATATGATCTCAATATCGAAGTCACTATACATGGAATGTACAATAGCCCTGTCATTATCTCCAAGCATCTATGGAGAAAGCACATTATTCCTGAAAGAGTTCAGGAATAATTTCATTGCTGACAATTTATCTAAGCATTGAGAAAACTTATAGTTGAATGTGATTCAATTACCATGAATATTGTGAATGTGATTCAAATTATTTGGGTACATGACAAGAGTCATCCAAGATAATTAAATATGACTTAATTATTAAGGATACAGAGAAAGTGGATATCTCTATACATATTAATCATAAATATTATAAATGTGATTTATATTGTATTGGAGACTATTAATTGTAAATAAGACACAAATTAAATGTTGATGTGACTTGGATTCGCATTGTACAATTAATTGTAAATGTAATTTATATTTTTAAGGGTGGTTGAATTTGATTCCTAATTCTCAATGATTTTGTTTAAAATTATCACAAATAATTTTCAATAATTATTTGGTGATATTTTGTTGATAAAAGATTCCATGAAATAAGAATTAATGTATTGAGATTATATTAGGATTGGAGAGAGATCTTCTCTCTCCAATCAAGGTGGTCTTCCACCATGTATAAGGGAAAGGAGGCTATCTCCTTTACCCTTACGTGGAAGGAGGCTCTATAGTCCTATTTCATTTGGTAGACATTTGATTTAATTGAAACTAAATATGTTCATATTATTTACAAAATATTTATTTTGTTTTAAATTAAATTAATTGTTGTTGTAAATTTTTTAATAAAGAGTTAAAATGCCTAAAATACAAAATAAAATGGTAGTGTTAAAGTTCATGTTAGCATGCATCTAACCCTATTTTTTCATAATTTTCTTAGCACGGATGCTATTTTCAATAAATGAAATTTCTGCACTGAAAATACATGTACTAGAGAAGGCATATTTGCAATTAAAATTAAAGAAAACGAGCAATATGCAAAATACCCCAAACTATATTACTAAATCTAGAAATTTTAATACAAAATAAAAATACAAAAATCTGTGAGGGCATCTATGCAAAATGGCCACCTAACGTGGGACAACACGTGTGGTGACCAAGCATGGAACCATGTGTAATATTCAATAAGTTCAGGGGCCTCTATGCAATTTTTAAACAATTATTGAAATTACAAAATTTATTTACACGACTAATAAATATAACAAGAAGATGAGGGACTAAATGTGCAATCTACCCCAATTATGTGCTCCATCGTGCGATTGATGGTGATTCACATGTCGTCCCTTAAGAGACGACGACCACGGTTAGAAGGTAATGGTTCGTGGATAGACAGTCATATCTCAATCGGATGCTCAATCAACGGTTGATGTCTCCCTAGATATGACAGTGAGAGTTCAATCTGGAACAACTGGATCATCTGACGGCTGGGACGTCCTTGTTAGCCATGTGAGCCCGAGGCGAATACAGTAAATGTTATTGTAATAAATATGTTTTATCAATAAAAGATATTGATTGTTCACTCCCTTTTTGAAATTAAGTGAAAGAATGCACTATACGGTCCCTCCGTACAATTAGGATTATGTACCATGGCCGTCTTGATAATCATATAGCTGTTGATTCATTAAATGAATCATAGAGGCTGGTGTTTGGATGAATATCTAATGAGTTAGATAGAGGACTCATCAAGCACCGTCAAATGATTATTAAGAGATGATCTCCAGCCTGAGTAGCAGATGGCAATCCGTTCTCACATAGGTTGATTTCTGACCGACCTCTTGATGCAGGTCCTCTGCATGGGAATAGTGATTCGGAGGTGTCAGATTAGTTAGGTCAAAGAGTTGACTTAGCGAGCTCGAGATAACCTAAGTCCTATGTTGAATACTGTCATAGCATAGGCACACATCCTCTGACCAGAGACATATGTGTTACTATAAATCTGAGTATGTACATTTGGCAAACCATTAGGTTGACGACCTAACCATGGTCTATACACCGACGATCTGGTGTGCATATAAGGGTATATGAGTAATACGATCTCTCGAAGGGATTATACTGGTTTGCTTATGAATCGGAAGACATGAGCTCACTCATGAGGTATTGGGACCAATCAAATTCCATGCATGGTCGTCGTGCTTTGGAAGCATGATAAGAATTTGAAGGTATGATATATGCTTTGGGAAAGCATATGATCAATACCAAATTCCAATGACCAAGATTGAGAAACTTGGTGATCAAACCCAGAAGAAGATAATGTAAAATTTATCTTCATCTTCAGGTTGATCATTGGTCTTCCAGTATGCAGGATGTGCAGGTATTGGAATACCTGAGGGTGATGTGATCATAAACGATTGTATAACCATGACGCTTCCAGTTCGAGGGAGTAATGAAACAAGTCTGGATTTTAGTGAGTCATCTCAGTAGAGAGGTAACTTGATCTTGCTCCAAGTGTTGGACATTGATCTGAATGAGATTCAGATACAATGAGAAGATTAAGTATACAGACTAGATTTAATCAAGCATCTATAGGAGGTTCGTTAGATCTGGATTTGAGATGAGATCTCAACATCCAAGTCACTATACGTGGAACAATAAAATCGCCATCTCCTTATCTCCAAGTATCTGCGGAGAAAGCACATTATTCTTGAAGGTGTTCAAGAATAATTCCTATAATGAATTTTGTATCCAAGCAAGAAGGTCCTGATGATTAAATGATATTTAATGATCAAGTATAATATGAATAATATTCATATTGTGAGAATAATTGTCCAAGAGAATTAAATGAGATTTAATTATCAAGGAAAAGCAGATCGTGGATAGTGCTATCCATAATATCTGTATATATTATAAATGCGATTTATAATATATATCAGAGAGAGAGAGAGAGAGATTTTGTAAATAGCATTTGTTAATTGTTAATGTGGATTGGATTCACATTAATTAATTAATTTGGAAATGTAATTTACAAATTAGTTTGGATTGTGAAAATGATTCACATATTTTTCAATGGCATGATTGAAATATTCACAAATTAATTTGGAATTAATTTGGTGGATATTATTGCAATAAAAGTTATTGCAATTTATTAAGAAATAATAGGATAAAATAAAAAGGAGACAATCACCACCAAAAAGGGGTGGCGTCACCAATGACTTAGTCATAGGTGACGCCCCCTTATTTTTTAGGGGTGATTTGTTGTCTCTCTTTTTTTGTTATCTTGTTATTTCTTAACACTTAATTTATGTTAAATTAAATTGTGTTGATGATAATGCAACATATATTTAATTTGATATAAATTAATGTTGTTGGTTTTTAACCAACAACAATCATGGCTGTTGATTGACACTCTGATCAACCTAGCCGTTGGATCTATGTATGCCATGGATTGAGATCCATTGGATCCCAAACTAATATATATGGAGGGCAACCCTAGCCCTCGAGAGTATACAAGCGTACATGTATACTCTCTCTCTCTATCTGATTCTCGTCATCTCTCTCTCTCTAAGGTGCCTGTCCATCTTATGTGTTGAGAGAGACCTTCTCGCCTTCGCCTTCGACTACTCGAGGATCTCCATCTTCTTTTGGGGTTGCTTGCTCTAGAGGAAGACGACGGATTTCGTTGGACGAAATCAGGGTATTCGAGGCTTGGATCTTCGTCGAGGATTGCGGGAATCACACATCTCATCATCGCGCCCACAAGTGTTGTCTTCGTGGATAGGATTTGAGAAAGGAGGATCTCTTGCTTTAGAGATCTCTTGATCGCAACCATGCTTCGAGAGGTATTTCTAATACTTTGTGGTTTGATGAAACGATCCAAGAAACGTTCTTGTGATCATTTGGTTTCATCACATGTTTTAAAATTTATAAATTCCGCTACACCTTGCGACTTGTCGCCCTGATTGCATGAGATGCGATAGTCACGCTTCCGTGATGCGCTTGAGGATTCTCAATATCCTTCAAGTGGTATCAGAGCCTCAGGTCGAAAAAGGTTTTGGATGTGATCCATGAACCTAGGACGACTTGGGTTTGAAAGGGTCGCGGAAGTTTTATCGCATTTCAATTTCCGCGCCTCTTTCTAATTGGATTTTTTCGGCACTGTTTAAATTGTGTAAACACGAAATATTCAATTGGATTTTGTTCCCATTAAATAAGGAAACCATAGGATCTGAGTTTACAAAATTTGTATTTCATTTGCTCAAGATATGGTCTTTTGAATAAGCATGTATTCGCTGTTGCGGGAACATCAAATCTGAACGTGATTAACAAGTTAATTACTGTTTTGATACGCCTCGAAATGCATGTAATATAACTTGGGTTCTGTTGTAAATAAAGTTGGCAATCTTAGGAAACTTGTTTTGTGAATTTTGGATTTAAATTGATCAAGATAAGTTTATTTTAGTGATTAGGGGTCACTGCTGGAAATTGACAAACTTGATCATGAATCTTGTGATAGTCATTCAAATAAATTGATGAAAATTAATTGTTAATTTTCTGAAATTGGTTATTGATAAGTATTTTTGAAATATTTAAAGATGATAATCAATTCTTTGAATGACATCCCACTAACCATAATGATAAGATAGTTGATCTTGATCATTGGTTAATATGAAATCATCAACAAAAATTGTTTGCATACAAAAACCTAGGTCATCCTACAATAGTTGTAGGATAACTTTTACATGCAAAACTCTGTTGCTTGAATAGGATTGGGGATTTGTTTAGCAAATCTCCTTATAATATAATCAAAATTGTTTTGATGTATATTATATGGTATAATTTCGATTGAAAGATCGATGAGCATCTCAAAGTACATGATGTTCTATCTGGCATTATGCTTTTCTGAGGTGGATATGGTGTCTAGTCGGAGAGCATTGGGGTAGTGGGTTGCAACGTATGTGGTCCATCCCACTCTTGTCGGTACTGGCCATGACAGCGGGTAGGGACTCGATAATGCCAGAGAAATCAAAGTGTATTTTTCTAATTATTAAAATTTGAAATAATACGTACTTTGAGTCTATACCTACTATTCAAGTATAATTAAAAGTTTGTTGATTGAAAATTAGATTGATAATTAATTTAATGTGATAAAATTAATTATATCCTATTAAAAAACTCTATTATGAATAGATGTGTAATTCCCTTGGAAGAATTAATTATGTGAATATGATTCACGATAATTAATTATTTCAATTTGAATAAGAGGTGGAGGATCACATGACTGACATCCATGGTCTCCCGTCAAGGCAAAGAATTTCGTCGCCAAAAGTTGTATATAGGAGACGCATGTCCGAAGTGACAGATCCTTTATACAATTATTTGGATCAAGTTCTTTGCTTCTCGAAAGAGTAAGGCCGTATACGTAGTGACCCCAATATAGGGTCCTCATATTATTGGGACGATATTGGATTGCGTATAGCGAGTATTAGGCATGTTGACGGTTGGTTCAATTAGCAACGAGTCAACATCATCTTAGGGGTGGTGGGCCCGGGTGTTAAAGATCGAATTGGGAAATGCAAGTTGGACTTGCAAGGCAGAATGTGTTCCCGCTTCTCTTTATTCGAGTCATAGGTTCTCATATTATTGGGATGTGATAAAGATAGAGAGGAGATCCTAGATCTTGCTTGAGATGTAGCAGTAAGTATATCTCTTACTTTGAAAGACGATTAGGGAATAATCTTTCATAGTGGACATAATAAGACGAATTTGATTTAAAATACCTTAATCAAATGTTTTAAAATTAGATATATAATTATTTATATATTCTAATATAGTGCATTCTTAATTTCAGAAAATAAAGTCCATGAACCCACTGGGCTGGCTCCTGGAGGTCAATCAGTTGACCGGATCAAATTATTCAGATTGGATCCAAAATTTGGATCTTGTCCTATATGCGGAGTGCATCTCATATGTGCTAACCAAGGACGATATTACAGGCACTCAGACTCTGGAAGATAAATCATTTAATGAGAAATATGATGAAGATCATAACTTGACATGGTGTTATATCCTTGGCTCATTGTCCAATGTGCTTCAGAAGCACCATGTGGAAATAAACCACTACCAAGAAATCATGTTGAATCTGAAAGAGATGTTCGGTGACATAAACCGCACACAGCGTTATAATGTGATGAAAGAGCTTATTCGCTGCAAGATGCAGGAAGGGACCTCTATTAGAGAACACGTATTCAAAGTGTTTGGGTACATCTCTGAATTGGAAACCCTGGGAGCCTACATGGATGCTGATATGCAGGCTGATTTTATTCTCCTGTCGCTCCCTAAGTCTTTCAACAACTTTGTTGTGTCATATCACATGAGGAATGTTGATTTTAGTAACGCAGGACTGTTAGCTGCATTAAAGTCTGCTGAAGACGTAATGAAGAAGGACAACCCCTCTGCTAGTGCAATGGATGCATAAGTAAAAGAAAGCACTGTCGGAAGCAAGGTTCTCGGAAGGGCCCGCCTCAGAAGAGAAAGAAGAAGAATCAAGGAGTTGGTTCATCTTCCAGTGCTTCCACGTTAATGACATCAAAGAAGACCGATGTCTGTCACCACTGCAAGAAGCCGGGGCACTGGCGGCGTAACTGCCCAGAGTACCTGAAGTCAGTTGACAAAGGTGAAGCCCCAACAGGTATGAAATCTACTTTCATCATTGAAACTAGCTTTCTCGTTGGACGAGAAGGAAGTTGGGTTGTAGATTCCAGTGCTTCTATTCACATATGCAATTCGTTGCATTTGTTTCAAGAAACTAGGAATCTGGAGCAAGGGGAGATAGTCATCCAGATAGGATCTGATGCAAGCGTTGTAGCAGTCGCCATTGGGACCTGACGACTATCGTTATCTAGTGGTCGAGTCTTAGTACTTAAAGAGTGTCTTTATGTACCTAAAGTCAGGAGGAATTTGGTATCCATATCTAAGCTTGTTAGACATGGATATTCCTTCCTTTTCTGTAATAAGTTAGTCACTAATCAATATGATAAATTTATTATTGATGGTGTTTTGACTTTTGGTGGACTCTATGAATTGTGCATTGATGAATGTGTCATGAATGTCACTACCACTAATAAAAACCCTAAAAGATCCAGGGAGAATGGAAATCATTCGAATATGATTTGGCATCAATGGCTTGGTCATTTATCTGTTGATAAGATCAATAGATTGATAAAGGATGGACACTTCGATTTTCTACAGGTCCAATCTTCATCTACCTGTGAAAATTACGTTCGAGGTAAAATGACCAGGATGCCTTTCCATAACAAGGTTACGAGATGCGAAGGTATTCTTGACCTAATACATACTGATGTATGTGGTACTTTCAGTACCACGACTCGAAATGGATATTGATATTATAGGATGTTTATTGATGACCATTCGTAATATGGGATTATCTTCCTACTACGTCATAAATCTGTAACCTTTGAAAAGTTCAAAGAGTTTAAGGCTTTGGTTGAGAACCAAACCGATAGGAAGATTAAACGAATTCGATCTGACCGAGGTGGCGAGTACCTCTCAGATGAATTTAAGGGATACCTTAAAGAGAATGGATTTATCTCCAATCTCTCTCCCCCTGGAACTCCCCAACATAATGGTGTTTCTGAAAGATGCAACAAGACCATCATGGATATGGTTCGTTCAATGATGAGCAAAGCACGTTTACCTTTTAGTTTCTGGGGATATGTAGTGGACACTGCAATATATATCCTGAATAAGATTCCTAGCAAATCTGTGCCTAAGACTCCTCATGAGCTCTGGTATGGAACCACACCTAGTCTTAATCCCTTAAGGGTTTGGGGTTGCATGGTCCATGCGAAGAATGTGGATGCAAGTAAGCTAGAATCTTGCACTTGTGAGTGCTACTTCATTGGGTATGTTAAAGATGGTATTGGATACCAACTTTATGACCTTGAGACCCAAAAGGTTTTTGTCTCTAGAGATGTGAAATTTATGGAGGATGACTTCCTTAAAGGTTAAGATAGAAATGAAGTAGAGGAACTCATTGAATCCCCTGAGGATTCTGAGGTTCCTGAACCAGAAACTAAGGAGATAAATGAAGATGAAACACCCATACCTCTTCAAAGGAGTTCGAGGGTGGTTGCACCACCTGAAAGGTATGGATTCCATGTGTCAAGTGAAACTGACAATGATCCTACTTCATTTGATGAAGCACTCGCGAATCATGACATGGATAGATGGATGCTAGCATTGAAGTCAAAGATTGACTCCATGCATAAGAAAGGTATATGGACCCTAGAGGATCCACCTAAAGGGGTGAAACCCATTGGGTGTAAATGGATCTTCAAGAGAAAAAGGGGACCTGATGGAAAAGTAGAGACTTTCAAGGCACGGCTCATAGCCAAGGGCTACAAACAGAGAGAAGGCATCGACTACGATGAGACGTTCTCTCCTGTTGCTATGCTTAAGTCCATCAGGACATTGCTAGCTATAGCTGCATCTCTTGACTACGACATCTAGCAGATGGACGTCAAGACAACCTTCCTCAATGGATACCTCGAGGAGGATATCTATATGGAGTAGCCCTAGGGCTTCATAGTTGAGGACAGTAAAGTATGCAAGCTAAAGAAATCCATCTATGGGCTCAAACATGCTTCTCGCAGCTGGAACACCAGATATGATGAAATCATAAAGAGTTATGATTTTGTGCAGAATCCTGATGAACCTTGTGTGTACAAGAAGCTTAGTGGGAGCACCATTGTGTTCATCGTGCTTTACGTAGATGATATCCTTATCATTGGGAATGATATAAGAATGATGACCAGTGTAAAGATTTGGTTATCTCATACCTTCGAGATGAAAGATCTTGGAGAAGCCTCTTACATCTTAGGCCAGAAGTTGTTCAGAAACCGAGAAAAGAGGATATTGGGATTATCACAACATGTATACATTAAGAAGATTCTTGAACGATTCCGCATGGATAGTTCCAAGAAAGGATTCCTCCCCTTAAGACATGGTATCCATCTGTCTAAAGGGATGGCTCCTCAAAGTGTTGGAGGAAAAGAAGGCCATGGATGGATTCCCCTATACATCAACTGTAGGAAGCTTAATGTATGCCATGATATGTACTAGGCCAGACATCTTCCATGCCGTAGGAGTGGTAAGTCGTTACCAATCCTGCTATGGAGAGCAACACTGGAATGCAGTAAAGAACATATTCAAAAATATCTAAGACGGACGCAAGATTACATCTTGGTCTATGGAGATGGTGATCTCCAAGACTTGGGATATACAGATTCAGACTTCCAGTCAGATATTGATGATCGAAAGTCGACATCCGGGTTTGTATTCCTGTTGAACGGTGGTGCTGTGAGCTGGAGAAGCAAGAAGCAGGACACTACGACAGATTCAACAACGGAAGCCGAATATATTTCCGCATCGAATGCTGAAAAGGAGGCGGTGTGGTTGCACAAGTTCATCTTGGAGCTTGGCGTAGTTTCCTCTGATACTCCCATCGCGTTACTCTGCGATAACATATGAGCCATTGCCCAGGCAAAGGAACCCAGGTGGCATCAAAAGAGCAAGCACGTGGAAAGGAAATACCACATCATTCGGGAGATTTAAAAGCGTGGTCATATCATAATCACCAAGGTGGCCTCTGCCGACAATGTTGTTGATCCTCTTACCAAACCTCTGGCGCAGAAGGTTTTCGACATGCATGTAATGAGCATGGGTTTATAATTTGATCCTGAATAGTTCTGAGGGCTAGTGGGAGATTGTTAGCCATGTGAGCCGGAGGCGAACCATTCTTACAATAAATGTTATTGTAATAAATAAGTTTTATCAATAAAAGTTATTGATTGTTCACACCATTTCTAAAATTAAGTGACCGAATGCACTATAAGGTCCCGCTGGACCATTAAGGTTATGTACCATGGCCGTCTTGATAATCATATAGCTGTTGATTCATTAAATGAATCATAGAGGCTGGTGTTTGGATGAATATCTAATGAGTTAGATAGAGGACACATCAAGCACCGTCAAATGATTATTAAGAGATGATCTCTAGCCTTAGTAGGAGATGGCATTCCTTTCTCACATAGGCTGACATCTGACCGACCTCTTGATGTAGGTCCTCTGCATGGGAATAGTGATTCAGAGGTGTCAGATTAGTTAGGTCAAGAAGTTGACTTAGCGAGATCGAGATAACCTAAGTGCTCTGTTGAATACTGTCACAGCATAGGCACACATCCTCTGACCAGAGACAGATGTGTTACTATATGTCTGAGTATGTACATTTGGTAGACCATTAGGTTGACGACCTAACCAAGGTCTATACACCAGCGAGCTGGTGTGCATATAAGGGTATATGAGTAATACGATCTCTCAAAGGGATCATATAGGTTCACTTATGAACCAGAAGACATGAGCTCACTCATGAGGTATTGGGACCAATCAAATTCCATGCATGGTCACCATGCTTTGGAAGAATGACAAGAATTTGAAGGTATGATATATGCTTTGGGAAAGCATATGATCAATACCAAATCCCAATGACCAAGATTGAGAAACTTTGTGATCAAGCACTGAAGAAGACAGTGTAAAATTGATCTTCATCTTCAGGTTGATCATTGGTCTTCCATTATGCACGATGTGAAGGTATTGGGAATACCTGAGGGTGACGTGTTCATAAACAATTGTATAACCATGATGCTTCCAGTCTGAGGGAGTGATGAACAGGTCTGGATTTTAGTGACTCCTCTCAGTAGAGAGGTAACTTGATCTTGGTCCAAGTGTTGGACATTGATCTGAATGAGATTCATATGCAGTGAGAAGATTAAGTATACGGACTTGATTTAATCAAGCATCTATGGGAGGTCCGTTAGATCTGGATTTGAGATGAGATCTCAACATCCAAGTAGCTATACGTGGAACAATACAATCGCGTTGCCCTTATCTCCAAGTATCTGCGGAGAAAGCACATTATTCTTGAAGGAGTTCAAGAATAATTAATAATTCCTATGATGAATTTTGTATCCAAGAAAGAAGGTCTTGATGATTAAATGAGATTTAATCATCAAGTATAATATGAATAAGATTCATATTGTGATAATAATTGTCAAAGATAATTAAATGAGATTTAATTATCAAGGAAAAGCTGATCGTGGATAGTGTTATCCATTATATCTGTGTATATTATAAATATGATTTACAATATATATCAAAGAGAGAGAGATTTTGTAAATAGCATTTGTTAATTGCTAATGTGGATTGGATTCACATTAATTAATTAATTAGAAATGTAATTTACAAATTAGTTTGGGTTGGGAATATGATTCACATATTTTTCAATGGCATGATGGAAATATTCAAAAATTAATTTAGTGGATATTATTGCAATAAAAGTTATTGCAATTCATTAAGAAATAATAGGATAAAATAAAAAGGAGACAATCACCACCAAAAAGGGGTGGCGTCACTAATGACTTAGTCATAGGTGACGGCCCCTATTTTTTTGGGGTGATTTGTTGTCTCTCTTTTTTGTTATCTTGTTATCTCTTAATGAATAAAAGGTGAAAATGGAGCTCGACTCGTCCTTTAGATTAATAATGTGGCAAAACATTATCGGGAATCGAATTTAAGAACTAAAACCTTTAAGTTCCACAAGTCTCTATTCAGGTCCCCTCAACAGTTAGGTCAGAACAAATCCTTATATGCAAATTTAAATGACTATGAATCTATCTTGTAATGTGTAAGTGAAATATAGTTCTACACATCAGAGATGAAAAAGAAACAACCTCCTCCAACGATTTATCTCTAATTCCCTAGCCAAGCAACTCTTTCTTCGAGGAGTGGGGCATTCCCTTCTGAGTTCAAGTGTAACCAGCTCAAGAATAGGGGGTAGAGAAGAGAATGTATTGTGACCAGTGTAGTCACGTATCCGTGGAGCTTGACTAGTGCAGCCAAGTCTCCAGCTGCAGACTTCCATGGTCTGAGACTTTGAAGCATATATCTTGCTTATTCATTTTTTTCTGACGACATTTTTTTACCTTTTTGCCAATCGAACTTTTTTGGAGATCTGTTTTTTTAATATATATATATATATATATATATATATATACGAAGTGCAACATGTACAAAAGGAGTTTTTCTTCTTGAGCAAGTAATATATCTCTCTTTTGAAGCCTTATTACAACCTACATCATCCCTTCGTTAAACATCAACGCCACTAGACTAGGTTGAGTTGCACTTCCCTCCTTAGAGGAGGATGGATGTTTCCAGCCGTGTGCTATACTCCAAACAAAAGGATTATACCTCCTCACCAACTCATAAGTAAAGAGCTATGTGCGGGGTCCTTGTCCAAGTTAGGTCACTGTCTAAAAGAATTGTGCATGTGTATGAAATATTCTACGTACACCAATCAAGAGGATATGTGAACATAGATGTGAAGACTCAAAGAATCAAGTCACTCGACCTAGAAAATCTTATGTTCAGTTCCAATAAGGTTCCTCTAAAATTTGATAGAATAAGGTAGAATCAAAATCCATCCTCGACTTATATTCATAACTTGGTTCAAAACCCACTAACTTTTCACTTGGCGAATGCTAAATATGTAGATGAAATGCAGATGACATGCAGTGTAGATGAATGAAGTGCATGACATTTGATGAATTTTTTTACCAATTTTACACACCCTGTAATTATTGCAAAATATATATAAAAATACGTGAAACTACAAGCTATGGCTAAATTATATATGTAATATATACACGCCGCCTATAATTAGCATGTGTTGTGTCCTCAAAGTACCAAAAGCGAGAAAAAGACATAGCTTGTGCTAAGCATAGGAGAGTTAAAATAATAATAAGTATAAAAGTTGATCCCCCCATACTTAGGCACTGGTCATCATAAGTATAGAGGAAGAGCAAAAATAGGGTGGTCGAGGCCAGGAGGAGAAATGGATGAGTAAATATACATGGAGAGCATCGATCCCCCCTATACTTTGGCTTTGGTCAGCCTATGTCTAAGATAGGAGTAAGTGTGAGAACCGATGAGATCTAGAGAATATACAAAGAATGGTGATGAGGGGAAAATGAGACTTAGGTCACTCTCCCCCCTATACTTAGGATCTGGTCATTGTAAGTATAGCCATAAAATCAAACGATATGGAGTTGGGGCGAGTGATATGAATCACTAGGGAGGGAGGGAAATAAAAGAAAAAAAATCAATACAAGGAGGAGTGGGAATATGCAAGGATCAAGAAGGTTTGTGAGGAAACTTCTTGCATGAGCGAGGAGGTGGGTAATATACATATTTATCGCTGTCAGAATCATCGTCACATGATTAATAGTGTGGTGAAGGGATCGTCCAACGAGGGTCAACACATGGTTGCTTGCTCAGATATGGTTTAAGAACAACTGAACTAAGATCACTCATATAAATCACCTCATTCGGACTTGAGGAGGACTCCTCAAAAAATCCTTCTCCGATATGTTGAAGGAAACATTCTTAGTTGTTGATTAATATATGATTATCATTCTTTGTTTATTTAATTTAGCCACATTTTTTTAGCAAAATCACTTGTAAATATGTGTAAATCCAATAAATTACCATTGTAGCTACTATTTTTGTTAATGAATAATTGACACCTTTTTCTAAAAATAAAAGAATAAAATAGAAAAGAAAAAGGAAAGAAGAATGTAATTATGTAATAAGTGCGGACTAACCCGAAACCCCGAGAGAAGGTCAATAATTGACCTCATTGACAATGAATAAAGTAGGAGGAGATAGGGTCCTTGTATAATTCATCACTATGCATTCTTTGTATATATGATTTCTATATTTTATTCATAAAAAAGACCTCAAAACTAATTATTTTCTCAATAAACTTTGTACATAAAATTGTTGTCTAAATAATAAAAATATTTGTAAAATATATTATTGTACATATTGTAGATAATATCACTCATAAAAAGCCACCAAACAAGGACATAAAAGATCAATTCCGGCTCCATATGAACTCAAATTCTTCTAAAATAACTTTATTGGACTCTAAATTAAATTATCTTTCAAATAAGGATAGTTTTCATAAATTTTGGAGTTATGGTGTGAAAGTTGGCTTTTTGAGTATATTATACAACCACATGGTACCTATATCTGTACATATGTTTATTTTAATTTTTTTAATTCATAATGTGTGCATTTATATTACAAACACTTGTGTATACTCTTAACAATAAAATGAAAACAAACTAAAAATTATAAAACACAAAATAAACTAAAAATATATCAAAAATTCATTGTATACCAACCACACTTGTGTATATTGTATATAATACCTATATATTTAATACTTTTTTAAAATTTGTTAAAATCAATTAAAAATCAATTCATACTCTTTAAATTATTTTGCAAGTAAATAAAATATAAAATAAAGTTCATTTATATAAAAAAAATAAAATAAAAATAAAAGAATAAAATATATAGGTGTGCTACACCTGTGTATAATATCCTATATTGTATATACTATATATGTGATTTTATAAAAATAATTAAAAATTATAGAAAAATAGTTTGAAAAAAACAATTTTATTTGAAAATCATTTATTATTTTATTTCTAATTTAATTTACTTTTCCCCCTATTTTGTCGCGTAGCGTAATTTGACTCTGTTTTGTGTCGCTTCTTATTGGTCCCCTAGGGATTGTTGACTCCGGTAAACATGTTCCCCCTTCTTATTTTTTTCATAGATCGGGTCCACCGCTGCCTTCGCTCAATTCTTACGACCCAACACGACCGACTTTTCCCCCGCTCCTTCGCCCCGATTGAGCATCACGGATCCCTATTCTTTACCCAAACATCATCCTCATGATCTTCATCTCAGTTTGTGTGCTTTCGATCGATCCTTGTCAACCAGGAACATCTATAAAAGCCCCTGTACTCTTCCATTCCGGTCGTCTTTGGATGCTCCACCACCTCCGTTGCACCCAGCTCCTTCACCAGAGTGATAGTACTATGAGAGAGCTAGTAGGGAGGGCATGGACACGAGTGAGACCTAGGTCATGTGGCATCTCCCCCATACTTCACCACAAGGAGCTCGGCCTCTGGCTGTGCCGCTCCATCGAGGCTCTGACCCAGTAGGCCCTTCGTCTCCACCCAAGGTGACTTCACACAACCAAATGTATCATCCACATATCAATGTTGCTCATTTTAAGCATGATTCTTTCATCCTCAGTAGAGAATCTACATTCATCTCTTTCACCTAATCGACCGTCCACTCTGACCAGATACTCATCTCACACAATTCGTACATCACTTCTCCATCTAGGTACACACCCCAATAATCGACCCAACCATTGGGTTGGGTTGAATCTCAGGCCTATCACTTCACTCGATGCAGATCCTGAACCATCCACATCCCTCTATGTTCATTTGGTACTTTAACCCTACACCAAAGTTCTTTTTACGAGCAAACAATCTTGTGAAGGACCAAGACTAAAGACAACCACCCCTAGAGGTCATTTCGCACTTGTAGTTCAGCACAGGAATCTCCAAGAACCCTCAGCCTCTCCAGGACTCATCTCTAAGTCCTGGACCCTATTGAGAATTCCAGCGGCTGCAGACAACAACCAGCGATGTGTTCCTCATCTGAGCAGCCTCGGAGATAGTCGTAAGCTCGTGCAATTACCATCCAAAAATCATCGGAGGTGAGTTCTTCCAAGTTCTTCCCGATGCCTCTCCGACCGTGGGATCATGGGATCTCCCAGTTCTAATCTCGTGCATTCCTTTTGGAGACCACCCTGATTGTCCGATCATGTGGAGGATTGAATACCAACCACCCATCACCGAAGCGGTATCAACATATCGTGACCACTCATTATAATTGGATCTCCCCCAACCATCTGTTTTGTCTTGCTAGAGCCGTCAGATCAAAGCAACACCACTTTTTGACCCCACACACATAGGGTATATTTTACTCAGACCCATTCCCTTGATTGTTATTCATTTTAATACAGTAATTGAAATAAATAGTTAAAACTTTTTGCATTACGGATCATGTACTTTTCGTATTTGTATTTTACTCCTATAAAGTTGCAGTCACGTGTAACTTCATGTGGTCTTTGGTGTATTTGCATTTTTCATCCCAAACTTTGAAATGGTTATTGAAATAGTGCATGTTTTGATAAATTGCATTTATTCCACTAGGAGCACTACTTCATGTGCTACGCATGTTTTCATTGAATAAATTGCATGGCCCCTAAGCTTTTATTATTTGTTATTCTACCGGCCCAAAAACTATAAATAATGGCATATTGGCCCACTTTGCACTGTTTTAAAATATGGTCTTTCATTTATTGCAATAAATACCAAATCAACTTCAAAATTTGTTTAAAGATTAATTGTGACTCTTGCTTCCATGTTTTATTTATGGTAATTGTTGTTTGCTAATTTTCATCTATTTTCCATTATTAAAAATTTAAAAACTTTATGAAATGTCAGGGTTTGTCATATAAAATTCATAAAAATTTCAAAAAGCATTCAAAAATTCCATAAAAATTTATTTAGTTTTCATTTATCATCTTTTAGCTTCTATATAATTTTTATTGAAAAATACCTTATAAAAACTAAAAAATTTTAAAATACTCCAAAAATTATAAAAATCATATAAAATCAAAATACTGCAATTTAAGTTCATGTTTGTAGATATTTCTTCATAATTTTCGATCAAATTACTTCCAGGTGTCTTGAGCATTCAATCTATTTTTAAATTGAGAAATACACATGACTATGCACTGATTGTTTGTATTATCATTGTTTGATTTTTAGAAAATCAAAAAGCATCTGAAAATTCCCCAAACATTTCCAAAATACTAAAAAATATATAAAATCCAAAAATATTTTTACTTTATTTTTTTGAGTACTTTTGACATATTTGAAAAATACAAAAAGATGACTTGTGTATTTTTTCTTTATTTGCCTTATTTGAAAATTTTCAAATTTTAAAAAATTAAAAACCACTAAAATGACGAATAAAAATCCATTGATTCTCGAATCGTCTGCTTAGTTTTTGTTTATGCTCCTTGAGTTCGACCCTGGTCGCTATACTTGTTTAATAAATGTAGCAAAACCGCTCATCTTTACTACTTGATTTATTAGTGGTTTGAATAATTTTCTCATTGATCGCGAATTTGATTTGAGTCACAACGACACGTAATTAATCACTTAACTCAAATCATATTAGCAAGTCATGAGTTGATTTTCTAGAACCTGAAGCATTGAATGGGAGAGGAGAGTGATGTGCCTTGAGGGGTTGAGGGGAACACCTCGAGGAATCAATTCTTGGCTTCCTCTCACTGGTTAACCGACAACGAAAGAAGTAACCATGATTTTGGGTGGGATCAATTCAGTCCCCATTATCTGCTTTGAAGGTCAAATACGTGTTGCAATGCTGACCATGGATTTCTCATCAGACGAGTCACTGTATTTATTGTAAAATTTCATGAAGGGTGAGAATACGTCTAGGGTAGTAGCTAGTCTTCTCAATTGTCTTGGCAATGATGGGCTCTTTTGTCATATCATCGAAATGGGCAAGGCAATTAGAGAAGGTCATGTCTGACTCAAGGATAGCTTCTGATCGTGAGTCTTCTACAAAAGCTGTCATGGTGGTGATGATGCAAGTAGCTGGTGAAGTGGAGGTGTGGGGAGTCTCTAAACCAATGGTCGTTTCGACAGTCAGTATCTCTAGTGTAGTAGAGAGATAGGACTCATCTGTCTCTCGGTGGTAATATTTGTCAGTGGGAATGCGGGTTACCTTAGAATATCATGTGTCCTTGAAGAACATGTAAAGACAGAGTGCTCCCAATGTGGTGAAATCGATATCCCGAGTCTCAAAATCTATAGTCGTCTTAGCCAAAGCTAACAATGGCTTCCCAAAAAGAATCGGAGATTGAGTCAACTCTCTTTGGTGCTCCATATCAATGATCATCAAATCTACTTAAAGTAGAGTACCTTGGAAAGTAATGATGACTGAAATGGTTCCTCTCAACCAATTTATAGATCGATCAACCAACTGAACAATTTCTCTTGAATTCCTTCCAGACCCGAGTTTGAGCTTGGCAAACACAGAGATCGGGAGGATATTTATCAGCGAGTCTCATCGATTGTGGCATGGATGAAGGTAGTGTCTTTGATTTCACAGTCAACCATAGGAAATCACTTCACTCTGCAACTCATGATCTTTCTCTCCATCACCATGAAGGTGGCCATGGGCACTATTTGTCTCCCAGTCCTTGTACTCTTATTGCCCACCACTTAGGCATAAATTTACTTCTTACAAATCATTTGAGGTCGGGGAAGTATTCTATGTCCTTTATTGAGAGAGGCTCTGAAATTAATTCTTTTTCAATCTCTTCACAAAGGGAATGATACACTTTTTTAAGTCTTTTACATTTTCAATTTTTACGGTGTTTTTACGTTTTTAATTTTTTTAATCTTTTTGTTGGGTGAAGGAGAATGTATAGACTCTAATTTTGAGCGAAAGTGGTTAGTAGAAGGGAAGTAGAAGTGACTATAGTTGTACATGACTTGTAGTCAATCCAGTGCATTCCATATATTCAAAATTCAATTCACAAAATCCATGATCCACTTTCATACCTGGACTCTCGATTGGTCTAGAAATGTCATCCTTCAAAAAGTTCTAATGACACATCATGAGAAAAGTTCGCTCAGTTGGAGGATACTACTGAGAACGTGAGATCTCATATTCAGCTCAATTTGACTCAGGTGTGTAATGATGTCTTGAGTATAGCCCATCTATATGATAGATATTGGTCGGAGCCTCATGTGGCAGAGTCAATAGATAGGGGGTCTGTAGATTAGTCTCTTGAGTCCAATCCCCTATATATGTAGGCTCTCCGAATGGGTGGTATGAAGGCTGGTTAATTTGGGCTTCATCTCTAAGGTCAATCAAGTTATAAAGATCATGTGGTGAAAGCCTCTGCATTCGGTTTGTTTGGTCGACCATGGTGTGTCCTAATGACAAGTTCGGATGTGTATAGGACAGTTGTTGTCTGGTCCAACTTGAGGTGAGAATGAGGTATGTCGGGTCACGTAATCTTGCCATCATTGGCCTCAACAATGCCTTGCTCTTCGAATGGTTCCTCGATTCTAGCAAGTGGACAATAATACAGTGAGCTAGCTCATGGTGCAAGTGGGTCAGGGGTGTAAGAATATGGTCTAGGTGAGAAGCACGAAGAAGTCGAGAAGTCAGTAGGAGTTCTTATTTCATGGTCTGGGTGGTAGTATGAGAAGGAATAAGAGGGTGGCGATGATCAAAATATGGTCAAAGAGGAGTGAACTGGATATGATGACCAATATTTCGACTTCTTCGAAGAGGAATAAGCGAATGTAAGAGAATTGAGGTAGAAAATGTACAAGTGCACAAAAGAACACACAAACAGACAAACACAAGAGCAAACCCTTAGTTTCACCAACTCAACACAATGATGGTTGCAATGGCCCGACCATTTATCTTTTCAATTTTATTTGTTGATAAATGCAAACTTTGAAAGAGATAACGAGCTATTAGGTGCGTGTATTTCCTTAAAGACTGGCCTGACTCTTGCGACTAGTTGCACACACTTTCAGCCAGTATGGATGTGAGTATGAACTGTAAAACGACTACTGTTAATTAAAGATTGAGACTTACGTAATGTCCTTTAAACCATCCACTCTGCTAAGGAAATTTGGACCGTTTACTGGCAACCTGTATTTCCTTACTGAGAAGTATCTAATCAATTTTATTGAATCAGTAGTCAATATGAAAATCCTGCCTTGACTCTGTCCTAGTGTTCGTCTCTCTCTTGCTTGTTAGTAAATTCAAACAATGATGAGGTTGCTCTCCCGCAAATAAGGGTTAACTTTAGTCAATTTTTTGGTAAAATCTGATTAGTAGTCCTTATTTTAAGTTTGATTATCACTTAATTAGTACACTAAGCACAACACGCCTAACTATTACTCTAGATTTCTGTTTAATCTTAAGTTGTAAAACCAATGGAAAGGGGGTCGAGAAAAGTCAATGTAATTGGAAAAAGAATGATGCATGCATAGTTCAGAAGACTTACAATGTTCCTTACGTTCTACATGCAGGATGCAAAACAGAAATGAATTTTTACACTACATGAAATGCAAACGAGAAAACCGTTTCTAGATAGGTAGTTCTATTACCGAGTGATGAACAAATTAATTTGGACTAATATATCTGTAGTTTAAGTGCGTCTCATTACGTGTGATGTGTGGTCCTACAGAGTACGTGAACAAGCAATAAAATAATCTAAAAAATGCTCTAAGAGCCGCAACTGTGGGCCCTAGTCTACGTCTATCAACCACACGACCATGAAGGGTTCAATGTCCAGTCATGATACACACACAAGATTCCAAGCGGAATCCGCTAGAGATCAAGTAATTATTCCAAAATATTTTTTTTTCAAAAATGAAAACTAAAATCTCTCTTCAAAAATCTTCTTGGAGTCTCAACAGTCGGCTTGCTCTCTTGAATCATCAGCCTCCGATGCACTTCGAGATGCATCGACTTCAAGAAAGCCGCTCCAAGTCCACCAAACCGCCATACAAAAAGATAACATTTATGTTTGAGAGAGAGAGAGAGATTTATCAAAATATTTAGAAAAAGAAATAGAGAAATAATTGAAGAAAAAATGAAATAATGAAATAATTACAAGGTGATTCAGGGGTTAGACTATCTGAGTGAATGGAAAACCTAAATCTAATTCTCTAAATTGATCCTAAGCCATCTTCCTCCCCGACAACGGTGCCATCTGACAAGCCCCAAATTACCGTATGTTAAATGTATCATTTTATTGTATTCCGATAATCATCATTGATCAAAAATTAACCACACGAATTGAAAAATCAATATATTAATAAATATGTAGTTTTGTGTTTATTTTACCTTGGAAAGCCCCAGGACTGAAGGAGGTAAGCGAACAACATCAGGTTAACTCAGATGAAATAGCTCATGCTTTTCCAAGTAGAATTTTTTATATATTTTTTATGCAATATAGATGTGAATGCAAAAAATGCGATTAAACCAGGCTATTAAAAAACTAGTAACTTTGTCAAATAAAATTTTATGTGAAATTAATCTATTTAAGAAAATGGTATTTTTCCTAGAAACCTAATCCAATTATGAATGCAAAATTTTTTTTGTAATTTTTGGGTTTAAAAGGCAATAATAAAAATACAAACTTTCTAGGTGTTTTTATGCGAATTTGTTGTGCAAATAGGATGCAAAATTAATAAAAATTTTACTGAAAGTTAAACATGATGAAATGAAGGTACAATATTTTTTTGGATTTTTCGTTAATATATGATTTTTTATGAATTTTTAATGAAATAAATTGAATCTAAGCAATTAATTAATAATAAATCCTCAATGTAAATTCTCATCAAACCAAAATTATCTCAAAAAGATCTTTTCAAGTGCAATCTAGGAGATTTGAGTTTTAAAAAAAAATAATATGTGTGGATCAAATTAAAAACAAATTACATAAATCACTCGATAATTTATTTTATGCACAAAACTAGATATTTTTGTGAAATCTGGAAGTAATTAATCCACAACAGAAGCATCATGTCCAACTTTTGCATAATTTTTAGAGAAAATGTTAATTAAATATGAATTTTAGACCACGAATTGGGTAAAATATGCAAGTTTTCCTCAAAACATTTTTACTTAATTAAAGAATGCTCACAAAATCCCAAATAAATAGCCAAGAGATAAAGAATTAAATTGTCTACAATACATGATTTTTTATTGAAAAAATGATGCAAAATACATGTCCAAATTAGAGCATAAACACATGGGTGTCTGTGCAATTACAAAATTTAAATAAATAAATTGCAACGCACACAAATGCATGTTTGCGATTAAATAAACCTAAATGGTGAAAATGCAATATTCACAAATACATGAAAAATAGAGAGGGGAATCCACCTTCTCTTCTTTGATCGTGGAGAACATGGGTTCTTGTGATCCACGTCTAGCGCACGATGAGACAGACGATCGTGAGCAACCATGTGCATGAGGGAGAGGATGACGACGAAGGCATGTGAGGTAGATGGCGGCTTCGGCCACGTACGGTGGTGTTCCAGTGGTGTGTTGCATAAGGAAGGTGTGCCGCTGGAGTGGTGGAATGCGCTAGAAGAGAGATCGTGCTTTGGAATGGTGGTGGTTTTGAGGCAGGGACGACAACGTGCGAGTGGATGGACGATGACATCGGGGGTCGTGCTAGCGGTGGGGTGTGTGGCTGGTGAGATCTGCGGTGGTCAGGGGTGCGCGGGGGGCAGTGGCGGCTGGGGTCACGCACGTGGGGTGCATCCTAGAGGGTGAGGGCAACACGCATAGTGGGAAGGAGGGCGACGACTAGCCGTGCTGGAGGCACGACAGTGCGGTCGTGCGTGAACAACCACATGTGGTGGCTGAAGGGGTGGGTTGCTGGAGACGCCTGCGATATTTTTTTGTTTGTTGTTTTGATTTTATTTTTTTTCTTTTCAAATAGAAAATCAAAGTTAAAGATTGAAATGTAGAGGTTGTGTTGGTGATGATGATGGTGATTGTGATTATGGAATGATTGGACTATTTAGAAAAATGATTAATGAGTATTAGTAAAAAATGATGCTAAATAAAAATTGGCAAAAAGTAGCAGGATACTTATCTATGGTGGTTTCGTCAGAGGGTGCAGAGCAGCTATGTTGTACTCATGTCGACCTCAAGAAGGTCGATAGAGAAGGACCTTCGAAGCTCTGCAGCTTGCCTGGAGGGTCGCTGCTATGAGTTGGAAAAAACCACCTCAGATCTCGTCGACAGCTCGTCATCACTCGACGTCGAAGAAGGAGCTTTCACCTCGCAGCTTCGATATAGCTAGATCCTCTCTCTCTCATGGATTGACAGATGGGGAAGAATAAAGGAGAAGAAGGGAATAAAAAGGAGGAGGAAGTTAGAAAAGAGGTGGAGAAGGTTGTTTGGGTGGAAGTTGGAGTAGAGAATAAGTAAAAGGAGAAAAAATATAAAAAGTAAAATAAGTAGGTTATTAAAAATAATGAAGAGAAAAGAAAATAAAAATGGAAGAAAAATAAAAAAATAAAAAATAAATAAAAAATAAATTATTATAAATAATTATTTAAAAGTAAAATAATAGATTAATAAAAAATGATAAAAATAAAATAAAATAAAATAAAACAAAATACGAAAATAATATGAAAGGAGTTGATATATGGCTGCTCTAGGAACTGCAATGTGTCGCACCCAGAAAAATGAATAATTAAATGTAAACAAAAGATAAAAAAGAAATAACAAAATGGGTCATATAAAAAAGCGGTCAACATGAAAGTTGCTCATCTTGACTTGATCTACAAAAGTGAGTAGTGGTCTATAGGAGACTATATGAGAGAGATATTCACATTTTAAGGTTCTTAGTCTCAAACCAGGGTTTGGGTTTTATTGGTTAATTTTACTAGTATTTTTTCAATATTTTTCCTTTATTAGTGTTAGTAATTTATATACTACAGAGATAATTTTATTCAATTATGAGTTAGTGAAAAATAGATTAAAATAGGGGAAATAAGGTGAATATTAAATTGATATTTACAAGGGAATTTGGCTTCTTATTTAATGCAAAAATACATGCCAATATGCAGATATTAATTATATGTGCATGAATGGTAACAATGCAAAATAAATAAAGAAATGCAAGTAATTGCTATGGAATGAAGATCTATTTTAAACTTTTAGTTTGATGAATCACAGATTCATCAATGATGGATGCAGATTTCAGCGTGGAGAATCGATAATAACAAAATGAGCAAACACCCACCAAAAATAGAGGAAATTAGAGGAAAGATGCATCTGACAGCAGCAGATATGCGCATGGCTGAGTTGACCGGAGGTCAACAGAAGAAAACATCTGGTTGGTCCACGTGGACCAACCAGATAAATGCAGTGTTTAAATTCCCTATAAAAACAATACTAAATATTAAATGATTTTAATAACTTTATCTTATAAGAAAAATGTTCATTTTCATGTAGTATTTAATTCTTATTTTTATTTATTTTTATGAGTAAATTAAATTCAAGTTATTATTTACAAGTATACTTATAGGTATATTGACCTATGTTTTGTATATTTAATATTTATTTTGTATTTTTGATTTATTTATTTTATTTTCATATTTTATATATTCATATCTTATTTTGATATACACAAATATATTTATTGTATTTTTATGATGCATTATATACGCATGAATAAATGGCGGTAGGTAATATATATGTATAAATATTGGTAGTTCATCTATGTATCTCCATAGGTTATTTTATTTTATTATTTTCTTTATGGTTTTATCTATTATAAATATGTACATATCTTATAAATAATATTTACAAAATTATAAAAATGTAAAAATGCAAAAATAATAATGAATAAATAAAATGAATATTTTTTCAGGTATATGGTACAATAGGGATCCAAAACCTTACTTTCAAATCTTAACTCCAATTAAAATGAAACCACCTTCATTAAATAGCATATTAAAAGTTATGTACAATTGAAGTGACTTTGATAATTTTGAGTTTTTAGTTAGGAGATATGGGTCTGGGAAGTTTTGGTTTTGGCTTTTTATTCAGAGCATGATATGTATCCTGTATGTGTGCAAACTTAATTATGCATTTTTAACATTATTATGTACAACTTTCAAGTACAAAATTTATTGATTTGATGAATAAATAATAAAGAATAAAATAGGTCTAGAAATGCATTATTGATGAACAAAAGTATAGGGTTTTATTGTATTATTGGCACTTATCTCCCTCTACTTTATTCCTTGTCGACCCAGCCATCAAGATTCCAAGGTCTTGGGGTTTAGGGTCATAAAATACAGTTGACATTTTATTCCTTTTCTTTTCTTTTCTTTATTCTATATTTTTGGCATTAAAAAATTATTTTAAATAGAATAAATGGAATAAATAATGATCGTTAATTTGTACAAAATAATACTATATACATGCATTAGCTAGGGATTTTTAGACCAAAATGATAAAGGTGATTAAATGGAGATTCATCACAAGGTTTCATGCAACCAATGACTTGGCTACACTAGCTAAGCCCCACAGGATATGTGGCTACACTAGTCACATTTTATTATTCTCTCTACCTCCTCTTCTTGAGTTGGTTGCACTTGAACTTAGAAGGGAATACCTCGCTCCTAGGGGAAAGAACAGAGAGATTGGGGAATTAGGGTTACCTTATTAAAGAAGATTTTTTCTTTGCCACTTCAGATGTGGAAGGCTACATTTCACATTCAATGTAGAAGTGAGTTTCCTTCAAACTAACAAGAGTTTGCGTATGAAAGGACTTATTTTGACATGACTATTAAGGTGAACTGAATAGTGGATTGTGGAACTTGAGGGCTGTTAAATTCTAAATATTATACTTAATAAGATTCCAACAAACTAATAATCAAAAGGTCTTATTAAGCTCCCAACTTTGATTATATAAAGATAAGTCTAAAAATGATAATCGTTCTAAGTTCTTTATTTTCCTTTTCTTTATTTTCTATTTCAATATTTTTACCCCTAATAAGTAATTGCTAGGGATTAGAAAAGTAAAGTATGGGGGTTATGAATAGCAATTCATTCACCTTTATTCATTCTTTCAGGCGTTAAATCTATTGCTTAATGAATGTAAATATCACAAACTAGCATGAATTAACAACTATGATTAATGTACAAATAATATTTAAATACATATATTACACTTTAAATAAAAGAATAAAGAAAAGGAAAGAAAAAAAGGAAGTATCAAAGATATTGACTTACCCTGACCACCCAAGTCAAATATTGACTAGGACGATAAGGATTAAAGTAGAGTGAGATAGGATGAAATAATTAACAAAAATACAAATCAAACCTAAGAAAATATAAGTGCAATATAATTTTTAGATAACTCAAAATCACACTATTATATTTATCATTGTACACACTCTAAACAGTAAAGTGTTCAACACAAAACTTGTATATATTATTTATAGAAAATAAGAAAAATATGGGCTAGAATAAACCATGCACAAATCACCTGATACCCTCAGTTTAAAAAGCGGCAATACGAACTTCATTGATCGATATCTTCACCATATGGAATTTTAAATTAATGAAGCTTACCTCCAATATATTTCAAATCAAATTATCTTTCAAATGAAGGCAGTTTCAATAGAATTGGATTGAAGATGTAAAAGCCAACTAATGGGGTTTCAAGATACTTGTACATTTGTTTATAAAATGAAGATATTTAATTCTCTATATTTTTAGTCTCTCTGTATTTCTAAATAATTTTACAGACTATACAACATCTATAAATAATACAATATAAATTTAAAATATTTGAAAACATCGCAAATATATAATAAAACTCAATACATAGGTATATTGTACCTATGTTGCAAATAAATCAAATTATTTATGCATATAATTCAAATAATAGAAAACACCATAAAAATAAGTAAATAGGTATGACATAATTTTGTAAATATATAAATTATGTAAATATAATATTATTTATATAAATAATATAATAAAATGCAAGTACATAATATAGGTGTATATACACCTACAAATCCTACAATTAATAGTATAAAATAATATACTATAATGAATAAAGTTGTATAAATAAATATAAATCGTCATGAAATGGTTACAAAATAAGAATTATTTCTCATGTTTTATGTTTCTTAAATGAAATCATTTGTTTATTTATTTTGACTAATTTTATATTTTTCATTTCTGTTTTTCCAGTAGTGGTCTGCATGGACCAATCAGGATGTGAGGAGTGTTGACCCCCCTCCCCCCAGTCAGCACTCCAAACTATTTTCCTAGCCTTGTTGTACATTCTTGACCGCTCTTCTTCGCTATTTTTTCACTCCATCTCTACACCTCTAATCACATTAATTCCTTCACAAAAATTGCTTGTCAGATCATGGACTCCCACCTCCTAATCCTAGATTTCACCTATCACCCTCAACCTATGAGAAATCTAAGATCAAAGGCACCTACTTTGTTTTTCTATAAAAACTCATCTTCGTCCTCCAACCAATTTCTGATCCATATTCATCCACATATAAACCCAAGAACCATAGCTAGAGTGTACCTTTTTGATGAATAACTATTCATTCACCTTTATTATTCTATTGTGCCTATGAAATATTAGTAAAATACATGTAACTATCACTAACTTGCATCAATTAACATCCTAACATTGTGCATGAATAGTGTATAAATATATATTTTAAACCAAAATAAATAAAGAAATAAAAGAGACGAAAACAAAGGAGGTGTCGACGATACTGACCGACACTGAACCCTGAGACCTAATTAAATATTGACAGGGTTGACGATGGACAGAGTAGGGGGAGATAGGGCAAAATAATGTATACAAATACACACCAAACCCTAGAAACCATATGTATACGAATACACTACATATAGGAGAAATTTACAATATTTTATTACTAATCATACACATTGCAAACAACAATGTGTCAATTAAAACATGTACATGTAAATATCTAAAAAATAATAAAATTATTGGCAAAAATAAATCATGCACAAATCACTAAGTACACTCAATTGGAAAACCTACAAATAGACCTTCATTCATCAATATTTTCTCCATATGGACTCAAAATTAATCAAACTCACCTCCATTGCATTTCAATTTAAATTATTTAAAAAAATGAAGTGATTTGATTGGAATTGGGATCAATATGCAAAAGCCAACTGATTATCCAAGAATCCAAAGAGCGGACTTGTGGTCCACACTAATGTGACGTCTCATAAAGACCTCAATTAAATCAACAATTAACCCACATGTGCAAATGAAGCAATATAACAAAAGTAGGTTAAAATTTATTATAAACCAAACAAAAAGTTTATAGTGTACAAGTGTTGGACATGCGAGCCCATGGCGAGCCATTATGCAATAAATGTTTTTGCAAATATCATTCCATGATCTGAAATGAAGAATAACTAAGTTACATAATAGTTCCCTTAGTACAATTAGTGTTATGTACCGTGTACATCTTGATGATCATATAGTTGTTGATTCAATTATTGAATCATAGAGGCTGTTGCGACGATGAAAATCTAAAGAGTTAGATTGAGGACTCATCAAGCACCGTCAAATGATTATTAAGAGATGATCTCCAGCCTGAGAAGGAGATGACAATCCTTTCTCTAAAGGTTGATATTTAACCGACCACTTGATGCAGGTCCTCTGCATAGGAATATAGATTCGGAGGTGTTAGATAAGTTAGGTCAAAGAGTTAACGTAATGAGATCGAGATAACCAAATTCCTATGTCGTATACTGTCACGATATAGGCACAAATCCTCTGACTGGAGACAGATGTGTTACTGAATGTCTAAATATGTACATTTGGCATACCAATAAGTTGATGACCTAATCAACGTCTATACACCGGCACACTGGTTTGCATATAAGGGCATATATGTAATACTATATCTCAAAGGGATCATACAGGTTCATTTACTGAACCGAAAGACATGAGCTCACTCTGAGATATTGGGAGGAATCGAATTCCGCGTGCGGCCGTCTCTCTTTAGAAGCTTGACTGAATTTGTAGGGTTTTATATATACTTTTGGAATGTATATGATCAACGCCTCGGTATGATATATGCTTTTAGAAATTATACGATCGATGCCAACTCCCAATTATCGAATGAGAAACTTAATGATAAATCCCTGAAGGAGATAATGTAAAATTGATCTTATACTTCAGGATTATTCTAAGTCTTCCAGTATGCAGGATGTACATGTATTAGGGATACCTGAGGGTGATGTCATCATAAACGGTTGTATAACCGTGACGCTTCCAATTCAAGGGAGTGATGAAACGGGTTTGGATTTTAGTGACTCCACTCAGTAGAGAAGTAATCCGATCTTGGTCCAAATGTTGGACATTGATCTGAACGTGATTTAGATGCAATGAGAAGATTAGATTTGCGGTCTTGATTTAATCAAGCATTTATTGGAGGCCCGAGATCTGGATTTAAGATATGATTTTAATATCCAAGTCACTATACATGGAACAATACAATCGCCCTGTCCTTATCTCCAAGTATACGCGGAGAAAGCGCATTATCCTTGAAAGTGTTCAGGATAATTTCATTGTTGATATAAGTATCCGAGCACTGAGAAAATGGATAATTACATGTTATCTAATTATCATTAATAATATGAATTTGGTTCATATTATAAAGAGAGTTATCTAAGATAATTAAATGTGATTTAATTATCAAAGATGTGAAATATGTGAAGGTGATTCATATTATTTGTGAACATGAGAATAGAGATCCAAGATGATTAAATGTGATTTAATTATCATGGATATGAATAATGTGGATAGCATTATCCATATTAATCATATATTTTATAAATGTGATTTGTAATATATAAGAGAGAGCTATTTGTAATTTACATTTGTTAATTAAATGATAATGTGAATTGGATTCACATTGGACAATTAATTTAAAATGTAATTTACATTTTTATTTGTGTTGTGAATGTGATTCACAAATTTCCAATGGCAAGACTTTAATATTCACAAAATAATTACGAATTATTTTTATAGAATAATTTACAACAACTGTTGTTGTAAGTATTGGAGATACATGGGACATTATAATCTAGAAAGATTACATGGGATTTCTCCTTCGTAATAGGAGAGGGACGGTCACCAATTCCAATCAAGAAAGGGTGGTCGTCCACTTCCTGTATATGGAAGGAGGCACTCTCTCTCCCATTATCTCCATATTTGATTGAAATATTTTGGGATTAAATCATATTGATTTATCGATATATATTTAGTCTAAATTAAATTAATTGTTGTTTGTTTTTTTACCAACAAAGATCTTGGCCATTAAAAGAAACACAAATCAATGAGAGCCATTGGATTTGTGTTGTCCATGGATTGAGGTCCATGGATCCCAATATATTATAAATAGAAGGGAACCCGTTGCTCTTCATATGCTAGTGATAAATACAAGATTCTCTCTCTCTCTCTACTCGCCATCCCTCTCCTTCTCTCATGTGGCCGTCGACCGTGGATGCCCTAGAGAGATTCTTCATCACCGTAGCATTGTCGTTATATTGCCCGATCATTTGCTCGTGGATCTCCATCTCCTTCGACGTGCTTTGCTCATGAAGAAGATGTCAGATCTTGTGTGTCTAGATCATGATATATGATGCTTGGATCATCAACATGGATTGCGAGAAGCACGTGTTTCATCGACACACTCGCAAGCATCTCCACCGACGGATCGGACTTGAGACAGGGCTTCAAGAGATAATCCTATTACTTGTTTGTGGTTTAGATGAAACGATCTGAGAATGTTCTTGGATCATGTGGTTTCGTCAAAAGAAAAATTTTTAATTTCCGCTGCCTCGAGCAACTAGTGCGACTAGTCGCTCCCGATCGCATACGATGCGATCCTCACGCTTCTGTGAAGCGCTTAAGGATCTAACCATATCCTTCAAGTGGTATCAGAGCCAGGTTGAAGGTTTCGGATATGCTCCATAAACCTAAGTTGACTTGGGTTCGTTAGGGTTGCAAAAGGTTTATCACATTTCATTTTCGCATCTCTAATTTGTAATTATTTCGGGCCTATTTAAATTGTTTAAAAAAGAAAAGAAATTTTGTATTTTGTTTGCCATTAAATTAGGAGACCTAGAATCTGAGTTTGCGTGATTTCGAACCCGTTTTCTCAAGTTATGATCAAATCAGTGAACAGGTATACACTGTTTCGGGGACTGCGAATCTTAACGTAATTAAGGAGTTAATTTCGGATTTGAAACGACAAGAAATGCATGAAAAACACTTTGGTTCTGTTGTAAATCAAATTAGAAAACTTTGGAAACTTACTTTGCTTAATTTGGATTTAAAATGATTGAGATATGCTAATTTTAGTAAGTGAGGGTCACCGCTGGAAATAACTTTCCTAATCAAGAACCTTGTGATTGTCATTTTATTAATCAGTGAAATTAAATGGTTTAATTTCTGGAATAATTATAGATAAATATTTGTCAAATATTTGATGATAATTATTTCCTTAGATGACATTGCCTTAACCAATAATTGATTAGATATGATCTAGATCACAATTGGTTACACCATCCACTTTCCAACAAACAATTTTGCTTGAATGGAATTTGGGATTTGTTTAGCAAATCTCATTATAATGTTAATCAAAAATATTTTGATTATTAATATATATCGTATAACTTCAGTTAAAAGATCGATTATAATATCAAGTACACAACGATCAATTTGGCATTATCTTTTCCCGAGGTGGATATGGTGTCTAGTCAGGGAGCGTTAGGGTAGCAGGTTGCACCATGTGCGATCTGTCCCACTCTCGTCGATACTGGCCATGGTAGCGGTTAGGGACTTGATAATGCAAGAGAGATCACGTTGTATTTTTCTAATTATTAAAATTCAGAATAATATGTATTTGAGATAATACCATAATTCAAGTAACAATAAAGATTATTGGATATAAATTGGATCATTAGTTAATATGATTAGATTAATTGGAATCCAATAAAAAAATTAAACACTCCAATTTTAATAGAGATGTTATTTTTCTTGGAAGAATTAATCATAATGAATATGATTCATGATGATTAATTAGAATTTGAATATGATATGGAGGATCACATAAGTGACATGCATGATCTACCGTCAAGGCGAAGGATTCCGTCGTCAGATATTGTAAATAGGAGACGCCTGTCCGAAGTGACAGCTCCTGCATACAATCCATTTGGATCAGGCTCTTCGCTTTTCGAAAGAGTAAGGATGTATGCATAGTGACCCCAATATTAGGTCCTCATATTATTTGGGTGATATTCGATTACACATAGCGAGTTGTATTCCTGTTAATGGTTGGTTCAATTAATGAGGGGTCAACATAACCTTAGGGGTAGTGGGCCCGGTGTTAAAGACCGAATTGGGAATGCAAGTTGGACTTGCAAGGAGGAATATGTTCCCGTTTCTTTTTATCCAAGTTACAAGTTCTCATATTATTTGGATGTGACAAAGATAAGGAAGGAGATCCCAGATCTTGCTGAGATATCATGGTAAGTATATCTCTTACATTGAAAGTGATTAAGGGAGTGAACTTTCAATGTAGATATGGCAAGACAACTTTGGTATAAAATTCCTAAATCAAAGTAAAATATATATTTATATATGTTTATGCAAATTTCTTATTTCAAATAATCCTTCATTAAACTCAATCAATTTTATGCACAATAATAACCAGTAAATTATCGTGGATTGGATCCATGATCAAGATATTGTACTTGCAGTTGGACACATAATGTATGTGGTTGCAATGTGCAAGTCTTCTTCATAATAATAAGGAATTAAAATTAAATAGACAATAAACTACAACCCTAGGGTATGCATGTCTCTACAGTCTTGATATCTCATTAAATATACTTTTGAAGTGACATGTTGATGATGATCGTAATTGTCGAATAATCCTTATAATAATCTAAGAAGATGTTTTGGCATGCATATGTGCTCTTGATATTTTATCATGAATGACATGGTTCTCTGCATCATTCATAATGGTGGCTTTATAAGGGATGATGTACTCAATATATTTGAGTACCTACCTGAACCAATATTTTGAGAGTTTAGATGGATGTAGATACAATAAGTGTCATCATTCTACTTCTATACTTTGGTCATTCATGAAGCTTCACAATATTAATATTGTATGAATTGAATGAAGCTTGTGTAAATGTTGAAGTACTCTTATATTGAAATCATTTGAATTCAACATAAGAGATCCTTCGTCTTAAGCAATGGTTGTTTATAGATAAAGGGAGCACAGTGGAAGCATGGGTTGAACCCAAGTAAGAAGGAAAGTCAAAAGAGTTGATTGTACTTTTGTGACTTCCATATGACATCCAAATAGTTGATTGAATGCCAATACTACAATAAGCCGACGTATTGATAGTGTGATTATCTAGTCTATCTAGGATCCTTAGAGAAGGACCCAGATAGTGCATCGGAATAATCTACATCTATATTTAATCATTGAAATTGACATTTTTATTTGATAAGATCAAAGTCTAATAATTGTGTCTCATTCTTTTAATAACACTTGCAATTGGTTGCTTATGTTTTAGAAGACTAGAAATTTGATCTTAAGGTTCAATAGTCATTCACATGGATGTTAATGCAATTGTTGCAAGAACCTCTATTGGATAAATAGACTTCCTAATTTCAGTGGGAGAGCCCTTAGTCTTAGAGAATGTATCTATGACCTAGATATTAGAATACACTCATTGTTTATTTCTAAATGTTGGGAATGAACATAATTCTGGAATAGACCTATCATAAAGTGTTAAGATGGAGATATTTCAGATAGTAATCTAAATTCTAGTGGACTTTACTGAATTAGAAAATTAATGAATGGTTCATTAACATTTCTAATACTAATATTAAACCTTAAAAGAGGAGAATGAAGATCATTTGACAATGATCTGGCATCAAGCCTTGCGTGTTTGTCCGTTGATGTGATAAATAGACTAGTAAGAGATGAAACTTTAGATTGTCTAAAGGTTCAAATCTTACATACTTGTGAATATTGTATTGGTGTAAGATGTCAAGGCATTCAAGATCTCATACATATTGATGTATGTGAATCATCTACATCGGAATAAACATTATGGATATGTGATATCTATTGATGATTATTTGTGATCTGAGATTTCTTCTCTTCATTTAGAAACCTTTGAAATGTTCAAAGATTTCACAATTGGTTTAGAACCAAAGTTTGAAAAAAGATGAAATGAATTTGATCTAACCTAGGTAGTCAGTACCTATTAGATGAATTCAAGGAATAACTTATGAAGAAAGGAATGTCATTCTTATCTCAATCCTCCTGATACACCTAAACTCAATAGAGTTGTTGGGATATACAATTGGATCATGTATGACATGATTTGTTCAATGATGAATTTTATCATAATTACCTAGTAGTTTCCAGGAATATATGTAGTAGAGACTACAATATATATCCTTAAAAAGGTTCCAGGCAAGTAAGCTGAAATTTAGCACCTGAGAGTGCTACTTCATTAGGAAAATAAAGGAAGGTATTGGATACCTACTTTATGACATTGAGATTATTAAAAGATTTCATATATGAGAATGTGATTCTTAGATGATGAGACTCTTGACAATCAAGATGAAAATTATGTAAAGGAACTCATTTAATCTTGAGAAGAAAATGAGGCTCCTAAAATTGAAAACTAAAAGGACAATACATGATGAAACACTAATACCTCTTCAAATAAGTTTGAGGATGGATTCCATGTCTCAGTTGAGTCTGACAATGATCAGACTTCATGTGATGAAGCTTATGAAGATCATACCAAGGAAAGATGGATGTTAGCAATAAAGTATAAAATAGACTTCATATACAAATGTTGTATATGAACGCTCGAGGATCCACCTATATGGGTACAACTGATGAATCTCAGATTCGTCACTCTAAATCTCATTAATTAAGCTCAAATCCCTCAAAATCATTGACATTTCTTCATTTATTATGCATAACTAGCATTTATGCATGTTTTAATAAGAATTACATTTTAGCACGCATTTCTGCACAAAATAAGAAGCCAAAAATCCCAGATAAAATTGATCTGTAAATAGCCTAACTTCCCTGATTTTTAACTAATTCATGCTAACTCCGAATAACATAAAACCACTCCCTTGTGTACATATCACTAACAAGAATATATGAAAAATATCACTAACCCAAATAAGTGGACCAAAAACCCAAGCCCTAGTTTCAGGATTTCTAGACAAAAACCTTCATATCTCCCTCATCCAGTGTTCGTTTTATTCCTACTCACTTTTGAGCTAATTTACATTCAATTACCTTCAAAACAAGACCAAGTTCAAGTGAATCGGATCTCGTATGTGAAAGTTGGGTGTTGGGCTGCTTTTGTACATTTTGCATTTTAACTTATTTTTGACCTATTATTTTATGTATATAATTAACCTATTTTTTTTATTTCTTTTTCATTTGTCTTCTATGATAAAAGTTTTATTAAAATGCGTAAAAATCCAAATCCAAACTAAGGTCAAATTCAATGAAACAAATTGAGTCCGAGTCGTCACTAACCGACTCTACAAAATTGGTCTTTTTCATATTTTATTTTATTTCTTCTCTTTCTTAATTAATAAAAATCCAAAAAAAATATATTAATGCGCAAATAACTATCTTTGATTTACCATATTTTTTTCAGATTTTTATCTGGTTTAAAAATGTCAAAAAAATTAAAAAACCCAAAAATCAAGTTATTCTATGTACAACGGATACCCCAAAAATATCACTTTGTGCAATTGATTGATTTTGATTTTAATGTCTTCATGAAATTTATGGATCTCATCGATACGAGAAATTTTTGTGAAGGAACTTTTTTGATCCAAGGTGGTTTGTTATTTATCTTGGATTATACAAAGTTTTTGTTCTCTGATTTTTGTGGTGCTGACACGTGGCCGCTCCTGGAGCCGCCACGTGTCAGCCATTTTTCGAGTTTTTAATTAATTCGTTTTAAAAAAAAATTAATAAGACCCCGCACGTGCGTCGCACCTGCCTCCCAGGCACACGTGACGCACGTGCACCGCCTGCCCCAATCTCCGCCACATGGCCCCATCTTGGCCATCGAATCTTCGGCCGATCGGACGACCCAGGGGTCATCACCTTCCTCAGTTGCCTTCCTCCCTGGGACCCTTCGCCATTATTGACGCCGAAGATCTAACCATCTCCGCCGTGATCATCGGACACCCTCTGCCGCCCATCACCACGATTTCGCCGGACCCCTTCTTCAATCAATCCCTAATAAACTCGTCGCCCTCCGCGATCTCCTCCAAGCCAATCTCCCTCGGATCCCCTCCTTGTCAAATCATCGATCCTCCCTGAATTAGTCGTCGATCGCATTCCATATCCCCTTCCATAGCAGGCCAAGACCATCGACCTATAAAAGAGCATCACCGCCCTCCAGGGAAGATGATCCGCCGGCTGCACCTAATCGTACCCTCGCAGCGGTAACAACACCACGAGGCTTCCCTTCCGGCGAGATCCGACGCCCATCGCAAACGCCATCGTAGCACCGCTCCAAGCGTCCTGTTTTTCTCAGGGAACACCGTTGAGCTAACGTCTTCCGGACATCGTCTTCAACCTTCGACAACTTCGCCCCTCCGCTATCCACCGACGTCGATATCGCAACTCCTCTGCCAAAGAGCGACCCTTCACCAACCAGGCCACTCCACTAGCCTACGACACCTTCACCTTGGCCGTGTGTCGGCCAGAGGACGGCCGACGTCGCTTCGCCCCGGCCCTCACCTTCGCAACATCGACTACCATCAGGTCTCACGCCCCTTCCGCCTTGGTCAGCCTCTTTCCACCTCAGCAACACCACCAACGGATGCACGCCTATCTGGAGGCCCCCGCCACATGCCACGCAGGTGGGGCGGGGGAACGACGACAGCATTCGTCACCTGGGTCACGTGCTTTGTATGTGACCCAGGTAGGCAAATTGCAAATAATACCCCATGAGTCCTCTAATTCAGACCGAAGTCCAGACCACGGGTCAGGCCCGTGACCACTAGATGATTTTACAGAAGGGCCCCCAGAGGTTCTCTTTTTTACAATTTAGCCCACCAACCAGAGGGCACGTGCCACGCATGTGCCCATCTTGCAAAATTGCAGCAGAACCCCCATACTTCTTGGTAATTATGCGTAGGCCCCCTTTTGCATTTTCATATTTTTTTAGTTTATGTAGTTATACCCCTGTACTCTTCTACTATTCTGGACCTTTACATTACATTATTTAATTATCCAAAAATAACATTTTGTTTGTCAATTAATTCTCTATGTTTGGACATATTGTGGATATTTTTGTGGTCAATGGTTAATTAATAATCGATTGTTCTGTGGAAAATGTTTACTTATCCCAGTTTGTGCTTTAATTTTCATAATTGATTAAACGTTGCTCTAAAAATTTCCGAAAAATCAAAGATTGTAGGGTTAATTGTGGTTAACATTGTGCCCAAAAAGAATTGCATTTGCATGCATAATTTGCCTTGGAAAAATCATTTTGCATATTTTAATGTTTGATTTTTAATAGGTATTGAATCTTACATTTTCTAAGTTTAGGATTTTTCTGAGATCCATTACCTAGTGATAGATCTTTAATAATTTTATCCCTTGAAAGTAAGTAGGTTTAAAATTTATTATAATTATATATTGAAATTCATTTGTTTGAATTTGAAAATTCATAAAAAATTCATCTTGCATCCAAAAATTCCAAAAAAAATTACTATGCATTCATGCCATCATAATTTGCATCATGGCCAAGTTTCATATTTTTTTATCATTGTTTGATTGATATTTGCATTTTAGTCCCAAAAATAGGCCAAAAAATTGCATGTTGCATCTCTAATTGCATTAAAAATACAAAAAAAGACCGCCTCGAAAACCGTGCACGAACATTGATAGACATAATTCTAAGTTGTTCCTTTGCCTCCTTGTGTTCGACCTTGGGCCTTGTCCAAGTAAAATAAACATAAAACCACATTGATTAAAATTGACAAATATTTTTATGTAGTTATTTCTTAACCGATTCCAATTGTCGCCTACAACAAAATGACACATTTATTTTTAGCGAATGAAAATTCACGACATTACATATTTTTAAACAGTGCAATTCAGGACCCATCAGATGGAACCGTTGTCGGGGAGGCAAACATCTTAGTTTTTTGTCTGAAAATTTTTTTTCGATTTTTCGCATTCGGGTAGTTTGACCCGTGAATTTTCACTGTAAACCCCATTTTTTCTTGCATTAATTTTATTTTGTTTTCATCATTTATTTTCTTATTTTACTTTTGATTTATTTTTTCAGTCACTCTCTTACACCGTCTCTCTTATTTTTCTTGCAAGGTACCCAACATACGTAAAGCGATTTTTCAAGAAGCGACACATCTTCATCGACTTCCGAAAAGCTGCAATTAATTTAAGATCGAGTCGAGTCGTGAGAGAGCGTAGAGTCTAGGATTTTATTTTCTATAATTTTAATTTTTGTAATTAATTGCTCAATTATAGCGGTGTCCGTTTGGACTCTCGCATGTGTAAAAAAGACCTTGAACTCTTTTTGTTGTGTCGTGGCCTGTTTCACTCTCCGGTGAGGGTGGGGCCCAACTTGAGTAGAGAATAGGAGACCTGCACATACGGCTTTTAGAGCATTTAAATTTTTGATTGTGCTCGTAGGACCTAAGGCCACACTTCACTTTAATTGAGACGCACATAGATCATTCAATTTAGCCAAATTTAACTCAATTCTTCCCCGTTAATAGAACTTTCTGCTAGTTGTGGTTTTTCATTAGCTTGCATCCATATAGAATAAGTCTTTCAATTCTGTATTGCATCCTAAATGGAGATTGCGAGGAATCACTGTAAGTCTTCTAACTAAGCATACATCTTTTTTTTCGCGTGCATCGGCTTTTCCCGAACTTCTCTCTCTTGTTTTGTTACATAATTTTAAAGGAAATTGGGATTGGATGGTAGACATGCATTTATGCTCATTTAATTCTTCAGTGGTTGCCTAATTAAAATTTGGACTGCTAAATATAGCCGAAACTAAATAACCCATAAAATCAAGAATTTTTGCGGGAGAGCAACCCCTACCTTGGATTCTTTTATTTTTCTGAGTGAGCGAGAGACGACACTTAAGGATAGATCCCAAACCTGGATTTTCATAATGACAACTGATTCTACCAGAAACGGTTAGCTACTTCTCAGTGAGGATCTAACGGGTAACCGGTAAACGGTTCGGATTTCCTTAGCAGAGTGGGTGATTTAGAGGGCACTACGTAAGGCTCCTCCTCAAGTAACAGGTAATCATTCTATGGTCCGTACTTACTCCCATACTAGCTAAAAGTAGGTGCAACTAATCGTAAGAATTTGGGCCAGTCATTAGGAAAATTTCTGGCACCTAACAACTCGCTAAATTCTTTCCAAGATTGTCTTATCACCAATTAAAATTGAAAATATAATTTCCTAACTCTTACTGCTTCATTGTATGAGTTGGTGAACCTGGGGTTTGATTTGTGTTTGAATTTGCTTGCGTGAACAGATTTCGAAGATCAAAAGCCACACACTTGTGCCATCACTCTCCTTTTGTCAACCAATCATGGAACTTTTGTCCAAGAACTCTCCAGAGCCAGATCATGAAATTTAATTCATCTTGAACAGACCCAAACCGTCATTCATTTCAGCTCTTTCAAAAATGGCAGAACATTTATCCGAGAATCCATCAGAGCAATACTATGAAAATGAATTTGTCTCGGTTAGGCCCAAATCGACTGAACTCTCTTCTTTCCATAATCCTACAACATTTGCGGGAGACTTTCACCCATGGATGAATTCTGCCCCCTCATTAAATTCCTACTCAAATCATTCAACCACACATGACCAATTTCCATCATGGACTGAACCGTTGTATTCTCAATTTCTCGCAAGCGAACCAATTCAAGATCAAATTACTTTTGAATCTCATGGCTGGCTGAGAAACCAAACCTAGATGGAAAGATCAGCAAAAGGCAGATGGAAAGACCAGCACTTAACGATCATCAGTGTTGGATTGACTGTGACGATCAAATCCCTATTGACCAACCTGAATACCACTCCTTCGACCAACCTACACATACGGAGGACCAAATCGATGATATCGACACATATGCACCCTGTATGATTCCAATATTTGAGGATACGATCAATCATGACCATGGAAGTAGACTCTACTCAAACCAAGATTACATGACCAAGTCACGGCATATTGAGTATGAGACCTACACATTCCCGCAAAATCTTTCCACTGAGCAGCCTCCTTCCATAATTTTTGAGGAGTAATTTTCAGAAAATAATGATCATATATCAGATATTCCAAGAAAATCTCCTCTTAGCACATACAGGAAATTGGAAGATGAAATTATTGATCACACACCGACTGCTCCCATGATTGATCATTAACGAAATTTTGTGGACGATATTTCAAGGATAAATAAGAGATTCGAATTAATGGAGGATAGATTTCAAAAATTTGCAAACCGATTAATTTCACTCTCTCGGAGCTCGGACATAAAAATGGATGAGGAAATGATTGGATATCATTTTGACAATTTTGAGGATATTCAGAAACCTAGGGACGATTCTGACAGCGACACTTCTACTTATTATTCCCCAAGACATGACTATGCATCTGACTCCTTCTCGGAACATCAAAGCCCCTTCTTATCTACAGAAGACACCACATCACCACACCACATAGGAAATACCAAAAAATGGAATATTCCAAAACACCCAGAAAATCGAAAATCCTGAAAAATACATAAAAATTGAGACTGAAGAAGATCTGAAGAATTTGGATCCTGCTCTACAGGAAGCAATGGAAAAAAGATTGATGTCTGAACATCCCTTTATACAGGCCATTGAACACTTCCCCGACCTTAAAGAATTTGTAATGGATAATTTAATGATAAAAAAGTAGGGCAGGATAAGAACAAAGACTGAAAGACATATCTTGTTAATGGCCTCCTCCTTGGTGTTGAGGAGAAAAACCAAGAGTCGCATAGTGTAGCAGTTGCCCAGATTTGACTGTGGAATCAAAGACACAATTTTCACCCATGCTCAAATTGATGACGATTCACTGATCAATATCCTCTCGACCTTTGTATTTCACGAACTCAAACTCGAACCGATCAGGAAGATACGAGAGGTTGTTAAATTGGTTGATCAATCGATAAAGCGGTCGAGAGGAACCATTTATGTCATCATGACATTCCAAGGTGCTCGCTCAAAGTAGATTTCACGATCATTGATATCGAGAATCATGTAGAATTCACCCAGTCTCCAATTATTCTCGGAAAGCCATTCTTAGCATTGTCTAAGGCAATTATTGATTGTGAGACTCGAGATATTAATTTTAAAGCATTGGATGCACTTCAATCTCACCCAGTCTTTGAGGAACCATGATTTTCTGAAGCAACCCACGATGTCCCTGATTGCTCTAACCATGAAGCGGTAGAAGAGCCATACCCCGATGCGACACTTGAGATAGCGGTTGTTGATGAGACTATTGGTTTAGAAACTCTCCCTCCTACTCCATTCCCAGCTGCTCTCACCATGGAGAACTAAGTATATAAGTCATATGATCTGGAGACTTATGCATGGTCGCACCTTGGGTCAGCCTATTCGGACTACCTTGATCACATCAATACGACACATGAATGCTCGAATGTCAAGTCAATTGAGAACGAACATGCAGAGACCCCCCCTCTAATATTTCAATTCCTGCAGATCTCAAAATTGAAGAATGTTTCTTTTATGATCCTGAGACGTATGCATGGTCGCACCCAGGGGCAACCTACTCTGAATACCTTGATTAAATCATCCGAAATCAAGAGTGCACCAGCATTAAGAATACTAAGAACAAACACGAAGGACGAACACTGACAAAGGAGATGAATTCCAATGTTTATTCATCTAGAGGCTCATGTGGACCGACAACTTCACGAAACAAAATGAATGCTCCTTCATCTCAAAAGAAAGTCACCTTTGACCTTCCGGAAGAGGAATCATCTGATGATCCCTCCTCAAGTACGGAAAAGGTAATCTACATAAGTGAAGTCTGTTTGACAGTTCTAAAACCATATCTTCACAAGGATCCAAAATTCGATTCCCGTTGGACAACTCCCGTTCCTCACTATTATTCGTCAAAAGCTGATGCTCCTACTCTCATCAAATACACTTGACTTATTTCTTATGAGCTGTCTTAGACCGGTGCTTCAGAGTATTCATCCGAGGGCAAATAGCTTGATCCCAAGAAGGAACGAATTCGGAGGAAACAACTGAAGAAATAAAAAGATCAGAACATTTTGAGTATGCCCACTTTCAAATACTATTCCTCTGAGGATAACTCCGATGATGGCTACCTTTCATCTGACTCAAACGCTTCATCTACTATCCATCATGATTTTTTTGAGGATAACTTTGATAATAGTTGGGAATCATATGCTTCATCTCCATCTCATCATTATGATCTCCCACCACAGGATCACAAAATGATCAGCCGAGAACTGCCTTAATCATCGGCTACCCATCCTCCCACCCGACCACATCGGTCTCCTTGTACAGCTTCTTCCTCTACTTAGGCTAAGGCCTAAGTATAGGGGGGTACCGATGCCATATGTATATACCATTTCCCTCATCACACTCCTTCTCACTACCGCTCCATTTCCACCTTTCTCCAATACTTAGGCTTACCAGAGCTTAAGTATAGGGGGAACTGATGCCCATCTGTATATACTCTCCTCATTCACATATCCCCACCGCTTGATTTTTTTCCGCTCATCTTCCATACTTAGACTGTTCACAGACTAAGTATAGGGGGTGGACCGTTGTATCTCTTTCTTTTTCTTTTCTTTTTCTTCTTTTTTCACTCTTTTACACATAGCCTGCGCTATGTCTTCTTTACGCTTCTTGTGCTCTGAGGACACAACACACGCTAAGTATGGGGGGGTCTGTATATATACTGTGTATATATTTTACCCATATCTCGTACTTTCACGTAAGTATATATATATTTACGGCATGGGTAATTTTTTTGAAAATAAAACAAAAACAAAGACAAAAACAAAAAGAAAAAGAGTTTTTCCACTAACACTGACTGTGTCCAACCCAATCTTTTTTGAAAAAAATATGGCTTCTTATTCAAAAAAAATAAAAAAATCCCTTGAATAAAAAAATTATTAAAAATTCAAAAAAAATCACAAAAAACTATGTCTGCATTTCACACACCTGCACTTCATACATCATTTCATTCATTTGCATCTATGAAAAGTCTTTGGGTTCTGAACTGAGTTATGAGCAGAAACCGAGAGTGATCTCGGCTTGACCTTAATCCACATTATTTTCAGAGGAACTTCACCGAGAAACAGAATTTTAGAAGCTTCAGGTCTTTGACTTAATTCTTTGAGTTCCACATGACTATGTGCAGCGTTTGACTCTTAGTGTCTAACCTGCTCACTTCATTCTGGGTACAACTTTGGAATATGGAATTAATTTGTACTCTGACTTAATTCAATGTTCATAGGGTATGCTTTGGTAAGCGTATTGATCTAAGATGACTTCGGAGCCGAATCTGTGACAATGATGTGTGATGAGGCTAAAAATCGGTTTCGCGGCTTTTTATTGATGAAAGTTGTCGATGTAGCAAAAAGCCGCGAAACAAATTAGATTTTTAAACCTATCAAACAAATTCGGTTTTCTTTCGGAAAACCGTCACTAAATATTTTACCAGGCAAGTGTTCCTGGGTCGAACTCAAGGAGGAAGAATAAATTCCTTAGATTTTTATCTTTTTAATTTTATTTTTAATCTTCTCTAAGTGATCAAGTCAAAGAAACCCCTTTTTTATTGATTTTTATTTTTATTATTTTTATTTGATTTATTATTTTCCAATTTTTATTTAAATTTCAAAAAGGGAGATTTTTCAAAAAGATTTATTTATTATATAATAGGTGGATACTAGATAGGTGATACAATATAGTAGGGTGATCAAGGTACGAGCCGCAAGCTCGAACAACTCAAGAAAACAAAACAAAACAAGACGAATTTCGAAGAATCAAAATGCGTCGAAAACTCGTCAAAATTCCACGAAAACTTTCTACTAAGTAATTGGGGTAGTTGTGTAACTACCCTCAAGAAAACGTCAAAAATCGAGGTCACACGAGGTCAAAATAGCCCCTACAGCCCAGGGGCATAAGCGCAAAAGAAATCTAATTAAAATGTTCTCAAAAAGGTCCTTAGGGACTGTTCTGAAAGAAAAAGTTACAAATGTTTACATTTAGTTCCCTGCGGAGGGACCTAAATGTAATTAGTAAAAACCGAGGGGGCGGACTGAAATAACTGGAAGCTGCTGGGTTTACTTTGCAATTTTTCAACCGTTTCGCATTCGACGGCTGAGATTAGAAGTTCAAGGCGCCGATCTGAGGGTTCTGCGGATGCCACGTGTCGCGCACATGCTCCTCTTCTGTTCTTGAAGTTGTTGAACTCCTGACGAACGACCATTCTTCTCCGAATTTCTCCGGCCAAACGCCTGCGTCTTTGGCTCTCCGGCGGGGCCAGAGGGGTGGATCCTCCACCCCTCGAGCTCGCCCGCGGTAGGGTGATGGCGGAATATGCTACGAGCAGTGGTGGCGCGGTGATGAAGTTGGTGGTCTCGTCCTCCTGGAAGTGGCTCTGTTCTGGCGTCTAACTTTTGAGGTGGCTTTGGATGAAGATCGAAGGCTCCCAGATGCTGAGAAATAGCTCACGATGAAGAAGAACATGCAAACGACAAGATATTATGCTCTTTTCACGATGAATCGACCGATGGGTGATAAGTTTGCAAGATCAATAATAGATGAAAGTTAAGTTTCCAGAAAAACTTGAGAAATGCATGAGAATGGCGATGGAAAACTAAAGCGATTTCAATGAAATTTGGAAACGAATCGAGATGCAAATCGAAGGGCATCTAAGCCTAAGGGTTAAACTATCTAAATCGCGGATTAGCCACGCTAATCGTGGCACGCAAATCGAAGTGAAAATCGAAGAATGTGGATGAAAAAGTCTGGGGGAAGTCAAGGTTTATTACCTGGACAGCTGCTCGACGGCGACCAAAGACCAGAGCTCCGACGCACGCGTGGGCGGCGATGCAAGGCTGGCTCGACCTTGGAACCTCCTCCGATGATTCCTCCTCCTCGCGAACTCCTCCAGGGTGCTTTCACCACCACGATTCGGTTGGAACGAGGCTCGAAAGTAGGGGGATCGGGCTTCTGGAACTGAGGTGTTTCAGAGAGCTGGAAGTTGTTATTAATGGCGGACCTTGAGAGGTATTTATAGGGCGATTACTTGGGCTCCAAGCCCAGATCTAGGGCTGGCGATGGAGTAGTTTGTTAGGAGGAGAGGATCGACGGTTGAGATCGATCGGAAGGTTCTGGAGTGGCGCGGGATAAATGGTTGAAGTCGGCAGGTCTGAGCAGGCGGGTGGAACAACTTCTTGGAGGAAGAAGACCCCAGGTGCTGACAAGTGTCAGCACCTGGTTGGCCCAGAGGTGGAATTAACTTATAAATTAAATATTAAATAGTAAATTACGTTATTTTAAATAATTATAAATACAAGAAATGTAAATAAATTAATTTTCTAATTTATGGCATAAATACTTTTTATAAATAATAAATATTAATTAAAATAAAAATATTATATTAATAAATATGTATTTATAAATAGGTTTTAGATTTTTTTAATTTAATAAATAAATAAGTAAAAATTAATTTTATAATTTCTTAATTATTGGAATATTAAATAAGGTTTATACGAATTTTTATGGATTTTAATAAATTAATTTACATATTTTAATAAATAAGGTTAGTATCTAAGTAGGTCATTTATACATATATTTTGGGGTTTTTGATTTTATTAAAATAATAGATAGTCTCCAAAAATTATGAAATAATTTATGGTGAAACTACAAGATTAGGAAATAGTTTAAAAATTATAAAATTAAGAAAATGATAAATAATGTATGTTACAGAAAATAAATAGCTCGGAAGCCCTGTTGTCTTTTGGTCCCAAAACCGACTTTTTGCAAACGGACTCTGAATTCGATGAAACCACCTTTATTAATTAGAGAATATTATTTTATGAACTTTAAAGGTGAGTAGAGTGAAATTGGAGTTCGTATGAGGAAGTTATGATGTTAGGAAGTTGAGATTTTGACAATTTCCAGGCTGAGTTTCTTGGCATATATACAGGGTAATATTTTTAACTTATTTTTATATTTTTAGATACATTTTTAGGAATAATTAGGAGAAGAGTTTGGTGGAAAATATATTCATATGAATTAATTAAAATTCTTTGAAGTTTTCTATTTATTGTATAAATAATGGAGAATGTATGGAGTGTGTATTAAATTATTTTTATGTTTTCTTTCCTTATCTCCCCCTACTTATTGGTTTGTCGACCAATCCATGCTGACTCGGTCTCGGGGGTTGGTTATAAATATATCTTACAGCTATATTTATATTTAAGTCATAATGTATATATATACATATATTCAATCTGCCTTTTTGTTTCTTTTCTTGTTCTTTATTTATTTACATGATTTTAGTGGTTAAAAGTGAATATTTACTCATGAATGGTGATTTGTTAAAAGATGAGAATTAATGAATATTTACATGTATTTGTTAAGGGTTTTAAGACAAAATGCGACAGAAAACTTAATGAATCATGGATTCATCTACCCCCTATACTTAAACTTTGCTAGTCCCTTAGCAAACACTTATTTTGAAAAAGTAAGTGAAAAAGAAAGAAAGTTAGAATGAATTTGTTTTCCTAAACCAATTCATGACAACAGACAAAGGACAGAGCTCGATCGGGCCTGAAACAAGCATTTTGTCAGAACCTTAACTAGGATTAGGATTTTATCCTCAACAGTCCTCAAGTTCCATAATCCTTATTCAAGATCCCTTCATCGGCTAGTTCAGACTCACTTATTCATATCGCAAACTCTATCATCCTTGAAGTCAACTTGTACAGTGTGTGAATTGATTTAGCTTTTCCTGCTTAGAGAACCGAAGAAACCATCAATCCCGGCTATACACTCCTATTGCTTCCTCATCTCGATACTCTTTCCTGGGGGAGGGAGGTATTCCCTTCTGAGTTCAGTTCTGATATGTCCACAATTAAATATAGGGAGAAGTTAGAAGAATGAGAGAAGAAGTGGAGTGCGACCAGTGTAGACGCATCTCCTTGTGAAGCCCAACCGATGTAGCTAAGTCTCCACTATGATGTGCATGCATACTTCGTGGAAGCTTGGACCATTGTGGTCTTATTTGGTGGCTTCTATATTGCTTTAACTTTGTAATTTGCTTGCACTGCATTCATCTTTTGTGCCTCGACGGATATAGCATCTTTTTAGTCAGTCCCTTTTTTGAGGTCTTAAAAAAATTGTGTCAGCAGATCCTTCCCTCATCCGAGGCAACTATCGCAACCCCAATCTCTCCATCTTTAGACGTCAATGCCGCAAAGATAAGGATAGGAATGCACTACCAAGGTGTACTGCCCTTCGGAACTCCATGCGAGTTGAGCTAAGTGCAGAGTGCATGTGTTCAAGATTGGTTCACTGATGTAGAGTTGTATGGATGACTCCAAATGGTCTACTTAAGCTCAGATGACTTGATTTCCCGAATATGGTCTTACGGAACCCAAAGATTTAAGTCACAAGACCTGAAGAGTCTAAATTCCAGATCCTAGTCAGGCTCCTTACAACGAGAGTTAAAGGCCATAATCAAGCTCCATCCTTTAAACTAAACTCAGTCCTTAGTTTCAGAAATCAAACTTATTCTGAAAATGAGAATGCAAATGCATCCATGTTTTTGTGAAGTGTATTTTCTGAATTTTACTCATTTTTATGGATTTTAAGGATTTTGTAATTTTTATGAATTTTAGGACTTTGTATTTTTTATGGATTTTATGATTTGTATAAACAAGATTTTATTCATAAATTTTACAAGATATATTTTATTCGAGTTAAATGTCTAATGTATTTTACAAATTTTATCTACAAAGTATTTTACAAGGGTTGAATGGTTTTTACACAAGTTTTAATAAATAGGATTTTAAATAAGTATTATACAAATTTTAAGTACAAATTTTAAATTCATATTTTAATTACAAGTTTTAAATACAAGTTTTAATTATATTTTACTTATTTACAAGGATTTTAATAATAGATAAATAGAATAGTGGATTTTAAATTAGCCCGTACCCACTTTTTATGGATTTTATAGATATAGAAAATACATAAAAGTACGAGTTATGGACGAAAGTATATATACAATATATACGCACCCCCCTATACTTAGCTTGTGCTATGTCCTCATAGCGTCAAAAGAGAAAAAGGAGAACATAACTCGTGCTAAGTAAAAGTGGGTGAAAAAGGATATCGAGTACAAGTCAGTCAACCCCCCCCTATACTTACGATCAGGACATCGTAAGTATCACGGAGGAGCAAAAACGGGATGACTGAATGAAAAGAATAAATAACGAAAGTTCAAAAGGAAAATAATACGAACTCATCGAAATCACTCGGTCCCCCCTATACTTAGGATAAGGCATCGTAAGTATAGAAAAGAGTGTAGCCAAAAATTGGGAACCAGTGATTCGTGAAAAAGAAAGGCTATACAAAAGAATCAGTACAAAAAATAAAACGTAAATCAGCGGGCAATCGGTCTGCCCTATACTTAGGATCTGGTATCCTAAGCATAGAAGACGAGCAAAAATGGGGACGATTGTGGTCTACGAAGAATATACAAGTGTTGTGAATCTCCAGAAAAGAATGGCTCAAAAGAATTTGTACAGGAAGAAGTGAAGGAATGATCATGATTCCTGTACAAAGTATATCACTTCAGTACGGGCCAGATGATCAGTAGTCTCTACGAAGTGCTTCAGCATCTGTCCGTTAACCACAAACGGCTCTGCACCAGGTGACACATCTGATATTGCTATGCTGCCATTGTCGTGCACCGTTCTGACTATGTACGGTCCTTCCCACTTGCTTTTCAATTTGCCGGGAAAAATTCTCAACCTTGCATTGAACAGCCAGACTTTCTGCCCAGGGACAAAGCTTTTGTGCCGAATATGTCTATCATGCCATTTCTTCACTTTGTCCTTATAAATTAGTGTGTTCTCGTATGCTTGATTTCGAATTTCTACCAGCTCATTCAGATCTATCTTTCTCTTGGCTCCTCATTCTCTTGCGGTTTCTCCTCCTCGACTTCAGGATCATGGTTCACCTTGTGCTCCTCTAATGCCCTCTCCTCTTCTCCAGCAGGTGCTTGCGGTGATCTACCGCTCCTGAGACGAATGAAGTTAGATAAAAAAATCAGGAAACGAGATCTTACCTGTAGTGTATACCTGCTGTGGATGCCTCCTCTTGTTGTTCGGGTTCATCTGATGCTGGGCTGGGAGAGTGGTCTTCGGCACGGTTAACTCGTCCAGATGACGGTTAACCTGCTCCATCTCTGTCTTGTGTGTGATCTGGAGCGTACATAACATATCAATGATCTGGTTGAGCGCTGGGCCTGTGAAGACATCTCCGATTCGGTGTGGTGGCCCTGGCGTGAAATGCTGAGAGGTGGAATGCTGGGAGTAGCGTTGAGGTGTGGAGGAAGACTGCCGCGGCTGCTGAAAAGGATGATTCTGTGAGTAGTGAGCAGGGTGCTGATATGAAGGTTGCGGTCTCTGATGGTAGACATTCGGATGAGACTGCTACGGTGTGAAGCTCTGGCGGTGCTGAACTTGCGGACGTCCATGCTGCGGATGACCGTACGGTTGCTGCGGCTGCTGATTCGGTATACTCGGCTGCTGCACCGGAGTATACCAAATCCCGTTGATCTCGAAAGTGGCTTGCGGCTCCGCCTCCATCTCTGCAGTGCTGATGATCTGGCCAGAATTGGCATGAGACTGATCCTCATGCTAATCAATCTGCGGAATCTTGGGCTCGCTCTGGATGTAATGGATTTGACGGGTGGGTGGAGCGGGTGCGATCCTCCATACTGGTTGCACATTCGAAGAGGTCCGACTCTATTGGTACTGGATCTGAAGATAAGCAACCTTCTTCGAAAGATCACTCAGCTGCTGAGGTAGAGATGAGAGTTTCTCCAACTCTCACAGCGGCTGTAGGTCTTGGACCTGCTTGTGAATCACGTCCACCAACATTAATTTCTCGCTAATAAAGCCCATGTTAGTGTTGGATTCAGAGTCCGAGATGTTCGCCATCTTGTGATGTTCTCGGTGATGTGGTGGCTGTGGGGCTTTCTGAAATGCCCGAGTAGAGTCTACGACTCTCGAGTTCGCGGCCAACCCTTCGAAGATGGCCCAGACTGACTCGGCGTCCTTATTCAAATAGCTGCCGCCACATGCGGCACTCACGAGCCCCTATACTTCCGGTTGGAGTCCTCCGAAGTAGTTCTGTACGAGCACCTTCATCGGGATCTCATGATGCGGGCATCTCTCCGTAAGATCCTTGAATCGATCCCATGCCTCATGTAATGATTCGTGCGGCAGTTGCGTAAAGTTGGAGATCTGGCTCCTCATCATGTTCGTCCTTCCTAGAGGAAAATACTTGCGCAGGAAGGTGGACTTCAGGTCATACCACGTAGAAATTTCTCTCCCCAAATGACTCAGCCAATAAAGGGCCTTATCGGCTAAGGCAAATGGGAAGGCCTTGAGGCGCACGGCTTCCTACGTCACTCCTGGATAACAAGCCATTCCGCAGATCATCTCAAACTGCTGTAAGAACGTGAATGGCACCTCTGCGGCATTCCCATAGAACTTGGGAAGCAAGGAGATGAAGGATGGTCGGAGTTCGTATGGTCATTGATTCAGCGGTAGCCGAATCTAGTGATGGAGCGATCTAGTGCCCGGGTCATACTCGTCCCGTAAAGTTGCGGGAACCGCAGGCGGTATCTGGTTCTCGGCCCCTGCTCTCAGTGCGGATATTTCAGCCCGCAGTTCAGTCTGAACTCTATACTGTTCTCGAATCTGCAAGTTCATCTGCTGTAATGTATCGAGAATACCTGTCGTGACATCTGCATTCAGCTTTGGTCTTCCCTACGGATGATCCCCAGCTGGTGGCCTCTCGTCTGCTGTTGGTCCTTTCCCGCGAGCCATCTGATCGTCTGTAAAGTAGAAACTCTAGTAAGAACTCAGCGAAAAGTATTCAGGAGATCTAGATGATGTACTGAGGTAAGGGTCTGCCTCAATGTTCTGGCCCGGAGGCGAGGGAGTCTGGGTCTGACTCGCCTCGAGATCGGATGGGACCGGCTCAGGAAGAGGGTCATCACGAGCCTGTGAAGACATATTCTCAACGGTGGACGGTCGAAAGCTCACAGAGTCTGAGCCGAAAAGCCGTCGAGACGTCATCTTCGATGTCAAGAGAAAGTAGGGAGAGCACGTTTACGATTCAAAATGAAAGAGAGAGAAGTGCGAAAGCTGCGGAAACTCACGCCCCGCAAACAAACACAAAGCAAACCCCGTTTTCACCAACTCAACCCTGATGAAGACCGTAAGAGTTCGGTCTTTTTATCTTTTCGGTTTTAGGGGTGTGATTAGCAAACATTTCGATTACGCGGGCTGAGCAAGCCAATAGGTGCCCGATAGTTTCTCCGAAACACTGGCCTGAATCCCTACAAGAGACCACTCGCACTCAGCCAGTATGGGAGTAAGTACGGACCGTTTCCGGCTACCCGTGTTACTTGAGTACGGAGCCTTGCGTAATGTCCTCTAAACCTCCCACTCTGCTAAGTAAACTCGGACCGTTTCCGGCTACCCGAGCTTACCCACTGAGGAACAGTGATCATGTGTATGGACCCAGTAGTATTTCGTGAGAAATACGGGGTTTGGGTTCTATCCTTAAGTGTCGGCTCTCGAGCTCGCACACTCTGAGAAATGTGCGGGGGGTTACTCTCCCAAGTCACTTGAGTCATTTTATGGTTTTTTTAGTCAGATAGATTTAGTAGTCCCGATTTTAGTTTTTAATTTTTATGATTTTTTTCAGTCAACGTCTATCGATTTTTTTTCTTTTTATAAAAACCCTAAAAGCATGCACCTAGGCTGCGAGTCCTATACCTAACTACGCGGTACAAGCATATAGAGTAAAAAAAACCTAAACAAGCATCTAGAAAAACCGCGGAAAACCGATTAGCAATAAAAAAACCGTGGTGGGTACCCTGATCCTCGGATACAGGTTATCCGGCGAATCAGGCCCCGAAAAAAAATGGGAGGGGGGTTTTGTTTATTATCTATTACAACTCTCTCCCTTTCTCTCTCTTTTACAAAAAAGTATACTAACTACTCTGCTCCTCTGCAGTCGACTCGTGAAGAAGGAGCCGGCCTCTGCTCTTTCAACTGGCTCGGCTTCTGAAGAAGCCGGTTGATCCTGCAGGCCCTGCAAAGATGGTTAGCAAGTAAAGCCGATCGAGAAAACTGAGAAAGCCGTAAGGAGATGAAAAAGCAAAACACAAAAAAGTCGTATGAAAAACCGTACGAAAAACGAAGCAAAGAGAAGAGAGAAAAAATAAAATCACGAAGAAAAGAAAAAATCAGAAAGAATCTAACGCCTCCCCGGCGACGACGCCATTTTGATTAGGCTAAAAATTGGTTTCGTGGCTTTTTATTGATGAAAGTGGTCGATGTAGCAAAAAGCCGCGAAACAAATTCGATTTTTAAACCTATCAAACAAATTTGATTTTCTTTCGGAAAACCGTCACTAAATATTTTACCAGGCAAGTGTTCATGGGTCGAACTCAAGGAGGCAGAATAAATTCCTTAGATTTTTATCTTTGTAATTTTATTTTTAATCCTCTCTAAGTGATCAGGTCCAAGAAACCCCTTTTTTATTGGTTTTTATTTTTATTAATTTTATTTGATTGTATTATTTTCCAATTTTTATTTAATTTTCAAAGAAGGAGATTTTTCAAAAAGATTTATTTATTATATAATAGGTGGATACTAGATAAGTGATACAATATAGTAGGGTGATTGGGGTTCGAGTCGCGAGCTCGAACAACTCAAGAAAACAAAACAAAACAAGACGAATTTCGAAGAATCAAAACGTGTCGAAAACTCGTCAAAATGCCACAAAAACTTTCTATTAAGTAATTGGGGTAGTTGTGTAACTACCCTCAAGAAAACGTCAAAAATCGAGGTCACACGAGGTCAAAATAGCCCGTACAGCCCAGGGGCATAAGCGCAAAAGAAATCTAATTAAAATATTCTCAAAAAGGTCCTCAAGGACTGTTCTGAAAGAAAAAGTTACAAATGTTTACATTTAGGTCCCTGTAGAGGGACCTAAATGTAATTAGTAAAAACCTAGGGGGCGGACTGAAATAACTGGAAGCTGCTGGGTTTACTTTGCAATTTTGCTACCGTTTCGCATTCGGCGGTTGGGATTAAAAGTTCAAGCGCCGATCTGAGGGTTCTGTGGATGCCACGTGTCGCGCACCTGCTCCTCTTCTGTTCTTGAAGTTGTTGAACTCCTGACGAACGGCCGTTCTTCTCCGAAGTTCTCCCGCCGAACGCCTGCGTCTTTGGCTGCCCGGCGGGGCCAGAGGGGTGGCTCCTCCACCCCTCGAGCTCGTCCGCGGTAGGGTGATGGCGGAAGATGCTCCGAGCAACGGTGGCACGGTGATGAAGTTGGTGGTCTCGTCCTCCTGGAAGTGGCTCTGTTCTGGCGTCCAACTTTTGAGGTGGCTTTGGATGAAGATCGAAGGCTCCTAGATGTTGAGAAATAGCTCGCGATGAAGAAGAACATGCAAACGTCAAGATAGTATGCTCGATTCACGATGAATCGGCCGATGGTGATAAGTTTGCAAGATCAAAAATAGATGAAAGTTAAGTTTCCAGAAAAAACTTGAGAAATGTGTGAGAATGGCGATGGAAAACTAAAGCGATTTGAATGAAATTTGGAAACGAATCGAGATGCAAATCAAAGGGCGTCTAAGCCTAAGGGTTAAACTATCTAAATCGCGGATTAGCCACGCTAATCGTGGCAGGCAAATCGAAGAATGTGGATGAAAAAGTCTGGGGGAAGTCATGGTTTATTACCTGGACAGTTGCTCGATGGCGACCAAAGACCAGAGCTCCGACGCACGCGTGGGCGGCGATGCAAGGCTGGCTCGGCCTTGGAACCTTCTCCGATGATTCCTCCTCCTCGCGAACTCCTCCAGGGTGCTGTCACCACCACGATTCGGTTGGAACGAGGCTCGAAAGTAGGGGGATCGGGCTTCTGGAACTGAGGTGTTTCAGAGAGCTGGAAGTTGTTATTAATGGCGGACCTTGAGAGGTATTTATAGGGCGATTACTTGGGCTCCAAGCCCAGATCTTGGGCTGGCGATGGAGTAGTTTGTTAGGAGGAGAGGATCGACGGTTGAGATCGGTCGAAAGGTTCTGGAGTGGCGCGGGATAAATGGCTGAAGTCGGCAGGTCTGAGCAGGCGGGTGGAACAACTTCTTGGAGGAAGAAGACCCCAGGTGCTGACAAGTGTCAGCACCTGGTTGGCCCAGAGGTGGAATTAACTTATAAATTAAATATTAAATAGTAAATTACGTTATTTTAAATAATTATAAATACAAGAAATGTAAATAAATTAATTTTCTAATTTATGGCATAAATACTTTTTATAAATAATAAATATTAATTAAAATAAAAATATTATATTAATAAATATGTATTTATAAATAGGTTTTAGATTTTTTTAATTTAATAAATAAATAAGTAAAAATTAATATTATAATTTCTTAATTATTAGAATATTAAATAAGGTTTATAAGAATTTTTATGGATTTTAATAAATTAATTTACATATTTTAATAAATAAGGATAGTATCTAAGTAGGTCATTTATACATATATTTTGGGGTTTTTGATTTTATTAAAATAATAGATAGTCTCCAAAAATTATGAAATAATTTATGGTGAAACTACAAGAACATGAAATAGTTTAAAAATTATAAAAATAAGAAAATGATAAATAATGTGTGTTACAGAAAATAAATATCCCAGAAACCACGTTGTCTTTTGGTCCCAAAACCGACTTTTTGCAAACGGACTCCGAATTCGATGAAACCACCTTTATTAATTAGAGAATATTATTTTATGAATTTAAATGTGAGTAGAGTGAAATTGGAGTTCGTATGAGGAAGTTGTGATGTTCGGAAGTTGAGATTTTGACAATTTCCAGGCTGATTTTCCCTGCATATATACAGGGTAATATTTTTAACTTATTTTTATATTTTTAGATACATTTTTAGGAATAATTAGGAGAAGAGTTTGGTGTAAAATATGTTCATATGAATTAATTAAAATTCTTTGAAGTTTTCTATTTATTGTATAAATAATGGAGAATGTATGGAGTGTGTATTAAATTATTTTTATGTTTTCTTTCCTTATCTCCCCCTACTTATTGGTTTGTCGACCAATCCATGCTGACTTGGTCTCGGGGGTTGGTTATAAATATATCTTACAGCTATATTTATATTTAAGTCATATTGTATATATATACATATATTCAATCTGCCTTTTTGTTTCTTTTCTTGTTCTTTATTTATTTACATGATTTTAGTGGTTAAAAGTGAATATTTACACAAGAATGGTGATTTGTTAAAAGATGAGAATTAATGAATATTTACATGTATTTGTTAAGAGTTTTAAGACAAAATGCGACTGGAAATTTAATGAATCATGGATTCATCAATGTGTAGAACTTCAAGGATGTTAATTTTAAAATTCTAAGTCACACAGAAGTTCTGCCAAAACACCCAGAAGGTAATGGGTTACTATCCAATGGTCGAGTCTAGTTTCATTTTCACCTTCAGCTCATAGTCTCGGTATGGAACCCAATCTCATTTCACCTCATGGCATTTCTTTTTGATGCTCAAGGACGAGCATGGTTTAAGTTTAAGGGGATGATGAATCTGATATTCATCACTCTAAATCTCATTAATTAAGCTCAAATCCCTCAAAATACTTGGTATTTATTCATTTATTCTACATAATTAGCATTCAAGCATGCTTTAATAAGAATTGCATTTTAGCACGCATTTCTGCACAAAATAAGAAGCCAAAAATCCCAGATAAAATTGACCTATAAACAACCTAACTTCCCTTATTTTTAACTAATTCATGCTAACTCCGAATAACACAAAACCACTCCGCTGTATACCTATCGCTAACAAGAATAAACAAAAAATTCCAAAAAATCACTTACCCAAAAAAGTGGACCAAAAACCCAAACCCTAATTTCAGGATTTCTGAACTTAAACCCTCATATCTCCCTCATCCAGTGTCCGTTTTAATCCTACTCACTTTCGAACTAACGTACATTCAATTACCTTCAAACCAAGATCAAGCTCAAGTGAATCGGAGCTCGTATGTGAAAGTTGGGTTTTGGGTCTCTTTTATACATTTTGTATTTTAGCTTATTTTTGACCTATTATTTTATGCATATAATTAATCTATTTTAGTTTATTTCTTTTTCATTTGTCTTCTTTTATGAAAGTTTTATTAAAATGTGTAAAAATCCAAATCGAAACTAAGTTCGAAATCAAAGAAACAAATTGAGTCCAAGTCTTCACTAACCGACTGTATAAAATTGGTCCTTTCATATTTTAATTTATTTCTTCATTTTATTAAATAAAAAAAGTAAAAAAAATTAGATTATTGTGTAAATAACTATCTTTGATTTTACCATATTTTTTCTGGACTTTTATCAGGTTTAAAAATGAGAAAAAAATTATAAAACCCAAAAATCAAGATATTCTATGTACATGGGATACCCCAAAAATATCACTTTATGCAATTGATCGATTTTGATTTTTTTGTCTTCATAGAAGTTATAGATCTCATCGAGATGAGCAATTTTTAAGAAGAAACTTTTTCGATCCGAGGCTATTTGTTATTTATTTTGGATTTTACAAAGTTTTTATTATCCGATTTTTGTGGTGCTGACACGTGACTGCTCCTGGAGCCGCCACGTGTTAGCCATTTTCAAATTTTTAATTAATTCATTTTTTAAAAAAAAATAAAAATTAAAAAGACCCCGCACATGCGTCGCCCCTACCTCCCAGGGCACGCGCAACGCACGTGCGCCGCCTGGCCCAAGCTCTGCCACGTAGCCCCATCTGGGCCATCCGATCTTCGACCGATCGGATGGCCCAGGGATCATCACCTTCCTCAGCCGCCTTCCTCCCTGGGACCCTCCTCCGCAATTGTCGATGAAGATCTCGCCATCTCCGCTGCGATCATTAGACACCCTCTGCCGCCCATCACCATGATTTCGCTGGCCACCTTCTTTAATCAATCCCCAATCAACTCGCCGCCCTCCGGGATCTCCTCCAAGCCAATCTCCCTCGGATCCCCTCCTCATCAAATCATCGATCCTCCCCAAATCAGTCGCCGATCACCTTCCAGATCCCCTTCCATAGCCGGCCAAGCCCATCGACCTATAAAAGAGCATCACCGCCCTCCAGGGAAGATGATCCGCCGGCTGCACCTAATCGTACCCTCGTGGTAGTGACAGCACCGTGAGGCTTCCCTTCCGGCGAGATCCGGCGCCCATCACAAACGTCGTCGCAGCACTGCTCCAAGCGTATTGCTTCGCTCCGGGAACACTGTCGAGCCAATGTCTTCCACAACGTCGTCTTCAACCTTCGATAACTTCGCCCCTCCGCTAGCCACTGACGTCGTCATCGCAGCTCCTCCGCCAAAGAGCGACCCTTCACCGACGAGGCCACTCCACATCTGACAACACCTTCACCTTGGTCATGTGTCGGCCAAAGGACGGCCGACCCTTGACCTCACCTCTGCAGCATCGGCCACCGCCAGGTCTCACGCCCCCCTTCCGCCTTGGCCGACCTACTTCCGCCTCAGCAGCACTGCCAAAGGCCGGGCACCTGTCCCGAGGCCCCTGCCACGTGCCACGCACGTGGGGCGGGGGAACGACGTCAGCATTCGTCACCTGGGTCACGTGCTTCGTACGTGACCCCCGGGCTAATTGCAAATAGCACCCCAGGAGTCCTCCACTTCACACTGAAGTCCAGACCACGGGTCAGGCACGTGACCACTTGGCGATTTTACAAAAGGGCCCCCGGAGGTTCTCTTTTTTACATACGAGCCCACCGACCAGAGGGCACGTGCCACGCATGTGCCCATCTAGATAAATTGTAGAAGAACCCCTATACTTATTGGTAATTACGCGTAGGCCCCCTTTTGCATTTTAATAATTATTTTAATTATTGCTGTTATACCGCTATATTCTTCTACTATTGTGGACCTTTACATTACATTATTTAATTATCCAAAAATAGCATTTTGTTTTTCAATTAATTCTCTACATTTTGACATATTTTGGATATTTTTGTCATCAATGGTTAATTAATAATTAATTGTTCTGTTGAAAACTGTATACTTTGCCCAATTTGTGCTTTAATTTTATAATTGATTAAACATTGCCCTAAAAATTCCCAAGAAATCAAAGATTGCATAGTTAATTGTGGTTAACATTGTGCCCCGAAAAGAAATGCATTTGCGTGCATAGTTACTGTAGAAAAATCATTTTGCATATTTTAATATTTGATTTTTAATCGGTATTGAATCTCACATTTTCGAGGTTTAGGATTTTTCTGAGATCCATTACCTAGTGATACTCTTGAATCATTTTATCCCTTGAAAATAAGTAGGTTTAAGATTTATTATAAATAAATATTGAAATTCATTTTGTTTGCATTTAAAAATTCATAAAAAAATTCATCTTGCATACAAAAATTCCAAAAAAAAAATACATTGCATTTATTTTATCATAATTTGCATCATGGTATTTCATATTTTTTGGACATTGTTTGATTGATATTTGCATTTTAGACCCTAAAATAGGCCAAAAAAATGCATGCTTCATCTCTAATTGCATTAAAAAATACAAAAAAAAGACCACCTTGAAAATTGTGCACGAACTTTGATAGACATGATTTTAGGTTATTCCTTTGCCTCATTGTGTTCGACCTTGGGACTTGAAGGTAAAATAAACATAAAATCGTATTGATTAAAATTGACAAATATTTTTGTATGGCTATTTCTTGACCAAATTTGATTGCCGCCTACAACGAAATGACACATTTATTTTTAGCGAATGAAAATTCACAACATTACATATTTTTAAACAGCGCAATCCAAGACACGTCAAAGACCCATTAAGGTGTATATGGATCTTCAAGAGAAAGAGGGAACCTGATGAGAAGGTAGAAACTTCAAAGCACGGTTCGTAGTCATGAGCTAGACAACGAAGAGAAGACATCGCTTGCGATGAGACTTGCTCTTCAGTGACCATGCTTAAAACCATCGCGATATTGCTAACTATAGTTACACAATTGACTTCGACATCTTTAAGATGGAGGTAAAGATTGCATTCCTCTATGAATACCTCTCCGAGGATATTCATATGAAGTAGCCCCATGGCTTCATGATTGAGGAAAGCAATGTGTGAAAGCTTAAGAAACTCCTTCTATGGACTCAAATAAGCTTTTTTGTTGTTGGAACATAAGATTTTATGAAATTATAAATGTTATGATTTCAGATAGAATCTTGATGAACCATGTGAAGCTTAGTGGGAGTGCCATTGTGTTCATCATGCTAAATGTAGATAATATCCTAATCATTTAGAATGTTATAAGGATAGTAATAAATGTTTCATAATCTGGTCATTCCATAACTTGAGATAGGATCTCAAGAATACCACTTAGATCTTAGTTCTGAAGTTGTTCAGAAGAAAAGAGAAGAGGGTATTGTGACCATCACATTAATGGTACACCTTGGACATTTCCATTTTCTGGGAAATTCCAAGAATGGCTTCTTTCACTAAAGATATGGTACTGACCTATCTGAAGGAATAGCACCTCAAAGAGTTGAGGAAGTGAATGGTATAACTGCTTGCCCTTGTGCATCGGTTACGAGAAGCCGAGTGTATGCTAAATGTGTACGAAAGCCAAATGTCTACCATGCGGTGGGAATAGTTACTATTACTAATCCTACTATGGAAATAAAACACTTGATTGCAGTAATTACAATATCTTCAAAGATGACAAGACTTTAGAGATAGTGATCTCTAAGTCTTATCATTACAAAATTAAGACTTTATAGATGAAGATATAAAAGGTCTTAACTTCGAATACCTTCGGAGATAAAGATCTCCAAGAATAAGGGTATTGTGATTAGGATAATTGCATACTTGTTATATTAACTATTAAGCTGTAGTGTCAAGGACACTAGAACTGAAAAAATTGAGTATATGTTGCATGAGATGCAACATTCGCATTGAATGTGAACACTGTTACTAGGAGATATGCAATTGACGTAAAAGGACAGGGCGTAGTCTCTTGGAAACATAGTAACTGATCAACTTACCTAGCTATTTTCTTAAATAGCCTGTGATTGTCACATGAGTGTGAGTTTAAATATTATCCCATTATTGGCTCATTGGACTAGTGGGAGATTGTTGGACATGAGACCCCACGACGAGCCATTATGCAATAAACGTTATATCATTACCTGATCTGAAATGAAGAATAATTAATTTACATAATAGGTCCCTTAGTACAATCAGGGTTATGTACCATTGCCATCTTGATGATCATACAGCTGTTGATTCAATTATTGAATCATAAAGGCTGGTGCTACGATGAATATCTAAAGAGTTAGATTGGGACAAATCAAGCACCGTCAAATGATAATTAAGAGATTATCTCCAGCTTGAGAAGGAGACGACAATCCTTTCTCTGAAGGCTGATATCTAACTGACTTCTTGATGCAGGTCATCTGCATAGGAATAGAGATTAGGAGGTGTTAGATAAGTTAGGTCAAATAGTTGATTTAATGAGATCAAGATAACCAAAGTCCTATGTCGTATACTATCACGATATAGGCACGCATCCTCTGACCAGAGACAGATGTGTTACTGTATGTCTGAGTATGTACATTTGGCAGACCAATAGGTTGATGACCTAATCAACGTCTATTCATCAGCATGTTGGTTTGCATATAAGGGCATATGAGTAATACGATCTCTCAAAGGGATCATACAAGTTCATTTACTGAATTGAAAGACACGAGCTCACTCATGAGATATTGGGAAGAATTAAATTCCGCGCGTGGTCGTCTTACTTTGGAAGCTTCACTGAATTTGTTATGTTTGATATATATTTTTGGAAAGTATGTGATCAACACCTATGTATGATATATGCTTTTAGAATGTATATGATCGATACCAACTCCCAATGATCAAATGAGAAACTTAATGATAAATCCCTGAAGTAGACAGTGTAAAATTGTTCTTATACTTCGGGATTATTCTGGTTCTTCCAGTATGCAGGATGTACATGTATTAGGAATACCTAAGGGTGATGTCATCATAAATGGTTGTATAACCATGACGCTTCCATTCCTAGGGAGTGATGAAACGGTCTGGATTTTAGTGACTCCTCTCAGTAGAGAAGTAATCGGATCTTGGTCCAAATGTTGGACATTGATCTGAATGTGATTCAGATGCAATGATAAGATTAGATTTGCGGTCTTGATTTAATCAAGCATCTATGGGAGGCCCGAGATCTGGATTTAAGTATGATCGTAATATCCATGTCACTCTGCGTCGAACAATACAATCGCCCTGTCCTTATCTCCAAGTATCCATGGAGAAAGCGCATTATCCTTGAAAGAGTTCAGAATAATTTCATTGTTGATATAAGTATCCGAGCGCTGAGAAAATGGATAATTACATGTGATCTAGTTATCATGAACAATATGAATTTGGTTCGTATTATAAAGAGAGTTATCTAAGATAATTAAATGTGATTTAATTATCAATGATGTGAAAAATGTGAAGGTGATTCATATTATTTGGAAACATGAGAATAGAGATCCAAGATGATTAAATGTGATTTAATTATCATGGATATGAATAATGTGGATAGCACTATCCATATTAATCATATATATTATAAATGTGATTTTTAATATATACGAGAGAGCTATTTGTAATTTACGTCTATTTATTAAATGTTAATGTTAATTAGATTCACATTGGACAATTAACTGAAAATATAATTTACATTTTACTTTGTGATGTGAATGTGATTCACAAATTTCCAATGGCAAGATTGCAATATTCACAAAATAAATATGAATTATTTTTGTAGAGTAATTTACAACAATTGTTGTTGTAAATATTGGAGATACATGGGACATTGTAATCTAGAAAGATTACATGGGATGTCTCCTTCCTAATAGGAGAGGGGATGGCCACCAATTCCAATTAGGAAAGGGTGACCATCCACTCCATGTATATGGAAGGAGGCACTCTCTCTCTCTCTCCCATTATCTCCATATTTGATTGATTTATTTTGGGATTAAATCAAATTGATTTATCAATATATATTTAATCTAAATTAAATTAATTGTTGTTGGTTATTTACCAACAAAGATCTTGGCCATTAAAAGAAACACAAATCAATGAGAGCCATTGGATTTGTGTTGTCCACGGATTGAGATCCTTGGATCCCAAAATATTATAAATAGAAGGGCACCCCTATCTCTTCATATGTTAATGAGAAATACAAGGCTCTCTGTCACTCTCTTTCTCTATACACGCCATCCCTCTCCTTCTCTCATGTGGTCGTCCACCATGGATGCCCTAGAGAGATTCTCCATCATCGCAACGTCCTCATTATGCTGCCCGATCATTTGCTCGTGGATCTCTGTCTCCTTTGGTGCGCTTCGCCTGTGAAGAAGATGTCGGATCTCGTGTGTCAAGATTAGGAGATTCGCCTCTTGGATCATCAACATGGATTGCGAGAAGCGCGTGTTTCATCAACACACTTGCAAGGGTCTCCTTCGATGGGTTGGACTTGAGACAGGAGGTTTCTTTGTTTATAGACTCGATCGCAACCAATCTTCAAGAGGTAATCCTATTACTTATTTGTGGTTTATACGAAATGATCTGAGAAGTGTTCTTGGATCATGTGGTTTTGTAACATGAAATTTTTTAAATTTCTGCTGCCTCGAGCAACTAGTACGACTAGTCACTCCCGATCGCATGCGATGCAATCCTCACGCTTCTGTGATGTGCTTAAGGATCTAATCATATCCTTCAACAAGTATTCTGGGTGTCGAATCACAGAGAGCTATGATGATAGGTAAATATTTATTATATACAAGAAGTAACAACAATTTTTTTGTATGTTTTGGGATTTTTTTTATTTTATGGGTTTTATGATATTTAATATTTATAGACTTTTATTATTATATATTTTTTTTATTTTTTAGTTTTTATTTTCTGTTACATCTTTCTAAAATATATTTTTTATTTCAATTATATAATATGTATATATAGGAAGAAGTGGTCCTGCCCCTAGGGCTGCCCCCGCGTCATTTATCGACGATATTTTAACTTTCTTTTCAAAAATAAAGCTGTGTGTTTCATAACCATATCCATCTAATATTTCATTCCAATATTTTCAGAAATAGAGACTCCTATGCCTTCCATCTAGAAGAGGTAATTTTAACGGTCTTAAAATTGTTGTAATCGACCTGTTCACGATGAAGGGTATAGGAGCCTCTCTTTCTGACGAAATTGGAATGACATACCAGAGGGATATAGTGATGAAAATACATGTCTTTATTTTTAAAAAGAATAAAAAACACTAGAAAAATGGTGGGGGCAGACCCATTAAACCCATATATATATATATATCACTATATGTAATAATATATATAATAAAGAGTATCTTTGTATAATATATAATAAATATATAAAAATTATTAGATATATATAAAGTATATTTTTATTTTTTTAAAGGATTAAATATATATATAAGTACTTATAATAATAATACTTATATTTATAAGTACATAATTATATATATATACACATATAGGCGATATAAGCCTTTATATTTATAAATATAAATATATACTAAAAAATTACAAAATAAAATATTTTGTTTATTTTTGTATTTTTGTCCATTTTTGTAATTTTCAGTGAATTTTTGCTAATTTTTAATTATTTTTAATGTCCCAAATACTCCATATCATGGAGTTAATAAATAGGTCGAATTGTTTTGAGATTAAAAAGATATAAAATAGATACAAAATTACTCAAAACTAATTTTTATATTTAGTAAATAGAATATATAAAAACAAAGGATAGAAAAGTAAATTTGGTGGTTTTGAAAATACTTTATAACTTTTTAGGATTAGAAAGGGTTTTTGATTTTATTTGATATTTTTTTTATTATTTTTGGACTGTAGTGAAAAATACAATAATATTGTTTATAATATATATATATATTGGATTTTTTTATTTGTTTTTTTTGTACTTTTTGTATTTTTATATCTAAAGAGGTAGTAAATAATGCCAAACATAATTTTTATAAACTGTAATGTAATGAAATGGCAAATAAAAATTGTAGCGTGAATAAGAATCGTTCAAAGCACATTCACTAATTTTTATACAATTTTTAAAGCAATGTATAATCCAAAATGAAATACACAAAAATATATAAACAGAACTGGAATGGGTATATTTGAAATATAAATAAATGGAGAGGGTATACATGCATAATATCCTAAACTTTTGAAATTATTTACAAAATTGAAATACTAACCTCAATATCCAATCCCGGAAGGTCATGGATGCAAAAGGCCAACTCACGTGGGCGCCATGGGAGTCTACACGGTATAGGACCTCCATGTAAAATTCAATAAGTATGAGGGCCCTTATGTAATTTTTCACAACTTTTGAATGTAAATAAATATTTAGAAGACTGAAAATTGATTTTAAAAAATATAGCGGTTACTTATTAATATACCCCTTTATTGAACGACATCGGACGATGGAGGACCATCCACGTGGCAGATCTTGTGGTCCTGAAAGAGCTTCGCTTCAAATAATCTCAACGACCCAGAATAGATCTGGGTTGTTCCTTGGATCAAATGATAGATAAGAAGGATGGATGAACTCAGAAATACTCACCGCCATCGAGTTTCAATCTCCGGTTGAATCTCTGGTTCTAGTCACCCTCGACCTCCTTCTCCTGAACGAAGGAGCTCCTTGTCTTCTTAGGGACATCACGCATCTTACAGGAACCTTCATGAAGTCAGGGGTTCACTAGAAGATCCCTGGAGCTCAGTTGACTTGGAGCTCATGTTCAAAGCTTGGGATGGAGCACTTGGTAGAATCACTATCACAGATCTGTGCCAAAAGATCAGGTGGTCGAGGGCTCACTCCTCAGTCCTCTACTTAAGCTATAAAAGCATGAGGTGAGTGAGATGGGGGAACTTTGGTGGATGTAGTAGAGGAAGCTCTAGTGACTCGATTCTAGGAAAGAATCAAGGACGAAAAATAGAGGGCTTTAATGGTGAAGGCGATGGGGAAGATAATGGAAGTGAAGGGCAGGGTCGGAACTCGATCATGGTACGATGAACTTGTATCCGAAGATGAAGGCCTCAACGATTTTGATTTTTGAAATTATGTTAAATGTATGTTTAAAGACATAATTAAAACCCAATCTATGATAAGGGAATGAATATGCAAGAAGAAGAAACATACATATCATATCAATGAGCATTGGAGCTCGGAGCATGTAAAGCTCATTGGAGGGAAGGTCTGGTGAACCTGGATCTAGCCTTACAGCAACTTATCCATGGCATGAAGCGTAGGAGTTCTTCCTGCTGTCACCGAGGACTCAAAAGGAGGTCCTAAGGGGATTACGATGGCTAAAGAGACATCAGAAAGAAAAGAAGGTCGGAGGGGGTTCTTTATAAGGAGAATTCCCACCAAAAGAATGGAGAGAAGGGGGAGGATCGAAGGTGGTAGGTGGAGATTCTCACATGGGCAAGGATCAAGGGTGAAATCGTTATGGAGTGGAGTAGGTCTCGAGGGATATGGAGGAGAGGTGGTGGCGTGAAAAATCGACGAAGACATGGGTGTCAGAAGTTCTGGAGAAGGATGTACAATTGGGCAATGTCAACGAACGAGAGCTTCTGGTTGGTTCACGTGGACCAACCGGAAGATTCCAAGGTCAAAAGTGCTAGCAAATTCAATATTAATAAGTAAATGAATTAATTAATTTTTTTGTTAGAGTATGAAAAATATTTGTAATTTAATTTAGTATTTATTATTTTTTATTTATTTTTTAAGTTGAACAATTGTATGTTAATATTTGATTGTATATATAGAGGTAGATATACTCGTATTTTCTATATTGTATTTTGTAATATACAAATTTAAGTAATTTTTTACTCCTTCTAGTTTATTTTTTTACTTAAATAAATATGCCTATTTATTATAAAGGTATTTGCAAGCATACTTCATATGTATATGAAAGTATATTTATTTCTTTTATTATATTTTTAATGGTTTTATTTTAATTCAATTATGTACTTGTAATTCAAATAATATCTAAATTTTTTTATAATAAAAGAATGTGAAAATATAAGAAATAAATATATTGAATATAATATACAAGAGTGTTGTACAATAGGTGCCCAAAACATAACTTTTACATTTTAAATCGGTTGACCAAGTCATCATGATGATTGGGTCTCAAGAGCTAGGATCACTCGATGTCCCAAATCCTTGTAAATACCTTATTTAATTAATTAAAAATCAACAAAATTAACTTTATTTTATTCTTAACATTTTTTACATCATTTAATTATTTAAATTTATTTTCAATTTTTAGATTATTTACTTAACGTTTTATTTGTTTTTTGTCATTTAGCCTAATCTAGCATTTTCCTACACACGCTCTGATTGGCTAACCCGGATCAATGCCCATTCTACTCACTAACCCTACTATTCCGTTCACCAACCGCTTCTCCACCTAATTATCCCCGACATCATATTCACTAATTCCTCATGATTCCTTCTACAACTTTTTATCCCATTTATCTCTTTTCATCGGTAGTTCTTCAAATCCACCTCTTACACCTTGATTCCCTCTGATTTCAAAATCAAAACCTTACAAGACCTCACTACTATAATTATTTCCAAGCTGCACCCTATCGCAAATATATCCAATTTCGACCCCTATTCATCTGTGATTGAGTTATAGAGGATAATCTTCGGTGACAAAGGAGCGATCCTCCAATTGGGAGACGAGTGGAATGCCTGAAGTCACAATCCAGCAACTTCGCCCGATTCCTCTACCGTGTTGCTGGCTTTCCGTCTTGTATAGCGGATTGAGGACAATTTCACCTTCATTCCACCCATAGGGAACATTAGAAAGCTAATATTTGTTTTTACAATTTTGTCTTTTCAATTCGATTTTATCTTAGGTATTGATCATCTCAACTTCCAATCGCTGGATCATCAAGGTTCCATTCATCCTCAATCGAATCTGACTTAACCAACACCTTCGCCCTGACCATCTCCATCTCTTTCACCATCTGAAAAACCTCAGATCATCTAGATCTGAGGATCAACTCATCCTCTGATCAACTATGCCAGAGCATCTATTGCTTTCATGTTCCTTATTTTTTACTCATCAAAAAGACTGCTAGAGCTTCTTCTCCGAGGAGGTGGTCATTTGCAGGTTGAAGGAGCTCCAAATATCACTTAGAGCACAAGATCAAGACTGGGAGTAGGTTCATGGAGTAACGAAGTTCAAAACCTTCCAGATCGATGATCTAGAGATTTCACGATGATTCAAGGTGCGCACCAAATGTGGAACCCCAGGAGCTTTCATCTTAAACCTATTTGATGTGGAGTAGAACTAAGATGAGGGAGATCATGCTAGATCAATCTCAGCAGAGCTCAGTCGCTTCCTAGTTCTTTTAGAGCATCTCGCAGCTCTTCGATCAAGAACAAGGCGCCCAAACTTAATCTCGACCACCCGTTTTGCCACAAAAGTTCATCGTGGATCATATTTCCAGATCAGATCAAAGCTATTTGAGCACCATTCACCTCCAGCTATTGGATCAGACTCCAGATGAATCACGACCACATATCATGTGATGTATTTCAAGGATAGAATTGTGCCTAAACCCCTGCATTTACTTTATTTCGCAAATAAGTCCTTTTGGACATGTGTCTGTATCTCTTTAATTGAACATTTGCATTTCTTTCCCATGAATTTATTATAATTACATTTATGTCCTATTTAAACTGTGAAGCGTGCGTCACACTCGATTGTTATGTTAATTACAATAAATACGAGTATGTTCTTTTGTTATTATTTAGACACTGGAATTAAAATATTTACAAATTGGTTCTGTCCAGCGGGGCACATTTGCAACGACACATGATTTTGGAAATTTTACAGCATTGCCCCTCCTATTTATTTAATTGTTATCACTTAGTCTGCAAACAATAAGTAATTGCATTTTTACTCCTATGAGCCTACATTTATTTTACATGTTAAAAAAATAAAAATGAATAAAACTTCATTAAAAATTCCACAAAAATTCTATTTGGTTTCTGTTACATAGATCTTTGTCACTAATTCCTATTTTACAATTTCATTAATTTCATTATTTATAAAAATTCAAAAATAGTATAAAAGGTTCTTGTTTGCATTGGAAAATTAATAAAAAATACAAACCATTTTAAAAATCCTAAACAAATCAAGGTTGTTTATTTTTATTTATTTTAATTTTTGTCTATTTTTCGCATTTTATTCCTCATAAAAACTATAAAAATCATAAAACATTTACAAACATAGAAAAATTCAAAAAAATTCATAGGAAATTCTTAAAAATCATAAAATACCTTTCTAAAAAATATAAAAATATATCTTTCATTTTGTTCATATTTTTACTATTTTAATCCTATTTGGTATTTTAGAAATAAAAAAACTTCCATTTTATGTTTTGTTTGCTTTAATTTCTATTTTTGATTTATTTAAAACCTTATAAAAAATTTAAAATTTTGAAAACCGTAAAAATATTTAAAATTTGGTAAAAACTAAAAAATATTTATATTTGAATTTTGTATGTATTTTATCACTTTGTAAAAATCTCACAAATTATCTCTTTTTTTCTCCTTATTAATTTCTGTTATTCATTTTTATTTTCTTTTGTTACAAAAATTAAAAATAAAAAGTAAAATCAGAAATCTAAATAAAAATATAAAATTTAAAATAATAAAAAAATAAAAAATAAAAAAATACAAAAACCAAGCATGGTATTAATAGAGTTTATTTCATTATTTCATTGATTCTTTCATTGATTTAATAACCCTCGGGATTTTTATAGCCTCCTTGAGTTCGACCATGTACGCTATATAGGTAAATTAAACAGAAATTTTCTCTTCCTACATTATTTTCATTTATTTTGACTTGATAATCGAATAAATTTTGGTTGAGGGACTTTTATAGTTGCGACGACACAATAATTTAATTTCGTTAATTAAAACCCTTATTTCCCAGCTCAACAAAAGTGCACCATTGCTGGGGAGGCACGATAAGGGTAGTTAGATTTTTCTCTTGACGTGCTATTCTTCGTTGTTTACTCTTGTTTTTCTTTTTCTTATTTTTGTCTATATTTTTCTGACATTTATTTCATTGTGAATATTACTTTCAAAAAAATGTGTTGCCTATATGTTGTCATTTATATCTTTCATTTATTTTGTCTATATTAGTTTCTATAAATATTGTGGATTTGCATCTTATTGAGGAGTGAGCACTCAAAATGAATACCGCATGATATTAGGGAGCTGATACAGTGCTTTCCGGCTTTGATGTGTCGGACAACGAAAGCTCCCCATGATCGGACTTAGGGATTGATTCATTTGAGATCTATTTACACTTGCTCTTCTCACTTTTTTTGATATCAACATCATTGCTAGCTTGCCTATATTCAATGTATTTATTTTCATATTATTTATTGCTCGTATTTTCATAATTGTGTTTCTTACATTATCTCGTGTTTCCTCTTTATTGCGAGGGCCTGACAAGCAAGGGCAACATTTTAAGGAGCGCTGGCGCACCCGTGCGAAGCGGAGGCGACTTGTTTCTTCATCAAGTTGCAGGAGAGCGTAGGAGGAGGAGAAGAATATTTGGACGAGACCAGCCACTTGGAGCATTTTTGCGCATACAAATTATTTGTATTCTTTAAGCATTTTATTTATTCATTATTTTGTAAAAATTTGTAATTAGTTATTTGGTGCTTGCCTCTTTTTATATTTTATAAAAAGATAGTATATACCTTATGTGTGCGAGGTCTGTTTCACTAAGTGCAAGTGTACTTGGGGGACCTCACCGATTATATTTTTATCACCTTTTTTTTATTTGTTTTCTCGTAGTTTTGTGTACTTTAGCTCCTAGAAGTGGGTTTTATTATCTTTCTTGAGCTGGTAATTTAGTAGGTCCTAATCTCCTAAACAACATTTTATGTACCTATAGAGTAGAGCAAAGCTTGGACTTAGTCAAATTAACTTGTTCTTACTCATTAATAGAGATTGTTCTAGGATGTCTTTCAAGCATCATATAGAGCAATTTTTTTCTTATATTTATTTTCTTTGTGGATCACCATGCATGCAGAGAATCGGTGATAAGGTACGCATGCTCTATCTCTTGCATGCATCATTGAATTTTTTGGCGCATTGGCATTTCCGAATTCCTTCCTTTTTCCCTCACATATTATCAAAATCAAAATGGAATTTCAGTAAATGATATCTTGATAAAAACCCAAAAAAGTGACAAATGTATAAAATCAGGTATGCTAAAGAAAACTCTACCCTAAAACTAAACTAAGGACAAATTCATTGTTTTAGGGAGAGCAACCCCTTCATTGCTTACATGTACTTACATCAAGACAGAGTAGGTGAGAATGTAGCTGTAAGGATAGAGACAAAATCCCTGGACTTGTGCCTTAAGTACATGTACATCTCTTTTTGGTGTATGGTTGCAACTGTAAGCACTTGCCTCTGATCATAGAAAATCATTTTGGTGTGCTAATCCTCTTATCTCCTTTGGGCTTGATATTGAATGTGGCAGCTCGGTAAGTTGGTAACACTATTTGGGGAGGTATGAGCATGCACACTAGGCGATAGCAGCAACTCACATTGTGTGTTTGGTAATAAGCAACTTTTTGTATATTCACTAAACTTGAAATTGAAAAAAGACAGAACTCTTGCGGTCCCCACTTGTGTTCATTTGGTGAATCAAGGGTTTGTACTGTATTTGATTGATAATGTAAAGATCCTTCCGCACCCTTCGTACAGTTTTTCTCACTTTCTTCTTGTGTTGATCATCGTGTTCTCGCATCTTTCCTCTTGATATGAAAGATGTATAATTGAAGCATTTCCCGTTTAGACTTCGCAAACTTTTTTCACACTCCACATCGGTCATCTTTTATTCATGAAGATGCACTTTCTGAGTATTCCTCTTTCTCCACTTCACCATTCACATCATCGATCAATCCATTGTTCAAGATTAACTCTAATCTTGAACTCTCATTAGAGACTCCACCATTCATAAGGACTAATTCAGTGTTGTGTACATTTTCAGAAATCGAGTCAGCGCACTTAATGCCACCTAAGGGCAAGAGTTCCATGGATGAGCAGAGTGAGATCAACAATACGATGTTAACCTCCATACACACCATTCAAGCATTGGCTAACATCCAGGCCGATTGAGAGATATGATCTTAGAGATGAGGTGGGATAGACAGGATAGGAGAGAGGAGGATAGCAACCCTAGAGGAGGTGGGCATGGGAGATATTGTACATTACATGAGCCAGTGGCTTTGATTAGACTGAATGATGGTTATAATCCAAGGGCAGGACAAGCCAACTCATGGATTAGAATCCCTGTGATTCATGGGCATTTTGAGCTTAAGCCCTTATTTTGCCACTACTCCCAATATCCCACGGACACAGAAATGAGGAACCATAAGTACACCTCCAATAGTTCAATCGTATTTGTGGCAACATACACTATCCGAATGTACCATTAGAGGTATTGAAGATGATAGACTTCCCTTTCAGTGTCATAGATGAGGCTCTATACTAGATCAACTACTAGGGAAGGGTTGTCACTATCTGGGAAGAATTGAGGTCCTCTTTCTTGAACAAGTATTACCCACTCGGATGTCTCAACCAAATACAATCGTTGATTGTCAACTTCTCCCAGATGTCCCATGAGCCACTTTATGAGGCGTTTTGGGGCTTGAGCATTGAGAACCAGAAGCTGGTAGATGTCGCTTGTGGAGGGAGTCACTTCAACAATGAAGAGGATGTCCTATACCAGATTTTTGAGGAGATGGCAGAGAGCTCTGCAGCTCATTCTTCCTCATGTTCATTCAAGAAGTATCATGTTCCTTCTTCTTTTGGAACACCCCAAAAGGTTGTCAACATGACAACATTACATGATGTGGATAGGAGGACAGTTCAGATCTGATCATCATGGGCAACCACCTATCCAAAGTGGACATAACTACGAAACGATCCAAGGAGATTGAGAAGCACTGAGTGATCGAATGGAGGACAAAGAATATGACAAGATGGATGACATTACGAAGCATGTGGAGCTTCTTGTGAGTATGATCAGCGCATGACAGAGTGCGAGTGCAACAACTGACACTTCTACTCGTGAGCAGACTTTTTCCACTTCCACATAGCAGAATACTTGAGGACCATCTATAGTTCGACACATTTACTCCGTGTAGACTCTTGATCACGTCCAGCAACCGTCTCTCCTGATAGTACTACACTAGCAGGAGGTTGTTTAACCCAAAAATCGGTGATCTTAAGTTCCACACAAGGCGGGAACTCAGTCGCTGAATCGACCACGCGAAATTCAGATTAAAACAACAATTAACCCACAACAGATAAATCAAGCAATGAATGTAAATGTGCAGAGTTAAAATTTATTATAACTCTACAACAAAGATGTGTATAGTGCAAGTATTGTAGAGGTCGAACACAGGGAGCAGACAGGTAGATCGGGGCACGAATGCTCAAAAATGTGTGAATGTGATCAAGTGTCTATTATGCTATTTTTTTTGTGGGTTTTTAATTTTATATTTTTTTATTTAATTTTTAATTTTATAATTTTGTATTTTGATTTTTAATTTTCTGATTTTTAGATTTTATATTTTATAACTTTTTTATAATCTTTTTCAATATTGGAAAATAAGGACAATGTAATAAAAAGGAGAAAGAGATATTTATAAAAATAGATAAAAATATCCAAAAATTAGGAAATAAAGTCTTTTTGGTCTTTTTATAAATTTTTACTGTTTTTGTGATTTTTGGGTAATTTTTAGAATGTTTTTGGTATTTTTAATTATCAAAATAAAGAAAACAGTAGTAAAAAGCAAGGCTGAAACTAAAATGGAGAAATAAAATAGCAATCAGTAACAAAAATTCTCCAAATTAATTTTCTCTTAAAGATAATAAAACAAAGAAAATTCAGGAAAAGAAAACACTATTTTTCGATTTTTTATGAATTTTATAAATTTTTATGAAGGTTTTTAGAATTTTGCAATTTTTAGGAGTTTGGTTTTGTATTTTTTAATGATTTTTGGTCTGGAATTAAAACAAACTAAAAGACACAAAATATGTTTTTTTGGGATTTTTATGAGGAGTTTTTATATTTTTTATGGATTTTATAAGCTAGACAGTGCACAAAATGAGACTTTTTGATTTTTAATAAATATAAAAATAAAACTAAATCTAAAACTAAATTGTTGGCGTGTAAGAATAAGTTACCAGGAGCTTATGTTCAAAATTTGAGAATTTTTGGAGTTAGAATGAGCCTTTAAATAAATACTACAAGCAAGCAAAAAGTGAAAGGCCTGGTAGGGGTGGTTGCGCAAAAAGTCAGGAATCCAGGGCTGAACATGCAATTCTTCCACAAAATATATACTGAATAAAATAATTCACGAATTAACTGCGATTTTCCCAAAAGCCAAGGGCTAACCCCGCAAAACGCCTCGACCCACGCGCTACGCACGTGAGCCTGACAAGGGTGTAGAGTTAATATTACAAAAATTCGGGGCGTAATTGCAAAAATACCACAAATGCTTGGCCTGCAGATGAAGGTTTCAGTCTTTTCAAGCAAAGTACAAAAAGTAGCTGGGTAGGACGCAAAATTACCCAGGGCCTTGGCGCGATCAAACGGTGGATGTCGCTCCACTAGGACACGTGGCGGCACAGCAAAGCCCGATACCCCTTCGTCATCCCTCGGCCGAGATTAGATGAGCTTCAAGATCCGATGGCTGGGGGAGGACACAATCGAACGGTATCTGGCGCACGCGAAGAACAGCATATGATCCAACACCTCGGAGCAGGTCAGCAAGAACACCAGACGAACTCGCGCGTGGCGAGCTTCAAATCAACAAAACGCGCTACCCCGAGCAGCTGGGACTCAACCAAGGGGCTCAGCTTGTCCTGCACGTCGCCACGAAGCTCCCAGCACCACCACGAATGTCCGGAGACCGACGACGGCTCCCTGGAGCTCGTCGACGTGCGGGTGGTTCTGGAGCTCCTTCCAGATCTCAGACGAGGCGCAGAAGCCCCCTTCAGGTCCTGCAAAGGAGAAAGAATCTCGACAGAAAAAGCACGGCAAGGACCTGGCTTTTATTGGTGGTTATTTAGCGAGTTTGGAGTGGGAAATGGTCGCCGGAGCTCAAGAGCTCTGGCACGGCGTATGGTTGCGAAGGGGGGCGAAGAAATCGAGTAATCACAAATTAAAAACACTCCACTATTCCTAGAACTAACAGCTACCTAAACAAAGAAAAACAAGGAAGAAATACAACCTCGAGCAGTGGTGAAACTGCGAGATATGGACCTCACGGCCTCTCGCCGGAGATGGGGGTTTGGAACGCTCCTCGACCTCGCCTAGCACCGCTCCACCTGGCCGGAGGCTTGGCTGTCACCCTCACAAGTCAGAGGGGGAGAAGTTTGGTCAAAAGAGGTTCAAGAGAAGATGGAAGCTTTTGGGGGTTATTTGAAAACTGACCGAGGAGGCACATTCAACGAGGGATATCTCGCAAATCAACGACCCGAAGGTCGAAAAAACGCTTGGGCGTGTATGCCCGATCTACGAGGAATAAAAGTTGTTCAGGAGCCATCACGAGATTATGCAAGGAGGAGTCTCGAAAAATCCGCAAAAACAAGACAAAAACCTTGTCTGACACAGTCCAGAGGGTGGTCAGACAGTTGACCCGTGGTCAACTGTCCAGACCTCCTGATTGGTCCACGTGGACCAATCAGGAAAAAACCTCTAAAAAATCATTTAAAAAATAGTAGATAACATTATTTTATTTAGGTTATAAAATAAAAAGTGCTTATAAATTTATGTAGTATTTTATTATTATTTTTAATTATTTTTATGAGGTATATTTTTACAAGTTTGCATGTATACCCTTATAGGTATCTATATCTATATATTTGAGTATTTTATTTTTATTTGTGTATCTTTAATTTATTTATTTTTAATTCTTATTTTATAAAATTATAAAATACTTTTATATATACAAATATATTTTTATTTTAATTTTCTGATATGTTTTGTATATTTAATAAAATACAAGTATGTTTTGTATAGGTATATATGTAGGTAATGTACCTATGTATTTAATATATACAAGTATTTTTATTTGTATTTTAATTATGTTTTTATTCTTCTTTTAATGTACATAATTATTATAAGTAATATTTACAACATTATAAAAATATAAAAATGAATAAATAATTAATAAAGAATAAATTGAATATTTTAATCAGTATAGCTATACAATGAGGGTCCAAAACTCAACTTTCAAACCGTAGCTCCGCCAAATGCGAAACCACCGCCATTAATTAGCTTATTTTCTTCTATATACAATTAAAGGTGAGTACGCTGCATCTGGACTTTTTATTTGTGAGATACGGGTCTGGGAAGTTGGCATTCTGGATTTTTATTCAGACCATAACTTTTTAGCTGTATATTATTTTTCTGTGAAATCAATTTTGTATTTTTCTTTATTAAATTATCTACAACTTTCATGTACAAAGTTTCTTTATTTGATGAATAAATAGTGGAACCAAAAATAGGTCACAAAATGAATAAAGAATCAATAGAATGTATAGGTATTTTATCTGTATTTTGGCCCTTATCTCCCCCCTACTTTATTCCTTGTCGACCTATTCATCAAGATGCCTAGGTCTCGGGGGTTTGGGTCATAAAATATTTACAATATTTTATTCTTTTTCTTTTCTTTTCTTTATTCTATAATTTTGGCTTTAAAAACCACATTTTATACAATATTTACACATATATACATAGATGCTAAAATGCATGAATTAATGCTATTTTCACGCATTTACTAGGGTTTTTAAGGCCAAAATGATAGAATAAAGATGATGAAACGTGGATTCATCAGAGGTCCCACATATTAATCTTCACCTCCACCTCTCATTTAAGAGGTGAACAGTATTTGGTTTGATCGAGAGTGCAACCAGACCTGTCCGTCAGGGAAAGTCCAGTTTGGTTTCTAGTAGGATTAGAGACCCACCCACCACTTTCAGCGATGTAACAACATCAGCCCCAGCACCAACTGTTCTAGCCTCACTATCACTCTCCACCTCACATCCATAATTGGAGACATGGCCAGTAGCAGATGTAGTCTACATATTTTCCACAGCCTTACCACCAACAACAGTCTGCATCGTATGGACAATATTCACATCCTCCTCTTCCACATTACCTACCACAATATGTATACTAGCAACCTCCTCACTACCAGTCTCAGCGACAACCTGTCATTGAGAATCTCGAGGCACCATCGGTAAATCCCGTACTCGATCAACATCCCTTGTTGATTAAGAACATGAATGATCTAACCCAGAGGATCGACGACCTAACTGCCACAAAGTCATTAATTATATCATAGATCAAAGCCAATCCCAACATATTCAGATGCAATGTGTAGGTAGCCCAATATCCCTCCATCCCTGAGATAGGTATGACTCTTGATTTAACATGTTTATCCGAAACCATTCATCTCAGGAGCGGTAGGAGATTGCAACCGCCCACGCACCAGTTGAAATTGGGAGATCAAGCCACTAAGAAAGCTTTACCTTCCACACCATCTTCTTCACAAGCAATACATAGGACCAATGTAGCAGCACCAGATCCCGGAGCTTCACCATTTTCGTATTCACCACCACCACCACCTTCACATTCATCATTCATAGAGAGATGTAGTTCATAGTCCATGGAGAGGGAATACACATCCGTTACGGAATCACCTTCTATACCAACAGTAGTAGCCCGTCCGGTTTTTATTTTTTTCTTATACCCCTACTTTGGATAACAATGTAGAGAGTGATTTATGGTTATCCAATTGTTTATGAGTATTCTATTTTGTATATGCAAAATGAGCAGTTCAATGTTTCTTCTGATCTTTTCCATTTCCATCTGCTTTGAATAAAACCAAAAAAACTAAAAAATTAAAAACAACCCAATCTAATCTTTTAGTGGTAGAGATCTTACATGACATCTTTTTAGAGATGCCACTCCATAAGGCCATGGAGTACATGCCTGCAATGAAAAATAGAATGAAAGAAGCATGTACCCAAAAGCATCAATCAAAGCAAAACATAAGAAAGAAGACAGAGAAACACATATTGACCATGGCCACAATTCATGACATCAGCAACCTCCCACCCAAAAAGAAAGATAAGGGAGCACCTTATATCTGTTGCCACATATTTGTTCAAGAATTTGATCATAATCTTCTCGATAGCAGATCCTCCATCAATATCATGCCATCCTTGCTACTCATTGAGTTTGGGTTGGGTCCTCTTAGATCCACCAGGATGATACTTCAGTTTTTTGGTCGATCGATCAAGAGGCTGAGGGGCATATTAGAGGACATTATTGTAACGGTGCAAGGAATGAGATTCTCAGTTGACATTGTTGTTATGGATATGAATACCTCTGCACCGTTACTCCATACCACATTCATACTAGGTCGGTCGTTACTTAAAACAACCGAAGCGGTAATTGATTATGGTACTGGAAAGATCATCTTTCGCTCTCATAGTGACAAGGTGAAAATTTAGACGATCCCCGATCCTACACCATCACAGCCACTAGCTGCAGTAGATGAGAGAGAGATAGTTGCGCCAGATACTAAGGAATGTGACTTTCTTGTTGAGTTTAGAGAGTCAGATCTTTTCACTGATTTCATGGATACCCAAGAATTCCCTTTCCAATAAGTAATCCTTGGAATGCACATTCAACATGAGTTCCCTTTTTTATCCTACTGAGTTGTTTGTTGATGGGAAGTTTGAGTAGATTTTTGAGGACTAGTCCGAGATATTTGAGGTACATTCTGATATTCCTTTGACAAATCATTCTGAGATTATCTATTGATATCCCTCCTGTTGAGATATATGAGCCACTTGCTGATTTTTCAGAGATATGCATTGATTAGAGACACCTTTATGATATTATTGCTTGGATATCTGAGCCATTTGTTGATGAGTTTATAGAGATATTTTAACATACTGATGCACCATTCCTTCTCAGCAGAGAGCATTCCTTGAACATCTATTAGATACACTTCTGGCTTAGTCAATAGTAGCCACAGTGGATAGTTCTTAGAGTACATATCATATATCGTCTACGAGCAGTTGCAGAGGTTGTTATAGAGCCAATTCTAACCCCAGCTGAGCTCAAGGTTTTATCATCAATGTCGAAGTATTCCTTCCATACGGGTACCCTCCAAATGTTTCCAGTCATCCTCAACTCATTGTTGACAGAAGAACAAGAATCTCGCATGGCAGAGGTTCTTGATAGAAACCGCAAGGCCGTTGGATGGAATATTTTGGATCTGTGTGGGATTAGTCCAGCTTTGTGCTTGCATCATATTTACTTAGAGGATGACAGCAAACCCTCCCGTGAGTGTCAACGACGTCTCAATTTAAACCTACAAGATGTTGTCATGAAATAAATCAGGAAATGGTGTGATGTTGGCTTTATTTACCCCATTTCAGATTCCAAGTGGGTCAGTCCTTTACATGTGGTCCCGAAGAAATCCGGGATTACTATCGTAAAAAATTACCATGGTGAGGAGATTCCGACCCGTATACCTAGTTCATGGCCTGTTTGTGTAGATTATCGGTGCTTTGAACACAGATACCAAGAAAGATCACATTCCACTGACCTTTATTGATCAGATTATTGACAGATTGGCAGGGAAAGAGTTATTTTGTTTCTTGAATGGACATTCGAGGTATAACCAGGTTGCAATCACTCCTAAGGATAAGCAGAAAACTACTTTCACTTGTCCGTTTGACATCTATGCCTTTAGACGGATACCATTTTGATTGTATAATGCCCCCACTACATTGCAAAGGACTATGTCGGTCATTTTTACCAACATGGTGGTAGTTTTTTAGAGGTCTTCATGGATGATTTCTCGATCTACGAGGATAGTTTTGAAACATGTCTTGCTCATTTAGACTGGGTACTTCTATGTTACTGTGAGGTAAACCTAGTTCTCTTATGGGAGAAGAGTCACTTTATGGTGACTAATGGGATTGTATTGGGCATCATCTTCTCTAAATATGGTATGGAGATTGACTCGGCTAAGATTGATGTGATCCCCAAGATATAGCCACAACATAATTTGAAGCAATTAATGTCATTTTTGGGACACTTTGGATTTTATAGGAGATTCATTAAGGACTTCAGGAAAATTGCCAGATCTTTGACTAAGCTTTGATGCAAGGAGATTGAGTTTGTTATTGATGAGAAAGTTCTCCTTGCATTTCATCCAATGAAAGACATGGTTACTAGTGCTCCTGTACTACAACCACCTAATTGGTCTCTTCCCTTTGAGATCATGACGGATGTGTCAGATTTTATAGTTGGAGATGTGTTAGGGCAGAGAAGAGATGGGATACCATTTGTTATACACTACGCTAGTAAGACTCTATATGTGGCACAACGTAATTACACTGTCACAGAGAAGGAGATGTTAGTAGTGGTGTTCACATTTGAGAAGTTCAGATGCTACCTCCTTGGTTCATACATTATTGTATACACGGATCACACAACCATACGATACCTCCTCGCAAAGAAGGATGCCAAATCATACCTTATCAGATGGATCCTTCTTTTTCAGGAGTTTGATTTGGAGATTCGAGATAAACATGGAGTAAAGAATGTTGTGGCAGATCACCTTTCCCACATCACAGTTGCAGAGACTTTTAAGTAGAGCATACTTCCTATTTCAGAGACCTCTCCATAAGAGACTATTTTGTCTATGGACTCACTCCCATGGTATGCTAATATTGTGAACTATCTTGTCTCCAATAAAGTTAAACAATATTGGCTGAATCATAAGGTACACAAATTCTTGTCAAAGATACATGTTTACTAGTGGGAGGATTCGTACCTTTTTCGAGAGGGTGCAAATTGTATCTGGAGAAGGTGCATTCCTCATGAGGAATAAACCACCGTAATTGAGCACTATTACGAATTACAGTATGGTAGGCATCACTCGGAGAAGCGCACGATAGCTAAGGTTTTACAGAGTGGCCTATGGTGGCCATCTTTATTTATCGCAACTATAGAGTATGTTCGAGGTTGTACTGACTATCCGAAGATGGGAGGAACCGATGGTTCCAAAGATACCGTGCCCCTGAGATATATACAGATTTCAGATGTTTTTGATGCTGGGGGCATAAAGTTCATGGGCTCATTTCCTGTTTGTCAAGGATTCGAGTACATCCTGCTTGTCGTGGATTATATTAGGAGATGGGTGGAGGCTATCCCCACCCGAGTTGCTCATAGTTGTAAGGTGTGTTATTTTCTTAAGGACCACATTATTGCACAGTTCGGGATCCCAATGATACTCATTTCAGAGTAGGGAAGCCATTTTATTAATAGAGAAGTCATGAAGCTTGTGAAGGAGTATGCAATTAAGCACAGAGTCGTGTCTCCTTACCACCCATAGACTAATGGCTTGGCTGAGATTTCAAATTGGAAGATAAAATGATATTCCAAAAACTTGTACTTCCAAATAGGAAGAACTGGTCCCAGATGCTTGACTCAGTTCCTTGGGATTATCGGATGGCATACAAGTCTCCATTGGGTATGTCTCCCTATAGATTGGTGTATGGAAAGCCTTGCCACCTGTCTGTTGAATTTATATACAAATCTTTATGGGCACTCAATCTATGCAATTTGGATTATGAGAAGGCAGGTAATTGTAGGAAGTTCAATTTGAACAAATTGTTGGAATTTTGAGATTTTGCATATGACATTTCACTCATGAACAAGGAGAAAGTCAAGCGTTGGCATGACAGACATATTAGAAGGAAGACATTCTCCCCTGATCGGAAAATTTGGTTGTTTAATGCTAAATTGAAGTTGTTTCCAGGAAAACTGAAAAGCAAATAGTCAGGACCGTTCTTTGTGAGAGTTGTGCGTGATAATGATAGTACTTTCATACATGGGTTGTCATCTGATGCACAACTATTTGTTGTGAACGGATTGTTGCTGAATCCATATCTCGATCATGATACAATTATGCCCATATTTGATTCCATATCCATGGTATCGGATGATGACTTCTTGACATCTTTTGTGTCTCATACATGTGTTGATTTTCTCTAGTATATGTCCTTCCATTATATTCTTTCTTCTTCTATTTTTGTCATTCCCCTCTTTTCCGTGTGTATATGCTATACTTGGGGTGTACTATTTCATAAGTATGGGGGGGCAAATGATTTGAGTTTTTCCATTTTCAGTTTGTTTCATCACTCTTGTTGTTGCCTATGCTTAGGGATACTTTACCCTAAGTATAGGGGAGGTGATGTTGTTCATTCTGTTTTTTTGTGTTTTTATTTCCTTTTACTTCTATTGTTCTCTCACTTGTCCTTCAACTTGTTCATGTTCTTTTTCTAGACAGGGGGATCTTTCATCCTAAGTACAGGGGAGGACAAGTCAAGTTGTTGAGTTTGTTCATTCTCTTACTTAGTTTTCAACGAGTGTACAATCTTCTATACTTAAGATTATTTTATCATAAGTATGGGGGATCGTAGACTTCTATTCTTTTTGTCTATTCTTTGATTTGTTTTTCTATAGGAATCTCTTCACTTTTATATACTTAGCATGAGTTATGTTTTCCTTTAAGCTCTTTGGTCACTATGAGGACATAGTTCGAGCTATGTACAGGGGGTGTCATATATATTTCATGTATATACTTTAGCCATAACTTGAACTTTTATTAATAATATGTCTATTATTATTTTTATAAAAAAAATTCATTTTGAAAAATGATTTGTAAAATTATTTGCAAAAATATTTTGAAAATTACTTGCAAAAATTATTTGTAAAATAATTGCAAAAACCATTGTAAAATTTTGCAGAACTATTTTCGTACAAATCGTTGCAATTTTTTGTAAAAAATTCTTTGTTTGTAAAATATTTGTAAACTATTTTATGTATCAAAATTATGTATACAGTATAAAATGTTTGTAAAATTTTTTAAAGCATTTTTTTTTGCAAAAACTTGCTTGTACATTTTTTTGTAAATTGATTTGTAAAAATGTTTGTAAAACGGTTTTGTAAAAATATTTCTAATCCTTTTTGAAAAATATTTGCAAAATATTTTAAAAAATCTATTGTAAAATGTTTTGAAAAGGGTTGAACAATGTTTGTAAAATTATCTGTCACATGGGATATAAAATATGGGAACTATATATATTAATAATATCCACATGTGTATAAAAACCTTGATTACTTATCCTCATTTATATATATTTTTTGTTGTATATAAAATTCTTTTTTAAAACTTGTATCAAAAAACTTGTACATAAATCTTCTTGTAAAATCTTGTATGTAGTTTGTACAATCCTTGAGTGTATACTTGTATATATTCATATTACTAACCTTTTTTATTCTCTTAAAACATTTGTGCTTAAAATCAATATAAATTTGCGAGAATTCTTTGGAAAACGTTTTCAGAAATATTTTTATTTTATTTCCTTTCAAAAAACTATGTAATTCTTACATTTGCATGTGCATTTTTTAGAATGATAATGACACGTAAACTATAATAGAATAAAGTCGAAGAATGGAGCTTAGTTCGACCGTAATACAATTAATTCCAAAGGAACCTTATAGAAATTGAATTGGGATTTTTCATGTCTATAGACTTAATTCATTGGGGGTTGCAATAAAGCCTTGAAAGAGGGATAGTATACTGGCTCAAGAGGAAAAACTCCTTATGTACATGGTACACCTTGTATACATTTAAAATAAAATGTGAAAAAATAAAAAACTCCAATAATGTGGACATGCCTTATTGAAAATAAAATGTATGTCGGAGTATGTGCATTTGTATTATAAAATAAGCAAGCTTGAGTTTCCAAGTTAGATATTTATGAGCCTACAACTAGATGAATTGGCTACGCTGGTCATGCATCGAAGGATAGGTAGCGATACTGGCTACCATCTCTTCTCACCACATCCTCTTCTTGAGTGGCTTGTACATGAAGTTAGAAGGAATACCCCACTTCTCGGGGAATGACTTATTAGATTGGGGAATTAGGGTCACCATGTTTGAGAAGACTGACTTTTACCATTTTTGCCTAGGAGAGCTACATATCACTTACTCTGTACTTTAAAGATTCATAGTCATAAGGCTTTGCGTGTGTGTTGATCTATTCCGAACTGGCTATTAGAGTTGTGTGGTTTCTAGAGGTTGCTGAGTGTATAGTCTATTTTCCACTAAGGTTCCGCCCAAACTAATAATCCAAAGGTTTGACAGAGCTACATACTTTTGTTTTATGAAAATAAAGTTTAATAATAAATATTGTTCTAAGTTCTTTATTTTTCCTTTATTATTTTTTCTTTTAGTCACTTATTTTCCAAATAAGTGTTTGCTAAGGGAATAACAAATGTAAAGCATAATGGGATGATGAATTTGCATTTCATCATCTAGCTTAAAATCCCTTATAAAACACCTGTGAATATCAATAAATTCATTCTTCTACAAACCTTCATTCTTGTATAAATATTGTATATTTATCACTTTTTTAACTAAAAACAAATAAATACAAAACTAAATGAAACATAAAGAAAATAAAGAGTGTATATATGTAATAGATACATACTGAGTAAGAACCTGAGAGAAGGTCAAAACTTGACCTGATCAACATGGAACAAAGTAGGGGAGATAAGGCCTGGACACCAAAAATTCCAGAAATTCATTTATCATATGTATATGTTAACATTATGTACAATACTGTCTATAAGACACATTCCTTTATTTAATTCATTCACCACATAATTCTTTTCAAATAAAAAAAATTTCTTCTCAAAAATTGTGAATAAAGGTTTTTTGTAAATAATATAAATAATTATAATGAAAATATGTATTTATTTGGTAAATAACAACACTCTCAAAAAGCCATAAAACTCAACTTTCAAAAAAATTATTTATGCACCAAAACACCAAGCTCATCAAACTCATTTTCATCGTACTCCAATTTGAATAACCTTTTAAATGGCGGTAATTTCATAAAAATGAATGTTAAGGTGTGAATAGTTGTAAACTGGGATATTATTGTATATTATATCTATGTATACTATGTATACTATTTCATTATTTATTTTCTTGTATATATTTTTGAATATTGTATATTTAGTTAATTGAAAATATTTTATTTAACTTATATAAATTACAAATAAAAATCACAAAATCAAAAACCAACAAAAATAAAATCATGTATATATTATATATGTATTACTATGCATATATTGTTCATATACCTATTTATTCAACCTAATAAATTAATTCCTAAAAATCAAATAAAAACTCGTAAAAACCTTTGTAAGACATTTTAAATAAATAAAATAATAAATATTAGATATATTTGTATAATAAATTAATAAATAAAAAACAAAATCCTGTATATGTATGTATACATACCAATAAATAACACCTTGTATTATACCTTATTTATTTATTTAAAGATTACCAAAATTAACTTTATTTTATGATTAATATTTTTTATTTACATTATTTAATAATTTAAATTAATATTCGATTTTTAATTGATTTATTTTACTTTTTATTTTTTGTCGTTTAGCATATTTTGGTGTTTTCCTGCACGAACTCTCATCGGTTGACCCGAGTTTGTTGACCTGGGCCAACTACCCATTCTACCTACTAACCCCACTTTTTCGTTTGTCAGTTGCTTCTTCACCTAATTATTCTGCACGTCCTATTCACTGACTCCTCCTTATTACTTCACCAACATTCTAGTCCATTCACCCCTCTTCATCGCTAGTCCTTCAGATCCACCATTCACGCTTCGATTCTCTCTTATTTCAAATTCAAAACCTCGTTAGATTTCACTACTATAAATATTTCCAAACCACCCCCTATCGTGAGTTGATCTGATTTTGGCCCCTATTCATTCGTGATTGAGTGACAGAGGATAGTCTACGGTGACAGAGGGGTGATCCTCCATTTCAGAGCATGAGTAGAGTGCCTTGAGTCACAATCTAGCAACTTCGTCAGAGTCCTCCATCGTATTGTTGACTCTTCGCCTTACGCAGCAGATTGAGGATGATTTCACCTTCATTCCATCCATAGGTTATGCTAGATATCTTAGATTTGTTTTTACAATTTTAATTTCGTCATTTAGAGTCTATTTTAGCTTAGATCCGTCGATCAAATTCAACATCTGATTGCCAGATCGGAGGGGTTCCATTCATCATCAATAAAATCCGACCCGACCATTACCATTTCCCTGACCTTCTCTAGCTCTTTCACCGTCTTAACAATCTCATATCACTTCAGATTTGAGGATCAAGTCCTCCTCTGATCACCTCCATCAGAGCATCCATCCCCTTCACCATTCCGTATTTTTTTGCATTAAAAATATTGATGGCGCTTCTTCTCCGAGAAGGTGGTCATTTGAAGGTCGAAGGAGATCCAAATATCACTTAGAACAAAAGATCAAGATTGGGAGTAGGTTCCTAGAGAAGAAAAGATCAGAACCTTTCAGGTCGATGATCTGGTGATTTCACGACGATTCAAGGTGCGCATCAAATGTCGAATCCAAGGAGCTTTCATCTGTGACCTATTTTACATGGAGCAGAGCTAAGACGAGGGAGATCCAACCAGATAAAGCTCAGTGGAGCTCAGGCTCTTCCCAGCTCTTCAAGAGCATATCACAACCCTTCTATCAAGAACAAGGCACCCAGACTTAATCCCAGTCGTCTGTTTTGCCCCAAAAGTTCACTGTTGGTCATATTTCTAGATTAGATTAGCGTTGTTCGAGCACCATTCACTTCCAACTATTGGATCAAACTCCAAACAAATCGCGACCATAGATCACACCACGTATTTAAAGGGTACAATTGCACCTAAGCCCATGTATTTACTTTATTTTGCAAATAAGTCCTTTTGGACACATGTCTATATCTCTTTAATTGAACATTTGCATTCATTTCCCTTGCATTTATTCTAATTACATATAGGTCCTATCTAAACTGTGAAGTGTGCATTGCACATGACTTTTGGGTTAGTTGCAATAAATACCAGCATGTTCCTTCTTCTTATTTCGACCATGGAATTAAAATATTTACAAATTGGTCCATTCTAGTGAGGCGTATGTACAACAATACACGTTTTTTGGAATTTTTGCATCCTTTCCCCTCATATCTATTTAATTGTTATCATTTAGTCCACAAATACTAAATAATTACTTTTATACCAATGTGAACGTGCATTTGTTTTGTATGTTAAAAAAAAATAAAAATTAGCAAAATGTCTTTAAAAATTCCAAAAAAATATGTTGCGTTTTTGTTACAGATCTTTCATCCCTAATTTTTATTTTGTATTTCCATTATTTTCATTATTTTAAAAACATAAAAAATAGTATTAGAAGACCATATTTAAAATACAAAATTTTTCTAAAAATTCTAAAAAAATGTGATTGTTTATTTTTATTTATTTTAATTTCTATCCAATTTTTGGATTTTTATTCGACACAAAATCCATAAAAATCAAGAAACATTTAAAAATAAAAAAATAATAGAAACTTCCAAAAAAATCATAAAATACCTTTATGCAAAATATAAAATGTATCTTTTATTTTGTGTATATTTATTCTATTTTTTAACTTATTTATCATTATAAAAATCCAAAAACATTCATTTTGTGTTATGTTTACTTTATTTTCAACTTTGATTTATTTAAAAGCATAAAAAAATTGGAAAATTCTAAAAAATCCCAAAGACATTAAAAATTAGCAGAAACTCAAGAATAATTTTATTTTAATTCTTTGTGTATTTTACCACTTTGTAGAAATTTTGCAACTTGTCTCTTTCGTTCTTTCTTTCTTAGTAATTTCTTTTATTCCTTTTATTTTCTATATATAAAAACATTTGTAAAAGTTAAAAAAATATAAAATCAGAAATCCCAATAGAAAATGTCGAATTAAAACTCATAAAAAATACAAAAAATACAAAAATACAAAAACAAAGTATAGTGTTCATAGAATCTCTTCTTTATTTCATTGAGTCTTTCATTGATTTAATAACCCTCGGGACTTTTGTAGCTTCCCTGATTTCGACCATGTATGCTATACAGGTAAATGAAATAACAATATTCTCTTGCTACACTATTTTTTTTATATTTTTGGTTGAGACTCAAATATTTTTTTGTTGGGGGATTTTTAAGGTTGCAACGACACTGTAATTTATTTCTATTTATTAAAACCCTAATTTCCCAGCTCAATAGTCACATACTCTAGCAAACTTTAAATGACAGAACGATGTGTGTGAATTTTTTAGCTCTTCCCATAAATACAGTTGAACTATCAAGGAGTTTGCTCCTCCAGTTACTCGTCTTTGTGGAGATATATATATTTCCTTCTATGGTCTGGTGCATCTGGTCATTACAACCCAAATGGGGGGGGACTAGAAGAATGGGAAAAGAAGTTGGAATGGATCGGTGTATTCTTCATTCCCTTGTAAAGCTCGGACGGTGTAACCGATTCTTCACCAATAAGCAGGATTTTTCTTAAGCTCAATTTTTTGTGGAATTTTTGGTTAGTCGTCTTTGGATATTTTCTTTGATATTTGCATTGCTCTGCATTCTTGTTTGTGCACCGATGGATATAGCATCATTTGGTCTGCCTATTTTTTGGGGTCATGGAAAAAGTTACGCCGGCAGAACATTCCTCGTCTGAAGCATTGTCTCAATCCATCTCCCATGTTTAGATAGTATTGTTACCAAAATAAGTGGGTTAGAATATCGATTTCAACAATCCCCAAGAATATCCTGAGTGACACTTGATAAAGGGGCCTAGCATCGTCCCGACATGGACTCTAAGATTTTTCAACAATCCATCTGGGTTGAGTTGAGTGTTAAGTGTGAGGTTTCTGATCAAGCCATTGTCTCAGGAGTCTTACATATAATATGAAGGGTTCTATTTAGACACATTGAATAGACTAATTAACATAGTCTCATGGAACCTAAAGAATTAAGTCAAGGTGACTTCAAGTATCCCAATTCTGATACTCAATGGGTTCCTCTGAAATTAAGTGTATTAAGGTCTATACCAAGATCTAATCTTCAGACAATATTTTAGACTTGTTCAATTGTCTTGATTATTCTAAAAAATGCAAATGCTATGTATAATAAAGGAAAATATTTATGCGAAACAATTTTCTAGTTTTGAACTTTTTATATATTTTTGAATAAGCTTTGCAAATTTTTATGCAATTTTTGAAATCATTTTGCAAATTTTTATAGGTTTTTTATTTTACAATTTTTTAAGATTTTTTGAAAAATAAAAGAGTTAGTCAAATAATTATTTGCAGATATTTACACAGGAGTGCTTCTATATTTACAAGAATGTGTAAAGGATTTACACTAAGTATTGAGTCATTTATTATTTACAATTTTTTATTTGAAGCGTTTGTAAAGATATTTTATTTTCTCAAATTATGTATTGGGTTCTAAAAATAATTTGAAAATATTTTTACAAACATTTTGAAAACTTTATTTTACAAATAATTTGAATAATAATTTTTGTAAGTGTTTATAAAATTTGATAATCATTTTGCAAAGATTTTTCAAATAGTATGTATAGATTTTTCAAAGTAGTTTTAAAACCATTTTCCAAACTAGTTTCATGTAGATTTTCAAAATAATTTATTCAAACATATAAAAGAAATTTTTACAAACAAAATTTGTTTAAAAAGGTTTGAAAACATTTTACAAAATATTTTTCATACAGTTCAAAATATTTTTCAAAGAACTTTTCAACCAATTTTCAAACAATTTGCAAACGAAATTTTAACCAGATTTATTAACCATTTTTGCCAGTAGTTTTTGATAATTTTTATGCATATTTACACTATAGTTTAGTTATATTTGTTAAAAATAAGCAAGTACAAGTTATGGTTAAGGCATAGACAACGTATATACGACCCCCTATACTTATCTTGGGCTATGTCCTCATAGGTCAAGGAGAAAAAGGTCAACACAACTCATGCTAAGTGTACGGAAGTCTATAGTATAACGACTGCCAAGAAAGAACGAGCCCCCCATACTTGAGATCAATTAATCATATGTAAATGAGAATGATTGAGTACTAAAATTTACAAAGCCAATGGACTCGGCTTGTCCCCCCTATACTTATGGTAAAATATCCCTAAGTACAGAAAGAATGTAAAAAATTGGGAAACAAATAAGAGAGAGAATAATTAATAACCTGAGGAGACTCAACCCCCCCCCCCACATACATAGGATGAAGATATCCTAAATACAACAATGATGAATGGGGTGAGGCCAACACAGAAGAAAGAATTAGAAGAATGAAAATGAAAAGAATAGATGAAGAAAATATTATCTAATAAAAGATATTATTGATGCACTGTTCGGCTCTGCTGAAGCCATTGCAGCAGTAAACTTATCATAAAAAATCACTTGCACATAATCGACAATGCTAGGAATGTATCATGCTCTAGGTACATCTTCAACAACTGACCGTTGAGTGCAAAGGGTTGGGTATTATTTGACAACTCTGATATCAGTACACTTCCGTTGTAACGCATAGTTGTAACTTTATACCGTCCTATCCATTTTCTCTTCAATTTTCCTGGAAAAATCTTTGATTTTGTATCAAACAACCACATTTTCTATACATGTTCAAAGGTCTTCCTTCATATATGCTTGTCATGCCCGTGTATGACCTTCTTTGTACATCAAGTTGTTGTCATACGCACAATCTCTGAATTCCAAGAGTCTGTTCGGATCCAATTTTCTCTACTGAACACCTTTCTATTGGTTGAGGTTGCAAATATGAACTACCTACAATGATTTTTGAATCAATTCCACTGGCAGGTGGCATGGCTTTCTGTAGACAACGGATAGGGTGACATGCCCAAGGGAGACTTGTAGGCCATTATGTCCAACCTTACGAGTTTATGCAATATCAACTTGATTTCTCTGTTCGACAACTCTGCTAAGCCATTCGATTACGGAAAAAATGAAGATGCAACCTGATGATCGATGCCGTACTCCTTAATTAATTTCTAAACCACTTTATAGATGAAGTGGTTGCCTCCATCTGAAATCAGGATTTTTGGAATTATGAAAAATGAGATGATGTTATATTTCAGGAATTTGCATATTGTTCAACTATGTATGGTTCAAGCTGAAATGGCTTCCACCAATGGACTCGCATAATCAATGGCAAGAAGGATGTATTCAAAGCCCAACGATTATGAAATGGACCCATGAAGTCAATGTCTCATGCATTTAACACATCATATATCTAGATGAATTTGAGGGGCATACTATCTTGAACACCAAGATTTTTCCCATTTTTAACATATAGTGCAGGATTTCACGTAATCATTCGCATCCTTATATAGTGTCAGCCACCAGAGGCCACACTACAGTATCGTTGTTGTCATTCTACTCCTAGAATGGTGTCAACTAGATTTGAGCTTATGGTAGTGCTTGAGGATACTTGTGTACTCCTCCTGAGGGATACACCAATGACTTATGCAATCCACTCCTTCCTTGAAAAATTGTTTATCTTCCTACTAGTAAAAATGAATATAAAACATGAGGTTGTCCTTCTTGATTCTCGTCCAATCTTATGGGACTATGCTAGAGACGATGTATTTCCCAATATAACCATACCATAGAAGAGATGCCACACTGAGAATTGATTCATCAGGGAAGGTGTTTGTAATCGGTGTATTGTTTAGCCGAGTATCTTGGCATTCTATTCAAGATAGGTGATCTGCCACCACATTTTCAACTCCATGCTTATCTATGATTTCCAAGTCAAATTCCTTGAGGAGAAGGATCCATTTGCATAATCTAGATTTCAAATCCTTTTCCTACTGTAAACATCGGATGGCAGAGTGGTAAATGAAAACTGTAACTTGCAATCCAAGAAGGTAGGATTCAAACTTCTCCAAAGAAAAGACTACTACCCATAACTCTTTTTTCGTGACTATATAGTTCCACTGTGCTTCATCAAGCATTTTTCTGGAGTAGTGAATATCATAGGGTAATTTATATCTTCTTAATCTTAGAACATCCCCAACTACAAAGTCAGATGCATCTGTCATGATCTCGAATGGAAGAGGCCAATGAAATGGTTGTTGGACTGGAGCCCGAGTGAGCAGTGCTTTCAACAGATAGAAAGATTAGAGAACCATTTGATCAATAATAAACTAAGTCTCCTTGAAAAGCATCTAAGTGAGTGGACATGCAAGTTTGTTGATTTCCATGATAAAGCGATGATAGAATTCGACATGCCTTAAGAAAGATCTCACATTCTTTACGTTATGATGTGGCTTGAGTTTAGAGATCGCATCCACCTTTGCCCTGTCGACCTCCATGCCACGGTTGGAGATGACATGGCCCAACACTATTCCTTCTATAACCATGAAGACGCTCTTTTCCCACAATAGTATAAGAATAACTTAACGACTTTTTTGGATTGCTCTATCTAGGTTTTGAAGATAGGAATCAAAGCTATCACTTTAGATGGAGAAATCATCCATGAAGACTTCAAGAAAAGTTCCCACCATGTTAGAAAACACAACGAGCATGCACCTATAGAAAGATCCTGGAGAATACATAGGCCAAAGGGCATCCTTTGGAAAGCATAAGTGTCGAACCACTCGTGGTCGTTGTCTTATCTTAGACTTCAGGGGTGATCACCACTTGGTTATACCTGGAGTACCCATCTAAAAAGCAGAAGCATTCTTTCCTTACGAGTCGCTCAAGAACTTGATCAACGAATGGCAGAGGGAGATGGTCATTCTTTATCGTTGAATTCAAACTACGATAGTCTACACACACCCGTCAAGATGTTAGTACTTGGGTATATTTCCACTATCCTTGGTCATTCTTTACCATGTTGAGCCCTGATTTCTTGGGAACTACATGCAATGAGCTCACCCATTTGGAATTGAAGATGGGATAAATGAAGCATGCTTTACCGCACTTCATTATTTCTTTCATCACTAGATCTCGCAAGAGTTCAGATTCAGTCTTTTTGGAACTCTCGGGATGGCTTGCAATCACCTTCAATGTAGATATAGTATGAGCACATACTTGGACTTATCCCTCAAAGATGTGAGACTTTCCAACAATGTGCCTTGGGATCATTTTAAGAACCTTGAGAAGTTAAAATTCTTGATGCGAGGTCAGCCTGATGTTTATGATGACCGGATACTTGTGTTCTTCACCCTCATGGAAAGCATACTTCAGACCTATCTGGAGCAGTTTAAGTTTCAGTAATTTCTTAGCTAGCTCTACGATCACTGAAGAACCCACGAATGCCCTCAGTTAATTTTGTTGAATTAACATTTATATTGTTCGTTGCAGTCAGGCTATTTCAGACTAATAAAAAATTGCTAAATTAATTATTTGACCAATTAAAGCGAGCGGTCAATTTTTATTTACTTGGCAAGCCCAAGGTCAAACTTAGGGAGGCCTCTATATCCTTAATTTCATTTATAGTTGATCTAGAGGTTAGTTTTTCAGAGAGGCATTTTTTGGTAGTTTTAAATGCAATTAATGAGTGACATGCAATTGTAGCGAAGTTCAAGTACTAAAATGCAAATTATGATCAAATTAAGTCCAAAAATACTCAAAGTTGGCTAGTGTATTAAAATGAGATTAAGCTATTGTATTTTTTGGAATTTTTGGATGTAATATGAATTAATTCTGAATAAAATATGCATAGTAGATTATTTTGAGAAAATTAATTTTAATAAACACCAAACACTAATATATTATTAAACTTAAATTATCCTAAATAGGTCATTGTGAGAGATATCCAGAATAATTTTAATATCTGAAAAATACTAAGTGTGGAACTAATTAAAAATTAATTGCTAAATTCACCATTCAATTTAACATGACCTCGATATGCATGCGAATGAGATTATTTTGGGGCACAATGTAAAACAACCTAAAATCTAGCTACTGTGAATTTTTAGAAATTTTTGGAGCAATGGATAGTTTAATATGAATTAATGAACACACAATGGGCAAGCTATGCTATTTTTTTACAAAAATAAATATATTATACCAAGCATTGCTCATAAAATTATAAATAATAGTCACATGGTAAAACAAAAGTTGTTCTATAGAACGCATTTTTTAAAATGGCAAATCTAGGCTAAATAAATGTTAAAATTAATGTTTAAACACATGGGTATAGATGCGAAAAAGAAAATAAAAGTAAAATAAAAAATACTGCACAATACTTCTTTAATTTCCTGATCCTCCAGGGGCTTTTACGTAATTTCTCCAATGAAGCATGTGTACCTCATGTGGTCACAACTGGCGTAGGTGGCGGTGTAAATTTCTAGAAGATTGGGGGTGTACGGGCAATTTTTCAAGTGAAGGACGTGCAGATCACGTGATTGCTAATGAAAGGGTCATTTTGGTGATTTTCTGGAGTTGGGAGCCTAGAAGCACATGTTCCCTGCCCTCACATACTCAGCATGTGAGGAGGGGATAAAAATAAGCGGGTTGCTAGGCACGTGAGGGGTCGTGTGCGCAGCTGCTCCAGACCAGTGGTGCTCTGTGCTTGAGTGGTGATCTGGGCAGAGGAGAGTGTAGGAGGATGGGCTGAGGTTGGTGGCGAGACAATCCCCTCCAGGCGACACACACCCAGAGATGGTGCAGCTTTAGGTGCAAAGGTTAGTTGCAGGCGGCGTGCGTAGGTTGCACAGAGAGCGGCAGAGGTATGAGAAAAGGAGATGGCTACATCATGCGGACCAAGATGGTGGTGCTATGCAATGAGTCAGCGAGGTAGGGCGGTAGCTGTGTCCACGACTGCAGTGCGACTGGCAAGGGGACGGCGACCAACTGCGAGGAGAGGGGTCGGTGGGAGGTGCACGAATGGCGAATGAGCTGAAGCTCCAGGCCGGAGGAGCCTTGTTGGTGCGAGGATTATCTCTGTGCTGGAGTGCAATGGCGTTAAGGTAGTGCTCGGGTAGTGATGTGGGTGGCGTGAACTGCTGAAGGCGAAGGCGCGGGTGGGGTACTGCTCGTGGAGGTGCAACACGGAGAGGCAGGTGGAGTCGGTGAAGTGAAATTGGAAATAGGAGGAGGTATAGTGGTTGAATGCCATGGCTGCGATGGATTGGTGGCGATAGGGTGACCGATTAAAGAAGTGCAATGGTCACGAAGGAAGGAGGAGAGGTAGCAGAGAAAAAAACACAAAAAATAGATGAAGAACAAGGAGTGAAGAAGAAATGGCATTACATGACGATGGTTTTCGTTCTCCTAGGAAGAGGACGCATAGAGCACCTGCATTCTTCGCTCTACTTCACGGTGAAGAAGGAGCTCGATCTGTGCATGTGGAGGTGTGACGAAGGCCGTGAAGCACTCGGATCATGCCAAAGGATGTAGAGGTCATCGCTCGTCAAAATTGGACCTCAGTTATCACATATGGGGAATTTCTAGCACTCTCTTTTCTCACAAAATGGCCGATGATGTGCGATGAGGGCACGCGGAAGTGATTTCTAGCCAGTTAGTTGGAGTCGAAGTGGGAGGAGTGGCCTAGGGCGCACGTCATGTGTGTGAGGGGAGGTGGCTAGAGCAACATGCATGGGGCAAGCAGGATAGAGGAATGATAAGATGATGGATAGGTGGTTGCAGTGTTAGGGTAGGTGGCTGGAGCGAGCGAGAAATTTGGGGGCGATGGAAGAGAGAGCGCGAGAGGGAAGTGGTTAAGAGCTGATCGCGTAATGCGGAGAGAGAGAGAGAGGGTGGAACGGACACGCACGAGAGGGGAGGTGGGAATGTGAGGGTGATGCGTGAGAGGGAGAGAGATGAGGAGAAGGATAAGAAAGAGGGATTACGAGTTGCATGGGGGTGGTTAGAGAGAGAAGAACGAGAGGAGAGAGGGTAGAGGGAGATGGCCACGTGGCACGCAGAGGAGTGGCCACGTGGTAGACAAATTCAAATAAAAAGTAATAATTAAATAATAATATAAATAAAATAAAAAAATAATTAAAAGAAATAATAATAATTAGAATAAATATTTAATTAATTAAGGTAATAAAAAAGTTAAAAAAATAAGAAAATAATAATGTAATAATTAAAAGAAAAATTGTGCTGACACGTGGTGGCTCTAGGAACAGTCAAGTGTCGCTCCCACAAAAATCAAAATTTAAATTGAAAGAAAAACAAAAAAAATAAAAAAGATCAAATCAAAAAGTGGTCAACACAAAAGGTGCCCCTCTCGACGATATCTACAACTTTTATGAAGGATCGAAAATCAAAAGATGTCATTTGTACAAAAAGTATTTTTGGGGGTACCATATAGGTATAAAATACCGTATTTTTATATTTTGCAATTTTATTGTGATTTCAAAATGAGGGAAAAATCAAAATTAAATTAGAGAAAATATTAATGGAGTATTTAAAACTTAAACTTTTTTTTTGGATTTTTAGTAATTAAGAAAATAAAAAGATAAAATGAAGGGTAGTTGGTCAATATCTACAATATATAATAGTGGCCCAAAACCCAAGTTTCACATACGAACTCCAATTCTTTTGAAAGTTATCTTGTTTTGAAGGTAATTTAATTTACATTAATTCAAAAGTAAGTAGGGGTCCATAGGACACTGTATGAGAGAGATATTCACATTTTAATGTTCTTAGTCTCAAACTAGGGTTAGGGTTTTATGGTCAATATTACATAATTTTATTTCTTTATAATTTTCCTTTATTAGTGTTACTAATATATAAAATATAGAGTTGATTTCATTATATTTAGAGTTAGGATAAATTAGATACAATTATGTAATGTTAGCTAATATACATGTGAATATGTATTAGTGAATTTTGATCCTTATTTAATGCAAATATCCATGCTAAAATGTAGACATTAATTCTAAATGTATGAATGAGAATAATGTATATAAAATACAGATATGCAGCTAATGAGTCGGAAACAAAGCTCTGTTTTTGACTTTTTGAGTGATGAATCATAGATTCATGAACCCCCTAGACTTAAACCTTTCTTGTCCCCGGGCTACTAAAATAAAATGCAAAAGTGAAATGATTTTGGGTTCCATACCAAGGTCACGAGCAAATAGTGAAAATGGAGATTAACTCATCCTTTGGATTAATAGTGTGGCGGAACCTTATTGGTAATTAAATTTAAGGCCTAATAGCCTTTGAGTTCAAGTCTCTATTCAGGTCGAGTCAACAGTCGGGTCAGAACAAATCCCATATGCAAATTCTGATGACTATGAATCTTACTTATACTGTGTAAGTGAAATATGACTCACCACATCAAAAATTAAAAATCAAAGAAACAACGTCCTCTAACAAGATAACTCTGATTCCCCGGTCTAGTAAATCTTTCCTCGAGAAGCAGGCTATTCCCTTCTAAGTTCAGGTGCAGCAAACTCGAGAAGAGAGGGCAGAGAAGAGAATGGACTGTGACCAGTGTAGTCACATATCCGTGGAGCTTGACCAGTGTATCTAAGTCTCCAGCTGCTGGCTTCTTTCGTTTGAGACTTTGAAGCATACGCCTTACAAATATACACATTCCGACATGCATTTTATTTTCAATCAGGATAGTCCCTTTTTTGGAGTTCTTTTTTTTGAACTATATACAAGGCGCATCATGTACATAAGGAGCTTTCTTCTTGAGCCAATAGACTATCCCTCTTTTGAAGTTTTATTGCAAACCACAACATCCATTCATTAGACATCGATGCCACTAGACTAGGTTGAGATGCACTACCCTCCCTAGAGGAGGATGGATGTTTGCACCCGTGTGCTACTTGAAGCCAAATGATTCTACCACCTCATCAATGAAGAGCTATGTGCATGGTGCTTATCCAAGTTAGGTCACTTTCTAAGATAATTGTCCGTGTGTATGAAATATTCTACTTAGACCAATCAAGATGACATGTGAACAAGGTCTTGTGGACTCAAAGAATTAAGTCGCTCGACCTGAAAAATCTTAAGTCCAGTTCCTAAAAGGTTCATCTGAAATTAAGTAGATTAAGTTCAAATCAAATCCACCTCGACTTCAATTCATAACTTGGTTCAAAATCCACTAGCTTTTCACTTTGCATATGTTAGATATGTAGATAAAATGTTGATGACATGCAACATAGATGAATGAATTGCAAGATACATGAATGCAAGAATGTTATGCAAGAGTAAATAAGAAGCCTATTTTTTTCAATTTTATTTAAAAAATCCAGTATACCGTCTATTTTACAACAAATATACAAAAGTATTATATACCAGAACTTTATAAGTATTATACAAATTATACAATATACTTTACAAGTACACATGTATTTTACAAAAATTCATTCATTTTTTTCTTTTCTTTTTTTTTTTAATTTTTACCCACCTCATAATTATTGCATAATATACACAAAATTACGTGAAAGTACGAGCTATGGGTAAAGAGTATATGTAATATATACACACCCCCTATACTTAAGGTGTGCTATGTCCCCAAAGCAAGAGAAGCTAAGAAAAGACACAGCTCTTGCTAAGTGTAGGAGAACTAAAATAACAAAAAAATAGGCATCGACCCTCCCCTCTATACCTAGGCTCTAGTAGACTAAGTGTAGAAGAAGTTTCAAAAATGAGACTGATGAGGTCAAGCGGAGAAATGGATGAGTATATACACGTGGTGGGCATCGCCGTCCCCCCATACTTAGGATCTAGTCAGCCCAAGTCTAAGACATAAGTGAGTGTGAGAACCAATGAGATTTGAAGAATATACATAGAAGGGAGAATGTACACCAATGAATGAATATTGATGCTGCATCTTCATGAAGAGTAATATGGTGTATCTGCTCTGTGCTCACTCTGCATAAAGTTGATGACCTCGACTTGGACTAATTGCTCCTTAGAATATAGAAAATGCTTAAACAATTGTCCATTCACCACTTGGGATTGTGCATCATCTATGAGATTAGCTATCTCTAAACTTCGATTCTCGTGCACTTTCTTCACAACAAAGGGACCCGTCCATTTGGATTTCAGCTTCCTATGGAGCGTCTTCAACCTGGCATTAATCAACCATACCTTTTTCCTAGGGACAAAGTCTTTGCACCTAATGTGTTGATCATGCCATCACTTTACTTTTTCCTTATAAATCAAATTGTTGTCATATGCCTTGTTTCAGATTTCCACGAGCTTGTTCAAGTTCAAGTCTCGACAAAGCTTCCCTAGGTGACAACTCCAGTTAATTTTCACAATTGCCCATTTGGATTTAAGACTCAGCTTTGCGGGAAAATGTCTTGGCTTTCCATAGATTATTCTAAATGGTGAAGTGCCCAATGATGTCTTGTAGGCTTTCCTATAGGACCATAGAGTTTGTCAAAGAGATGGGACCAATTCTTCCTATCGGGACGAACCAACTTCTGCAAAACACTATTCATCTCTCAGTTAGAAACCCCTACCATGCCATTGGTCTATGGGTGGTAAGGACTAGTGACTCTGTATACAAACCCATAGTCCTTAGCTAAGGATCTTACATCATAGTTCATAAAGTGGATACCCCCATAAGATATCAAAACATTTGGCAACCCAAACCTGACAATAGTATGATCTCGCACAAACTTACGAACAGTCTTATTAACTGCGGTTTGGGTTGGGATAGCCCCCGTCTACCTAGATAGATAGTCAACCACCAACAAGATGTCCTTGTGTCCTTGGTTGTTGGGGTAGGGTCCCATAAAACCTATGCTCCGTGCATAAAAGACATCACAAATGATCACGAGTTTCATGGGCATCTCATCTTTCTAAGTAATTATCTTTCCCAGTCTCTAACAAATCAGACAACACCGTGCAAAATCAATAGCATCTCTGAATAGGGTCAGCCAATATAATCCGTATTGGAGTACCTTGTGAGCGGTTCTCTTCCCCGAATGGTATCCTCGAGCCTTAAGAGAATGACAATAAGTGAGAACACTCAGGTATTCCTCCAAAGGAATACACCTTCTCCAAATAAAATTCAGCCCTTCAGAGAAAAGGAACGGATCGTCTCATTGGTATCTCCTTGAATACAACTTCAGTCGGTCAATGCTGCTCCTACTCCAACCTTGGGGAACTTTCTTGGAGATGAGGGCATACGACGGAAGTGAGTCAATAATACAAATTTCCTCATCTGGAAAGCTCTCTCCAATGTGCTCAAAAACAGGAGAATCTGTATGCTCAATCAGAGAAAGGTGATCAGCCACAACATTCTTCACTACAGGTCTATCTTTTATCTCAAAATCAAACTCCTGGAGGAGCAAAAACCACCTAAGAAGACGTGCCTTTGCATCCTTCTTTTCCATTATGTATCGAGTGGTTGTATGATCAGTGTAGATTGTCACCTTAGAGCCCAAAACATGTGATCTTAACTTCTTGAGGGCCCATACTATAGCGAGCATTTTCTTTGTAGTCAAGGTGTAGTTCTTCTGTATAGGATCTAATACTTTGCTGACGTTGTGGATCGCAAATGAGATCCCCTCTTGTCATTGTCGTAACACAGCTCCTTTAGCTAAATGTGAAGCATCAGTCATGATCTCATAGGGGAGAGAGCAATCAAGAGCTTGTAGGATAGACGAAGCATAAATTTTCATCTTCCAGAGGTCACATGCCTCCATACACTTGTGATACAGAATGAAATCTATGTCTTTCCATAAGAGCACAGTCGGCGGGTGGGCAATCTTCGAAAAATCCTGAATAAATCTCATATAAAATCCAACATGCCCTAGGAATGACTGCATTGAGTTTACATTAGTAGGTGTATCGAGTTTCTTGATTACCTTCACCTTGACAGGGTCAACCTCCATTCCCATTTTAGAGATGGCATGCTCCAATATGATACACTATGTCACCATAAAAGTGACTATTTTCCTAGGAGAGTACCAGATTCACATCCATACACCATTTAAGGCCTCGGTCCAAGTGAACTAAACATGTATCGAAGGAATCACCATGAACCGAGAATTCATCCATGAATACTTCCTGGAAATCACCCACCATCTCGATAAATACAACAATCATGCACCGTTGAAAAGTGCTTGGGTCATTGCAGAGCCCAAATGGCATGCACCTGAATTCGTAAGTGTCAAATAGACATGCAAATGTGGTCTTTTCCTGGTCCTTCTGGGTTTTGGCTGCCTGGTTATAGCGTGAGTACCCATTAAGAAATTGGAATAATGCTTTCGCTACAAGTCTCTCCAAGATCTGATCGATGAATGACAAGGGAAAGTGGTATTTCTTGGTCGTGACATTCAGGCACATGTAGTCGGCATAGACTCGCCATGATGTAGGTACTTATGTCATGATCTCTACCCCCTACCTCTTGGTGACCCTCTGGATTCCCGACTTCTTCGGGAAGCCATGAAGCGAAACCACCCACTTGGAGTCAGAAATAGGTTATATAACTCCCGTCTTGCACCATTTCTCTATCTCATTCTTTACTTTCCATAGATTGGGGTTAAGTCCCCTCTGAAACCCAGTAGAAGGTTTCATGTTATCCTCAATAAAAATATGGTGCGAGCAGAGGGCAGGGTTGATTCCCACGAGATCCGACACTGTCTAGGCAATTACTTGGATGTTCCTTTCTAAGACTTCTAACAAACTAGACTCATGTCCTAAAGTCAGGTCAAAGCTAATGATGATAGGATATCTCTCTTTGGGTCCGCAAGAAAGGCATACTTTAGTGTAGGAGGGAGTGACTTCAGTTCTGGCAATGTGGTGTCATCAAGCAAATGGGGCTGAACTAAATCTGATTGTATGTTGTATGGAGGTGGGCTAAGATGTGTAGTACTCACCACCAATTCAGATTAATGGGAGTCGGATTGCCAAAGAAATGTGGTAATTCTACCAAATCCACATCCAACTCATCATCTAAGTCCCATGATTGTTCTGAAAGGGATGGAACTGACAGTTCTTGTTGGATATCTCCGTCGTCAAGGGAATATGTGAATGAATCTCTCAAAAGATCAGGCAACACCTGGCAAACTGTGTCATGTATCATGTCCTTTCTAGTTGAATGGGTCTCACTCTATCCTGAAGGAACCTGTCTCCTAATTCCAATGGTGTTCATCATTGTGTAATTTACCTCTAAAGATGATTACTCGGCACTACTCTCTGAATTGGGTCGCTGCCATTTTGTTTGCTTCATATCAAGGTTCACCTCTCCATTTGGAGAATGGAAATTAATCATTCCTATACCACAGTCGAAAGTTGCACCTGCATTACTAAGGAAGGGCCACCCAAGAATTATCTGAGATTCTCTCCAATGATTGGGGTCTCCATGTCTAATACTGTGAAGTCAACCTCGTAGTCCTACCCCTCAATCAAGATAATGACGTTCTTAACTTCTCCCTTAGGTATTTTCATTGAATGATCTGCGAATTGGAGCAGAGCTCTGGATTTGCGAAGTGTTCCTAACTCCAATTTTTGATGTAATGCTAAGGGAGGTAAGTTGATTGAAGAACCGTTATCTAAGAGAGTGCATGCAAATGCAATCTTGTTGATACAACTCTCCACATAGTGAGCACCCATGTTTCTTTTCTTTCTTAGTAATTGCTGATTCTTGAGACAAGAGGTTGTGGCTACTAACAAGACATGAGTCTTCACATATTGGTTTGATTTCTTCCTACCAACCCTAGTAGGTGTGCATCTCACCTTGAGGTATTTTTGGTTAGCATGATAGTTTGCCAGATACTCATCAAATGGCACTTTGACTGTGATATTCTCCTTATAAATTCGTGCCATATCAGGGTCATCCTTATGAATCGTTCCGATGTATTTTCCTCCCGTAAGAGCACATGGGGATAGGGATGGGAGGAAGGGAAAGAGAAGATGAAGAATGAATCATGACTATAAGATCATTGTTGGAACGAACAGAAACAGAGTTCTTCATACATGAATCTTTTTAATGCAACATGGGACCGAAATTAAAATTATCTACTAAATTTTTCGGAAAAGAAGCTGCATTGGTATCCGCTACAATCGGAGGTGCAAGATCCTCTATAGAATCTGAGATATCTCCTTGTTGTTGATGCTGCATTTGTACTCTCCTTCTCTTCTCTGCTCCTTAAGAAAGAATCCTCGGATGTTGTTGATGGAGCCTTTGAATGTGTTACCTATCCTCCTCATCCTATGGAGACTCGTCAGATAGAGCTCCAGAGAGGCCCCTCCTCACGACCCTTGCCCGGTCAAGTACGGTCACGGTCCTTCCTCTCCTAAGTGGCATATGGTTACTTTGTCATATGAAAGAATATCATGTTCAGATCTAAGAGATGCCGAATAGTATACCTGACCAAGATGTCGCTGAGAAGTAGAACAGTTCTAGCCATTCGAGTTAGCCTGAACATGGCTAGGATCAAGGCAGAGGGTGCAGATTGCTCATCTCTCCATCTAGACAGGAGGTTGATGTCCACCTGTAAGTCATGAATTTCATTTTGATTTTAAGGAGGCGTGTTGAGTATCTGCCCGAATTGGGAGTCTGTGGAACCAAGTGAAGAAGGAATTGAAAAAATATTGAGAAGAATGAGAAGACTGGCCCTGCTAGCCAGTGTAAAGCCTCTGCTATTGTTGGTGCTAGGGCATCTACTGACTCTGTGAACCCTACTGGACCACATGGTACTGGACCTCAAAAATGTACTGCTGGTACTGCTGGCAGGGTGGCTGATATCCAGGGCTCTGCTATGAAGAAGGTGGTGCTGAGGTGAATGTGGTGCTGTGAAAGGTCAAGGGACATTGGTAAGTCTGTCGTTCCTCCGTACATACCTGTCAGGTAGGATCTTGAGTATACCATATTCCATTCACCTCCCAAATCGGTGGAGGCTCCTCCTGAACTGTCCCTATGGATGGGGGCTGATGCTGGGACGAATGGATGTAGGATTGGTCCTACTCCCAAGGTTGGGGTTGCCCGTACACCAACCTCTCCTGAACATGGTGAACTCCGTATACAGGAGCAGAGGGTGCAGTCACGACTGACATCTTTATCTTAGATAGATTCTCAGTCAACTTCTCCATCTATCTAGGAATTTTGGAGATGCTCCGGTCTAACTCATCGATCCTCCTGTCAGTCCTCTTGATTACTGTAAGCTTGTCTGCAAGGAGTCCCATGCTAGGGATCATGTCCTGATAGTGATCGACTACAACTGACTTTGTCCCTCCAGATGATAGTCAACTCGGGGAATGTGTGTATGCCATACTGGTAGTCGACGAGCAGCTAGTCTCAACCATTTGCTTGAATACCCACCAGACAATATCCTCTCCATGTGAAGTGTAGTTTCTTCCATAGGGAGCGCTCACTAAATCCTACATCTTAGGGTTGAGACCGGTGAAGAATGACAAGACCAAGACGTTTTCATCTAGACCATGACAAGGACACTTATGTAGGATGTCCTTATACCTCTCCTAGGCATCGCAAAAGGGCACATGGGGTGGCTAGGAAAAGAGTGATGCATGTCCTCATCATGTTAGTCCTAGTTAGGGCGTAGAACTTCGTCAGAAATTGGTCCTTGTGCTAGACATAGGTGTTGACTATAATTATCAAATTCCTCAACCAATAACCGAGTTTGCCACATAAGGAAAATGGAAGGGATGTGAGCCAATATAATCCTGGCTAACCTTAGGAGGCCTATGGTTTATGCAAGAGAGATCAAAGTCCCTTAGGAATACTTATGGTTCCTCATAAGCATTCCCATCAAAGTGCATCAATCGGTTCAGGAGATGTGGCTTCAGCTTAAAATCGACTTCTGGTTTGACCGGAACCATATAATTCCAAGGTGGTTCAAACCCAACATTGAGTTGTCCTAGCTAAGCTCATAGTAAGTCTTGTTGCTGCTCAGATGCAGCTAGTATGGCAAGTATCATCCTCGTGGGATTATCCTAGTGTTCTTCTTCCTCTTCTTTCTTTTTCTGAAGAATTTTACTCGAATCTTCTTTAGCACTTGAGTCAACAATATGGTCTTGATTAGAAGAGGATTTAGGAATGAAAATATTCTCACCGAGGCGAAGATCTTCCTCGGTGAGATGGGAGGAGAGAAAGGGAATGGTTTGAGAGTGACCATCACGAGAGTGAGTGATCTTGAACTCAAGAGGGTCTTGAGTCCAGATATGCCCAAGTTGTTCTTGGACCTTTGAAGATCTTACTTTTTGGAGGGTTTAATGAGAAATTCACGAAGTTCGAATAAATATCCCCTTATCAATAATCTTCGATGGCAAAAGAACCGATTCGAACATGATATTTAAGGAGGCACTAGTTCTATGATGTACGTCAATGTGCAGAGTAAACTCGCACAATACAAACGCAATGCAAAAAACCACCAAATTCACCAACTCAACACGCGAGGGCCATAAAGGTTCGATCGAATTATCTTGTCAGTTTTAGTTGGTGTGATATCTTTTTTGTTGTTTTGATTTTATTTTTGTTTAGTTTTTTATTTTCAAAAAGGAAATCAACGGTAAAGATTTAAATGAAGAGTTGGTGTTGTTGATGATAGTGGTTATTGTTATTATGGAATGATTGGATTGGTTAAAAAATGAATGAAGATGATTAGAACAAAAAATGACATTAGATAAAAAAACAAGAAAAAGTAGAGGAATACTTACTTGTGGTGGTTTTGCTGGACGTTGTGGAGCTGCTATGCCGTAATCCTATCTTCGTATGAAGATAGTCGGCTGAGAAGGACCTTTGAAGCTCTGCAGCTTTCCTGGAGGGTCGTTGATATGAGATGGAAGAAACCTCCTCGGATCTCGTCGATGACTCATTGTCGCTCGACATCGAAGAAGGAGTTGTCACCTCGCAGATTCGATGGGGCTAGAACCTCTCTCTCGTAGAATGGAGGATGGGGAAGAATGAAGGCGGAGAAGGAATAAAAAGGAGGAGGAAGTTAGAAAGGAGGTGGACAAGGTGGCTTGGGTGGGATGTTGGAGTAGAGAATAAGTAAAAGGAGAAAAAAATATAATAAATAAATTAAGTAGGCTACTAAAAATAATGAAGAGAAAAGAAAATAAAAATATAAAAAAATACAAAAATTAAAATAAATAATAAAATATAAATAATAAATTTTATTCAATTAATTAAATTAATAAATAAATAAAATAAAATACGAAAATATCATAAAACAGGGAGACACATGGCTCCTCTAGGTGCTGGCGCATGTCGCACCAAGAAAAATCAAAAATTAAATGTAAAAAATTAAAAACGAACATACAATAGGTTCCAAACAAAAAGTGATCAACACGAAAGTTGCTCGACTCGATGAGATCTACAACTTTTGTGAAGGATCAAAACCAAAATAAACATCTGTACATAAATTATTTTTGGGGGTATCTTATAAGTATAGAATACCAAATTTTTTTGTTTGGATTTTTTATTTTTAAAATAAGATAAAATTCAAAATAAAATCAAAGAAAATATAAGATAAATATTTACAACTTAATCTAATTTCTTAAATTTTTCATAATTAAGAAAAATAAATCCACAAAATAAATAAATAAATGGAACATATGTACAATATACAAAGGGGGACAAAAATCCAAGATTTACATACGAACGTGGATTCTTTTGAATTTGGAATTGTTTTGAACTTAATTAAATGTACATTAATTCAGAAGTGAGTAGGGGTCTATAGGAGACTATTTGAAAGAGATATTCGTGTTTTAAGGTTCATAGTCTCAAACCAAGGTTTAGTTTTATTGGTCAATTTTACAAGTTAGTACTTTTTTAAATATTTTTTCCTTTATTAGTTTTAGTAATATATACACTGTAGAATTAAATTTTATTCAATTCTGAGTTTGTAAAAAATAGATGAAAATAGAGAAAATAAGGTGAATATACAGTTGATATTCACAAATGAATTTGGCTTCTTATTTAATGCAAAAATGCATGCCACTATGAAGATATTAATTCTATGTGCATGAAATGTAATAATGATAAATAAATAAAGAAATGCAACTAATTACTCAGGAACAAAGCTCTATTTTCAACTTTTACTGTGATGAATCACATATTCATCAACCCCCTATACTTAACCCCTGCTCGTCCCTGAGCAACTAAAATGACATGCAAAAGTGCAATGATTTTGGGTTCCAAACCATGGTCATGAACAAAAGATGAAAATGGAGCTCGACTCATCCTTTGGATTTATAATGTGGAGGAACCTTATTCGGAATTAAATTTAAGAACTAGCAACCTTTAAGTTCCACAAATCTCTATTCAGATCCCTCAATAGTCAGGTCAGAAAAAAATCTTCAGATGTAAACCCTAATGACTATAAATCTATCTTGTGTTGTGTTAGTGAAATATGGATATCCACATCAGAGATGGCAAAGGAACAACCTCCTCCAACAAGGCATCTATAATTCCCCGACCTAGCAACTCTTTCTACGAGGAGAGGGGTATTCCCTTCTAAGTTCAAGTGCAACCAACTCAAGAAGAGGTGGTAGAGAAGAGAATGGATTGTGACCAGTGTTGTCTCATATACGTGGATCTTGACCAGTGTAGCCAAGTCTCCAGCTGCACTCTTACATGGTATGAGACTTTGAAGCATATGCCTTGCATATTCATTTTTTTTCCGAAGGGATTTTTTTAACTTTTTTCCAATCTAACGTTTTGGTGATTTTTTTAATATATACAAAGTGCAACATGCTCATAAGGAGTTTTTCTTCTTGAGCCAGTAGTATATCCATCTTTTGGAGCTTTATTACAACCCACAACATCCTATCGTAAGACGTCAACACCACTAGACTAGGTTGAGATGCACCTCCCTCCTTAGAGGAGGATGGATGTTTCCACCCGTGTGCTACTCCAAGCCAAAGGATTCTACCTCCACACCACCTCCTTAATGAATAACTACGTGCATGGTGCTTGTCGAAGTTAGGTCACTGTCTAAAAGAATCATGCTTGTCTTTGAAATATTCTACTTAGATGAATCAAGATGATATTGAACATAGACGTGCAGTATCAAAAAATTAGGTCCCTCAACCTAAAAAATATTATGTCCAGTTCATGTTAGGTTCCTCTAAATTTAGGTAGATTAAGGTAAAATCAAATGCATCCTCGACTTCTAATCATAACTTGGTTCAGAACCCACTAACTTTTCACTTTGCATATGCTAGATATGTAGATGAAATACAGATGACATGCAATGTAGATTGAATGAAGTGCAAGACATTTGATTATTTTTTTCCAATTTTACACACCCCATAATTATTGAAAAATATATACAAAAATATGTGAAAGTACAAGATATGGGAAAAGTATATATGTAATATATACACGTCCCCAATAATTAACATGTGTTATGTCCTTAGAGACCCAGAAGCAAGGATAAGACATAGCTCGTGCTAAGCGTAGGAGAGTTAAACTAATAATAAGTACAGAAGTCGACTTCCCCATACATAGGCTCCGGTCGGCCTAAGCATAGTGCAAGAGTAAAAATGGGGCGGTCGAGACCAGGAGGAGAAATGGATGAATAAATATACGTGGCGAGCATCGGTCCCGCCTATACTTTGGCTCTAGTCAGCCTATGTCTAGGATAGGAGTGAGTGTGAGAACCGATGAGATCTAGACAATATACAAAGAATGAGAAAGGAACTAAGAGACTCATGTCACTCTCTCCCCTATACTTACGATGTGGTCATCGTAAGTATAGCCATAAAATGAAACGATATGGAGCCGGGGCAAGTGATACGAATCGCTGGGGAGGTAGGGAAATAAAAGAATAAAAATCTATACATGGAGGAGTGAGAATATACAAGGATCAAGAAGGCTTGTGATGAATCTTCTTGCGTAAGCGAGGATGTGGGTAATATACATATCTGTCATTATCAGAATCGTCCTCAGATAAATAATAGTGAGGTGAAGGGATCGTAAAACGTGGGACGACAAACGTTTGCTTGCTCAGATATGGTTTAAGAACAATCGAACTAAGTTCAATCATATAAATTACCTCATCCGAACCTGATGAGGACTCCGCAGAAAATTCCTTCTCCAGTATGTTGAAGGAAACTTTCTTAGTCGGTGAAGAATCTATGATTCTCATTCTATATTCTTTTATTTTAGCCACATTTTTTAGCAAAAACACTTGTAAATATATGTAAATCTAGTAAATTACCATTGTACCTACTATTGTTAATAATGAATAATTGACACCTTTTTCAAAAAAAAGAATAAAAAGACAAAGAAAAAGGAAAGAAGGATGTAATTATGTAATAAGTATAGACTGACCCAAAACCCCGAGAGAAGATCAATAATTGACCTGATCGACAATGAATAAAGTTGGGGGAGATAGGGTCCTTATATAATTCATCACTATGCATTCTATGTATATATCATTTCTATATCTTATTAATCAATAAAAAGACCTCAAAATAATTATTTTCTTGATAAAAGTTGTACATAAAAATGTCATCTAAATAATAAAAATATATGTAAAAAGATTATTGTACATATTGTAGATAATACCACTCATAAAAAGCAACCAAATAAGAACTTAAAAGATAAATTCTAGCTCAATATGAAGTCAAATTCTTCCAAAATCACTTTATTGGACTCTAAATTAAATTATCTTTCAAATGAGTGTGGTTTTCAAAAAAATGGAGTTATGGTGTGAAAAGTTGGAATTTTGAGTATATTGTACAACCACATAGTACCTATATCTGTAAATATTTTCATAATGAGTGCATATTGTATTTCAAACACTAGAATGTACTCTTAACAATATAATGAAAATAAACTAAAAATTATAAAACACAAAATAAACTAAAAAAAATAAAAAATTAATTGTATACCAACCAAACTTGTATTTATTGTATATAATATGTATTTATTTAATACTTTTATTTAATTTGCTAAAATCAATAAAAAATCAATTCTTACTCTTTAAATTATTTTGTAAAAAAATGAAATATCAAATAAAGGACATTTGTGTAAAAATAATAAAATAAAATTAAAAGAATAAAATATATAGGTGTGCTACACATATTTACGATACCCTATATTGTATATACTGTATATATGATTTCATAAAAATAATTAAAAATCATAGAAAAATAGTTTGAAAATAAAAAACATTAGTTATGTAAAAATCATTTATTATTTTATTTCTAATTTAATTCACTTATTTTCCCTATTTTGTCATGTACTGTAACTTGTCTCCATTCTGTGTTGCTTACTATTGGTCCACTGGGGATTGTCGACTCCGGTAAACAGGTCCCCCACCTTCTTTTTTTCATAGATTGGGTTCAGCACTACCTTCTCCCAATTCTTACAACCCGATGCGACCGACTTTGCCCTCGCTCCTTCAGCTCGATTGAGCATCACAGATCCCAAATCTTTACCCGAACATCATCTTCATGATCTGCACCTCGGTTCACGTACTTTTGATCGATCCTTGTCGAACCTGGAACATCTACAAAAAGTCCTTGCACCTCTTCCATTCCTGCCATCTTTAGCTGCTCGGCCATCTCCGTTGTGCCCATCTCCTTTACTAGAGTGATAGTAGTATGAGAGAGCTAGTAGGGAGGGATTGAATGCGAGTGAGCCCTGTGTCTTGTGGCATCTCTGCCATTCTTCGCCACAAGGAGCTCAGCCTCTGGCTATGCCACTCCATCGAGGCTCTAACCAAGGAGGCCCTTCGTCTCCACCTTAGACAACTTCACACAACCAAAGGTATCATTAACTTATCAAGGTTTCTCATTTAATCATGATTCTTTCATCCTTAGTAGAGTATCTACATTCATCTCTTTCACCTGATCAATCATCCACTCCAGCCAAATACTCTTCTCACACACATCGCACATCGCTTCTCCATATTGCTCCACACCTTAATAATTGACCCAACCATTGGGTTGGGTCGAATATTTGGCCTATCCCTTCACTCGATGCAGGATCTGAACCGTCCACACCCCTCTTTGTACATCAGTACTTTAACCCTTCACCGAGTTCTTTCTCTTAGAAGATCATCTTGTGTTGGACCAGGATCGAAGACAACCTCCCCTAGAGGTCATTTTACACTTGCAGTTCCAATAACCCTCAGCCTATCCTAGCCTTGGAGGTAGTCAGAAGCTCGTGCATTTACCATCCAGAACTCGCTAGAGGCGAGTTCTTCCCAGTTCTTCCCGATGCCTCTCCGATCGTTCGATCATATAGTCTCCCAGTTCAAATCTCCTACATCCCTTTTAGAGTCCCCCCCTTGATTGTCTGATCATGTGGAGGATTGAATCCCAACCACCCATCATCGAAGCGATATCAGCATATCGTGACCACTCATTATAAGTGGATCTCCCCAGCCTTCCATTTGCGTCATCCCAGAGCCTTCAGATGTAAGAAGCACATAATTTAACCCTGCAATGTAGGGTATATTTTGAAGGATATGGAATAATCCTCAAGCACATCACGGAAGTGTGAGCGTTGTATTGAATACGACGAAGAACGACTAGTCGTACTAGTTGTTCGGTGCAGCAGAATTTAAATTTTTTCATACGATGAAACCACATGATCCAAGAACGATTCTCGGATCGTTTCATCTATAACCACAACAAGTATAAAGAAATACCTCTTGAAACGTGGTTGATCGAGTCTCTACGAAAAGCGACCTCCTGTCTCAAGTCCGATCCTCGGAGAAGAAGCTTGCGAGCGCAGGGATGAGTCGCGCGATCCTCACAATCCAACTAGTTGATCCAAGCACGGGGAACTCCTGATCTCATCGTACTAGATCGATCGTATTATTCGCAAGAGTAGCACTCCAAGAAGACGGAGAAACGTAGAACGTCGAAGCGGCAGAGCGGTGGCGTAGGCGATGACGGCTATCTCCCACTAGGGCTTAGTGGACGGCCACCAAGAAGAGGGAGAGAGGGGTGATGTGTGGAGAGAAGAAAGAGAGAGAGAGAAGGTCTTCAAAAGCTTAGCCCTAGAGAGCATGGCATGCCTCTCTATTTATAGGGTTTTGGGATCCATGGATCTCAATTCATGGGACTCATAAAATCAATGGATGAGATTGATTTTTGATCAATACAATGGTCAAGATTGTTGTTGGTAAAAACCAACAACTTATGATTTAATTTAGATCAAATATAGTTGACAAATCAAATATACATCAATCCTAAAATTAAACCAATCAAATAAGGAGATAATTACCATGGAGATCTCATCCTATGTAATAGGGTGGACGGCCACCAATTCCATATACAACTTGTTAGCCGTCGACTTATTACCAAGTGGGGGCAATCTCATGAAATCTCATGAGATTGGATGTCTCCATGAAATTCTCCATTATTTAATCCAACAAATTTTGTTGTTATTTACTCTCCAAAAATAATTCATAATTAATTTTGAGAATATTGCAATCTTGCCATTGGAAAATTGTGAATCACATTTACAACCCAAAACAAAATATAATTTACATTTTCAATTAATTAAACAATGTGTATCCAATACACATTAATAATTAATCAACAAATATAAATCATAATTTGCTCTCTCTAATACATTATAATCACATTTCTAATATATTATGAATAATTGGATATTGCTATCCACATTATTCTTACCCACAATAATTAAATCACATATAGTTATATTGGATACTTTCCACACACATCCAGATAATTAAATCACATTTAATTATCAATTTCTCAATGCTTAGATCTACGGAATTATTCGTGAACCTTTCAAGAATAATGCAATTTCTCCGTAGATACTTGGAGATAAGGACAAGGCGATTGTATTGTTCCACGTATAGTGACTTGGATATTGAGATCACATCTCAAATCCAGATCCCATGGATCTCTCATAGATGCATGATTAAATCAAGGTCGTAAACCTAATCTTCTCATTGCAACTGAATCTTATTTAGATCAATGTCCAATACATGGACTAAGATTTGGTCACTTCTCTACTCAGAGGAGTCACTAAAATCCAGACCTGTTTCATCACTCCCTCAGAATGGAGCGTCACTGTTATACAATCATTTATGATCAAATCACCCTCAGTTATTCCCAATACCTGTACATCCTGCATACTGGAAGACCTACGATCATCCTTAAGATATAGATCACTTTTACACTGTCATCTTCAGGGTTTGATCACTAAGTTTCTCAATCTTGGTCCTTGGGATTTGGTACAGATAATATGCTTTCACAAAGCATATATCTTACCTTCAAATTTATGTCATGCTTCCAAAGCATGACGACCATGCATGGAATCTGATCAATCCCAATACCTCATGAGTGAGATCATGTCTTCCGGTCCACAAGTGAACCTGTATGATCCCTTTGAGAGATCGTATTGCTTATATGCCCTTCTATGCGCACTAGCTCGCCGGTATATAGACCTTGGTTAGGTCATCAACCTATTGGTCTGCCAAATGTACATACTCAGACATATAGCAACACATCTGTCTCTGGTCAGAGGATGTGTGCCTATGTTGTCACATCATTCAACATAGGTCTTTGATTTTCTCGATCTCGTTAAGTCAACCCTTTGACTCAACTAATCTGATACCTCTGAATCACTATTCCCATGTAGAGGACCTGCATCAAGAGGTTGATCAGATATCAGCCTAATGAGAAAGGATTGCCATCTCCTACTCAGGCTGGAGATCATCACTTGACAATCATTTGATGATGCTTGATGTGTCCTCTATCTAACTCGTTAGATATTCATCCAAGCATCAACCTCTATGATTCAATCAATGAATCAGCAGCTGTATGATTATCAAGTTGGCCATGGTACATAACCCTTATTGTACAGAGAGACCTTATAGTGCATTCATTCATTAAATCTCAGAAAGGGAGTGAAACATAATCAATAACTTTTATTGATAAATCATTTATTACAATAACATTTATTGTAGTAATGGTTCGCCTCGGGCTCACGTTGCTAACAATCTCCTACTAGCCCTCAAAACCATTCAGGAACAATCCTTAAACCCATACTCATTACATGCTGGTCAAAAATCTTCTGTGTCAATTGTTTGGTAAGAGGATCAGCAACGTTGTTGGCAGAGGCCACCTTGGTGATGATGATATCACCACGCTTTTGAATCTCCCGAATGATGTGATATTTCCTTTCCACGTGCTTGCTCTTCAGATGCCATCTGGGTTCCTTCGCCTGGGCAATGTCTCCCGTGTTATCACAGAGTAGCGGGATGGGAGTACCAGAGGAAACTACGCCAAGCTCCAGGATGAACTTGCGCAACCACACCGCCTCCTTTGCAGCATCCGATGCGGAAATGTACTCGGCTTCTGTTGTTAAATCTGTTGTAGTGTCCTGCTTCTTGCTTCTCCAGCTCACAACACCACCATTTAACAGGAATACAAACCCTGATGTCGACTTTCGATAATCAATATCCGATTGGAAGCTAGAATCTGTATATCCCAAGACTTGGTGATCACCATCTCCATAGACCAAGATGTGATCTTGCGTCCATCTTAGATATTTGAATATGTTCTTTACTTTATTCCAGTGTTGTTCTTCATAGCTGGATTGATAACGACTTACCACTCCCACTGCATGGCAGATATATGGCCTAGTACACATCATAACATACATTAAGCTTCCTACAGTTGATGCATAAGGGCATCCAACCATGGCTTTCTTTTCCTCAATAGTTTGAGGAGCCATTCCTTTAGACAGGTGGATGCCATGTCTTAAGGGTAGGAATCCTTTCATGGAACTATCCATACGGAATCGTTCAAGAATCTTCTTAATGTACCCATGTTGTGATAATCCCAATATCCTCTTCTCTCGTTTTTTGAACAACTTCAGACCCAAGATGTAAGAGGCTTCTCCAAGATCTTTCATCTCAAAGGTATGGGACAACCAAATCTTTATACTAGACATCATCCCTGTATCATTTCCAATGATAAGGATGTCATCTACGTACAGCACAAAGAACACAATGACGCTCCCACTAAGCTTCTTGTACACACAAGGTTCATCAAGATTCTAAACAAAATCATAACTCTTTATGGTTTCGTCAAATCTAATGTTCCAGCTACGTGAAGCTTGTTTGAGCCAATAGATGGATTTCTTCAGCTTGCATACTTTGCCATCCACAATTATGAATCCCTGGGGCTGCTCCATGTAGATATCCTCCTAGAGGTAACCATTGAGGAAATTCGTCTTGACGTCCATCTGCCAGATGTCGTATTCAAGATATGCATCTATAGCTAGCAGTGTCCTTATGGATTTGAGCATAGACATAGGAGAGAATGTCTCATCATAGTCGATGCCTTCTCTCTGTGTGTAGCCCTTGGCTACGAGCTGTGCCTTGAAAGTCTCTACTTTCCCATCAGGTCCCCTTTTTCTCTTGAAGATCCATTTGCACCCAATGGGTTTTACCCCTTTAGGTGGATCTTGTAGGGTCCATACACCATTCTTATGCATGGAGTCAATTCCTGACTTCATTTAGAGCATCCATCTATACATGTCATGATCCGCGAGTGCATCATCAAATGAAGTAGGATCATTGTCAGTTTCACATGACACATGGAATCCATACCTTTCAAGTGGTGCAACCACCCTCGAACTCCTTCGAAGAGGTATGGGTGCTTCATCTTTATCTACTTCTTCAGTTTCTAGTCTAGGAAGCTCAGAATCCTTAGGGGATTCTATGAGTTCCTCTACTTCACTTTTGTCTTGACCTTTAAGGAAATCATCCTCCAGAAATTTCACATCTCTAGAGATAAAAACTTTTTGGGTCTCAGAGTCATATAGCTGGTATCCAATATCATCTTTAACATACCCAATGAAGTAACACTCACGAGTGTGAGATTCTAGCTTACTTGCGTCCATGTTCTTCGCATGAACCAAGCAACCCCAAACACTTAAGTGATTAACACTAGGTTTGGTTTCACACCAGAGCTCATGAGGAGTCTTAGGTATAGATTTGCTAGGAATCTTAATCAGGATATATATTGAAGTCTCTACTGCATATCCCCAGAAACTAAGTGGTAAATGTGCTTTGCTCATCATTGAACGGACCATATCCATGATGGTCATGTTGCGTCTTTCAACAACACCATTGAGTTGGGGAGTTCCAAGAGTAGTGAGATTGGAGACAATTCCATTCTCTTTAAGATATTCCTTGAATTCATCTGAGAGGTACTCTCCACCTCGATCAGATCAAATCCATTTAATCATCCTATCGGTTTGTTTATCAACCAAAGCCTTGAATTCTTTGAACTTTTCAAAGGTTTCGAATTTGTGACGTAACAAGAAGACAAACCCGTATCACGAATGGTCATCAATAAACATCAAGTAATATCGATATCCATTTCGAGTTGCGATACTGAAGGGACCACATACATCGTTATGTATTAGGTTGATAATACCTTCGCATCTTGTAACCTTGTTATGGAAAGGCATCCTAGTCATTTTATCTCGAATGCAATGTTCACAGGTAGGTAAAGATTGAACTTGTAGAAAATCCAAAGGTATATCCTTTATAAATCTATTGATCCTATCAACAGATAATTGATCAAGCCTTTGATGCCAAATCATATTTGAATGAGTTTTATTCTCCATGGATCTTTTAGGGTTTTATTAGTGGTTGTAACATTCATGACATGCTCATTAATGCACAATTCATAGAGTCCACCAGAAGTCAAAATACCATCTACAATATATTTATCATAATGATTTATGACAAATTTATTACAAAAAAGTAATGAATATCTACTTCTAACTAGCTTAGATACATATATCAAATTCCTCCTGATTTCAGGTACATAAAGACACTCTTTAAGTACTAGGACTCTACCACTAGATAATGATAGTCGACAAGTCCCGACGGCGACTGCTACAACACTTGCATCAGATCCCATCTGGATGACTATCTCCACTTCTTCAAGTTTTCTAGTTTCCTGAAACAAATGCAACAAATTGAATACATGAACAGAAGCTCCAGAATCAACAACCCAACTTCCTTCACGTCCAACGAGAAAACTGGTTTCAATGATAAAAGTAAATTTCATACCTACTGGGGCTTTACCTTCGTCGACCGACTTTAGGTAATCCGGACAGTTACGCCTCCAGTGCCCCGTCTTCTTGCAGTGATGACAGATATCGATTTTCTTCAACGCCATTAGAGTGGATGCATTGGAAGATGATCCAACACCTTGTCCATTCTTCTTTCTCTTCTGGGCCTAGCCCTTCCGAGAACCTTGCTTCCGACCGCGCTTCCCTCTGACCTGTGCAACTATTGCATTGCCAGCGGGACCATCTTTCTTCATTACGTCTTCTGCAGACTTTAATGCAGCAAGAAGCCTAGCGTTTGTCAATTCCAGCTTGTTCATGTGGAATGAAACCACAAAGTTATTGAAAGACTTGGGCAACAACAACAGAATGAAATCAGATTGCATGTCTGCATCCATGGTTGCCCCAAGAGTCTCCAGCTCCGACAAGCATCCAAACATTTTGAGTACATATTCACGGACCGAAGTTCCTTCCTGCATCTTGCAGTGATCGAGTTCTTTCATAACGTTGTATCACTGGGTGCGGTTAATGTCACCAAACATATCTTTCAGATTCTCCATTATCTTCTGGCAAGTACTCATCTCCACATGTTGTTTCTGAAGAACATTAGAGAGAGAACCCAAGATATAGCATCCAGCCAAGACATGATCTTCATCATACTTGTCGTTGTAAGCTTTTTCTTCCTTTGATTTAGGATTTTCATGCTTGTCTTCTGAGAGCACATACCTTATACACTCAACCGAGAGAACAAGCTCCAAATTACGGATCCAATCGGTGTAATTCGGTCAGGTCAACTAGTTGACCTCCAGAAGCCTGCTTAGTGGGTTCATGGACATCATTTTCTGAAATTAAGAATGCACTGTATTAGAACATATAATCATACATTCAATTTATGATATTTGATTAAGGTATTTTAAATCAAATTAGTCTTGCTCTGTCAACTATGAAAGTTTATTCCCTTAATCACTTTCAAAGTAAGAGATATACTTACCCCTATATCTCAAGCAAGAACTGTGATCTTCTCTTTATCTTTGTCATATCCCAATAATACGAGAACCTATGACTCTAATAAAGAGATGTGGGAACACATTCTACCTTGCAAGTCCAACTTGCATTTCCCAATTCGGTCTTTAATACCCGGGCCTACCACCCCTAAGGTGATGTTGACCCGTCATTAATTGAACCAACCGTCGACAAGAATACAACTCGCTATGCGCAATCCAATATCACCCCAATAATATGAGGACCCGATATTCGGGTCACTATGCATACGTCCTTACTCTTTTGAGAAGCGACGAGCCCGATCCAAATGGATCATATGCAGGAGCTATCACTTCAGACATGCATCTCCTACATATAATATCTGGCGACGAAACCCTTCACCTTGACGGGAGACCATGGATGTCACTTGTGTGATCCTCTATTTCATATTCAAATTTTTAATTAATTATTATGAATCATATTCATGTAATTAATTCTTCCAAAGACATCAACAACTCTATTCATAATAGAGTTTTTTAATTGGACATGATTAATTCAATCATATTAAATTAATTATCAATCAAATTCAATCAACAAACTTGATTGTTTTACTTGAATATATATACGATATTATATCAAAGTATGTATTAATTCGAATTTTAATAATTAGAAAATACATCTTGATTTCTTCGGCATTATCAAGTCTCTACCCACTGTCATGGCCAATACTGTCGAGAGTGGGACGAACCACATACGTTGCAACCCGCTACACCAGCGATCTCCGACTAGACAACATATCCGCCTCGGGAAAGGATAATTCCAAATATATCAATTTGTACTTGAGATGATCATAGGCTCTTCAACCAAAATTATACCATATAGTAATAATCAAAACATTTTTTGATTATAAGGAAATTTGCTAGACAAATTCCCAATCCTATTCAAGCAAGGAGTTTGATGATCGTGTTTCAATTATGATCTAGATCAAATCTAATCAATTTATTGGTTGAGGCCAAGTCAGTTAAGGAAATAATCATCTTCCAATATTTCTCAAATATTTTCCATAATTATTTCTTTAAATTAACAATTAATTTCATTAATTGACAATCACATGGTTCTTGATTAGGACTGTAATTTCAGCAGTGACCCCTACTTACTAAAATTAATATATCTCAATCAATTTAAATCCAAATTAGACAAAATCAATTTTCAAAGATTGCTAATTTGATTTAGGGCAGAAACTAAGTGATATTTCACGCATTTCGAGGCATATAAAAACAATAATTAACTCATTAATCATGTTATGATTTGCAGTTCCCGCAACAGTGTATACATGTTCATTAAAACAACCATATCTCGAGCAAACGGAATCCAAATTACGTAAACTCAGATCCTATGGTTTCCTTATTTAATGGGAAACAAATTCAAGATTAATTCGTATTTAAACAATTTAAACAGGGCCGAATTTATTCACTAAACTAAAGTGCAAAAATCAAATGCGACAAAAACATTCGCGACCTCTACTAACCAAGTCGTCCTAGGTTTGCGTATCGTATCCAAAACCTTTGACCTAAGTCTCTGATACCACTTGAAGGATATGGAATAATCCTCAAGCGTATCACGGAAGCGTGAGCGTCGTATTGAATACGACGAAGAATGACTAGTCGTACTAGTTGTTCGGTGCAGCGGAATTTAAATTTTTTTCATGGGATGAAACCACATGATCCAAGAACGATTCTCGGATCGTTTCATCTATAAACACAACAAGTATAACGAAATATCTCTTAAAGCATGGTTGATCGAGTCTCTACGAAAAGAGACATCCTGTCTCAAGTCCGATCCTCGGAGAAGAAACTTGCAAGTGCGGGGATGAGTCGCATGATCCTCACAATCCAACAAGTTTATCCAAGTACGGGGAACTCCTGATCTCATCGTACGAGATCGATTGTCTTCTTCGTGAGAGTAGCACCTCCAAAAGATGGAGAATCATAGAACGTCGAAGGGGCGGTGTAGTGGCATAGGCAACGACGGCTATCTCCCATTAGGGTTTGGTGGAAGGCCACCAAGAAGAGGGAGAGAGGGGTGACGTATGGAGAGAAGAAAGAGAGAGAGAAGTGCTTCAAAAGCTTAGCCCCAGAGAGCATGGTACGCCTCTCTATTTATAGGGTTTTGAGATCCATGGATCTCAATCCATGGGACTCATAAAATCAATGAATGTGATTGATTTATGATCAATCCAATGGTCAAGATTGTTGTTTGTAAAAATCAACAACTTATGATTTAATTTAGATCAAATATATTTGACATATCAAATATACATCAATCCTAAAATTAAACCAATCAAATAAGGAGATAATTACCATGGAGATCTCATCTTCCTATGTAATAGGTTGGACGACCACCAATTCCATATAGGACTTGGTAGCCGTCCACTTATTACCAAGTGGGGGCAGTCTCATGAAATCTCATGAGATTGCATGTCTCCATGAAATTCTCCATTATTTAATCCAACAACTTTTGTTGTGATTTATTCTCCAAAAATAATTCGTAATTAATTTTGAGAATATTGCAATCTTGCCATTAGAAAATTGTGAATCACATTCATAACCCAAAACAAAATATAATTTACATTTTCAATTAATTAAACAATGTGTATCCAATACACATTGATAATTAATCAACAAATATAAATCATAATTAGATCTCTCTAATACATTATAAATCACATTTATTATATATTATGAATAATTTGATATTGCTATCCATATTATTCTTATCCACAATAATTAAATCACTAATTATATTGGATAATTTCCACACACATCAAGAAAATTAAATCACATTTAATTATCAATTTCTCAATGCTTAGATCTATGGAATTATTCTTGAACCCTTCAAGAATAATGCGATTTCTACTCAGATACTTGGAGATAAGGACAGGGCGATTGTTTTGTTCCACGTATAGTGACTTGCATATTGAGATCACATCTCAAATCCAGATCCCATGGACCTCTCATAGAAGCTTGATTAAATCAAGGCCGTGAACCTAATCTTCTCATTGCATCTGCATCTTATTCATATCAATGTCCATTACATGGACTAAGATTAGGTCACTTCTCTACTGAGAGGAGTCACTAAAATCTAGACCTTTTTCATCACTCCCTCTGAATGGAAGCGTCATGGTTATACAATCATTTATGATCAAATCACCCTTAGGTATTCCCAATACATGTACATTCTGCATACTGGAAGACCTATGATCATCCTGAAGATATAGATCACTTTTACACTGTCATCTTCAGGATTTGATCACTAAGTTTCTCAGTCTCGGTTGGGATTTGGTACTGATCATATGCTTTCACAAAGCATATATCTTACCTTCAAATTCATGTCATGCTTCCAAAGCATGACGACCATGCATGGAATTTGATCAGTCCCAATACCTCATGTGTGAGCTCATGTCTCCTGGTTCACAAGTGAACCTGTATGATCCCTTTGAGATATCGTATTACTCATATGCCCTTATATGCACACCAGCTCGCTAGTGTATAGAACTTGGTTAGGTCATCAACCTATTGGTCTGCCAAATGTACATACTCTGACATATAGCAACACATCTGTCTCTGGTCAGAGGATGTGTGCCTATGTTGTGACAGCATTCAACATAAGTCTTTTATTATCTCGATCTCGTTAAGTCAACCCATTGACTCAACTAATCTGATACCTCTGAATCACTATTCCCATGCAGAGGACCTGCATCCAGAGGTCGATCATATATCAGCCTAATGAGAAAGGATTGCCATCTCCTACTCTGGCTGGAGATCATCACTTGACAATCATTTGATGATGCTTGATGAGTCCTTTATCTAACTCCTTAGATATTCATCCAAGCATTAGCCTCTATGATTCAATCAATGAATCAACAGCTGTATGATTATCAAGTTAGCCATGGTACATAACCCTTATTGTATAGAGGGACCTTATAGTGCATTCATTTATTTAATCTTAGAAAGGGAGTGAAACATAATCAATAACTTTTATTGATAAATCATTTATTACAATAACATTTATTGTAGGAATGGTTCGCCTCGATCTCGCATTGCTAACATATTTCACTCAGACCGTTTCCCTTCATCGAATTTCATTTTAATATAGTAATTGTAATAAATAGTTAAAACTTTTTGCAATAAGGATCCTTTAGTTTTCGTATTTGTATTTTTGTCCAATCGAGTTGCAGTCTCATTTAGCTTTACATTCTCTTTAGTGTATTTGCAGTTTTTATCCCAAACTTTGAACTGGTTATTGAAATAGAGCATGCTTTGATAAATTGCATTTAGGCCCCTATGAGCACTACGTCACGTGTTTGTTATTCTAAAGGATAAGAAATGCTAAATATTTTCATATTGGTCAACTTTTCACTATTTCATCAACATCAAAAAATGCCTAAAGCTTAATTATGACTACTGCTTGCACGTTTTATTTGTGGTAATTGTTCTTTGTTAATTTTTTCTATTTTCCATTGTTAACAATTCAAAAACAGTAAAAAAAGTCCCTGTTAATCATATAAAATTCATAATTTCGAAAAAGCATTAAAAAATTCCATAAAAAATTATGTAGTTTTTTTTCATCTTTTGGCTTCTATATAAATTTTGTTAAAAAATACCTTATAAAAACCTAATATTTCCAAAACTCAAAAAATTAAAAATCATTTAAAATCCAAAATTTGCAATTTAACTTCATTTTGTAGATACTTCTCAGTAGTTTTTGATAAAAATCCTCGAAGTATTTTGAGCATTCAATCTATTTTTAAATTGAGAAATAACCCTGGTTGTACCACTGATTGTTTGTATTATCACTGTTTAATTTTTAGAAAATAACAAAACATATGAAAATTCCCCAAAAGGTTCCAAAACACTACAAAACATATAAAATCCAAAAATATTTTTACTTTATTTTTTCTGAGTATTTTTTGCATATTTGAAAAATATAAAAAGAAGACTTGTGTATTTTCTTTATTTTCCTAATTTGAAAAATTAAAAATTTGGAAGAAAATGAAAACCACTAAAAATCCTTTGAAAAACAAATTAAAATCCTTTGATTCTCAAATAGTATACTTAGTTTTTATTTTTGCTCCTTGATTTCGACCTTGGTCGCTATACCATGTTAATAAATGTTGAAAAACCGCTCATCTTCACTACTTAATTTATTAGTAGTTTGAATAATTTTCCTGTTGATTAAGAATTTGATTTGAGTCACACTAATCACTTAATTAAAATGGTATTAGCAAGTCATCAATCAATTTTCTAGATCATGAAGCATTGAGTGGGAGAGGAGTGTGATGCGCCATGAGTGGTTCGGGGGAACACATCGAGAAATCAATTCTTGACTTCCTCTTACTGGATAACCGAATAGATGATGGAGTAACCATGATTTTAGGTGGGATCAGTTCAGTCCTAGTTGTCTGCTTTGAAGGTCCAAGATGTGGTGCAGTGCTGACGATGGATTCCTCATCAGAGGAGTCACCATATATATTGTAAAATTTCATGAAGGGCTAGCATACGTCTCAGGTAGGAGCTAGTCTTCTAAATTGGATTAGCAATGATGTGCTCTTTTGTCATATAATCGAAATGGGCAAGGCAATTAGAAAAGGTTGTGTCTGACTCAAGGATAGCTTTTGATTGCGAGTCTTCTTCAGAAGCTGTCACGGTGGTGGTGATGCAAGCTGTTGGTGAAGTATATGTGTGGGAGTCTCTAAACCAATGGTCGTTTGGACAGTCAGTATCTCAAGTGTAGTAGAGAGATGGGACTCATCTCTCTCGGTGGTAAGAACTGTCTGTGGCTATGCAGGTTACCTTAGTATATCATGTGTCCTCGAAGAAGAGGTGAGGTCGAAGTGATCCCAATGTGGTGAAATCGATATCCTGAGTTTCACAATCTATAGTCGCCTTAGCCAATGCTAACAACAACTTCTCGAAAATAATCGGAGACTGGGTTAACTCTCCTAGGTGCTCAATATCATTTGTCATGAAATCTGCCTAAAATAGAGCACCTTGGAATGTAATGATGACTGAAATGATTCCTCTCGGTCGTTTTATGGATCGATCAGCCAACTGAACGATCTCTCTTGATTTTCTGCCTGACCCAAGTTTAAGCTTGGCAAACACGAAGATCAGGAGGATATTTATCGGCGAGTATCATCGATTATGGCATGGGTGAAGGTAGGGTCTTTGATTTCATAATCAACCCTTGGCAACCACTTTACTCTACGACTCTTGATATTTCTCCCATCACCAAGGAGGTAACCATAGGCACTATGTGTCTCTCTGTCCTTGTCCTCTTATTGTCCACCTCTTAGGCATAAATTTACTTTTCACAAATCATTTTAGGTCGGGGAAGTGTTCTATGGCCTTTATTAAGAGAATCTCTAAAATTAATCTTTAGCAATCTCTTCCTAATGGGAAGGATCCATTTTTTTTAAGTCTTTTCCATTTTCAATTTTTATGGTATTTTTAGGATTTATTTTTTTTAATCTTTTTGATAGGTGAAGGAGAATGTATATACTCGAGTTTTGGCAGAAAGTGGTTAGTAGAAGAGTGATGCAGAAGTCACTCCAGATATACATGACGTTTGGTCAATCAAGTGTCTTCCAGGTTTTCAAAATTCAATTCGCAAAATCCATTATACACTTTCATACCCGAACACTTGATTGGTCTAGAAATGTCATCCTCCAAAAAGTTCTCATGCCACATCATGAGAGAAGTCTGCTCAGTTGGAGGATACTGTTGAGAACGTGGGATCTCATATCCAACACACCTTGACTCAGGTGTTTAATGTTGTGTTGAGTATAGCCCATATGTATTGCAAATATTGATCGGAGCCTCATGTGGCGGAGTCAATTGACATGGGGTATGTAGATCAGTCTCTCGAGTCCAATCCCCTGTATATGTTGGCTCTCCAAATGGGTGGTATGAAGGCTGGTCTATCTAGGCTTAATCTCTAAGGTAAATCAAGTTAGGAAGAACATGTGGTACAAGCCTCTCCATTGGGTTTGTTTGGTCGGCCATGTTGTGCCCTAATGACAAGTTGGGACGTGTATAGGTCAAATTTTTTCTGGTCCCAACTTGAGGTGAGAATGAGGTATGCGGGATGATGTAATCCTGTCAATCATTGATCTCAGCAGTGGCTTGCTTTTCAAATGGTTCCTTGATTCTAGCAAGTGGACGATAATAAGGTGAGTCAGCCCAAGGTGGAAGTGGGTCAGTGGGGTAAGAATACGGGGTAGGTGAGAAGTACGAGGAAGTGGGGAAGTCAACATGAGTTCTGACTTCACGGTCTGGGTGGGGGTATGAGGAGGAATAAGAGGGAGGAGATGATCAGAATATGGTTGAAGAGGAGTGAAGAATATAATGACCAATATCCCGACATCTTCGAAGAGGAATAGGTGAATGTAAGCAAATTGATGTAGAAAACCTGCAAGTGTACGTAATAACACACAAATAGACAAACACAAGAGCAAACCCTAGTTTCACCAACTCGACACAATGATGGTCGTAAAGGTCCAACATTTATCTTTTCAATTTTATTTGCTGATAAATGCAAACTTTGAAAGAGTTAATGAGATGTTAGGTGCTTGTATTTCCTTAAAAACTTGCTCGACTCTTGCGACTAGTTGCACATACTTTTATCCAGTATGGATGTAAGTACGAACCATAAAAAGACTACTCGTTAATTAATGACTTAGCCTTACGTAATGTCCTTTAAACCATACACTCTCATAAGGAAATACGGACCATTTACTGGCTACACGTATTTCCTTACTGAGATGTAGCTAATGGTTTTTGTAGAATCAGTAGTCAATATGAAAATCCTGGCTTCGCTCTATCCGAGTTTTAGTCTGTCTCTCACTTGTAAGTAAATTCAAACAATAACGAGGCTACTCTCCCGTAAACAAGGGTTTATTTTAGTCAATTGTTTTGGTCAAATCTGATTAGCAGTCCCGATTTTAAGTTTGATTATAACTTGATCAGTACAACAAGCATGACACGCTTAATGATCAGTCTTGATTTCTGTTTATTCTTAATTTGTAAAACCAATGAAAAGGGAGTTGAGAAAAACCGATGCAATCGGAAAAAACAATGATGCATGCTCAATTCACAAGACTTACAATGATCCAGACATCCTATATGTGGGAAGCAAAACAGAACTAAATTTTTACACTGCATGAAATGCAAACGAGAATACTGTTCGTAGACAGACAGTTTTATTACCGAGTGATGAATTGTTTAATTTGGAGTAATAGATCTGCGGTTTAAGTACGTCTCATTAAGTATGATGTGTGGTCCAATAGAGTATGAGCACAAGCAGTAAAATAAACAGTCTCCTATGGACCATTACTCACATTTGTATATTACACAAATGCTCCTTTTATTTATTCATTTTATTTCTTCTTTTCTTATTTATTGAAAATCCAAAAAATAGATTAAGTTGTAAATAATTATCTTATATTTTATTTGATTTTATTTTGATTTTTTATTATTTTAAATATAAAAAAAATTAAACACAAAAAACGGTATTTTATACCTATAAGATACCCCCAAAATTCTTTTTGTACAAATGATTTATTTTGGTTTTTTGTCTTTCACGAAAGTTATAGATCAAGTCAAGAGAAGCAACTTTCTTGTTGACCACTTTTTATATGACCCTTTTTGTTATTTCTTTTTCATTTTTTGTTTACATTTAATTTTTTATTTTTCTAGGTGTGACACGTGGCACCTCCTTGAGCAGCCACGTATCACCTCCTTTCATATTAATTTCGTTTTTATTTATTTTTATTATTTTACTTTTGAAAATCTATTTATAATTAATTAACTATTTTTTCATTTTTAATTAATTTTTATATTTTTCTTCCATTTTTATTTTTTCTGCTTTTACTTATTCTTACTCCAACTTCCCACCCGAGCCACCTTCTCCACCTCCTTTCTAACTTCCTCCTCCTCCTTTTTATTCCCTTCTCCTCCTTCATTCTTCCCCATCTGCCATTCCACGAGAGAGAAGTAGAGCCTCGCTGAAGTTGTGAGGTGAAAGCTTCTTCTTGGACGACGAGTGTTGATGAGCCGTCAGCGAGATCCGAGGTCATTTTTTCCACCTCGTAGTAATGACCCTCTAGGAAAGCTACAGAGCTTTGAAGGTCCTTCTCTGTCGACCTTCTTAAGGCGACGACGAGAGTACAACATAGCCAATCTACACCCTTGGAAAAAACCACCACATATAAGTATCCCTCTACCTTTTCTTATTTTATTATCTAACACTATTTTTTCTTATAATCTTTAATCAATTCTCTAAACAATCCAATCATTCCATAATAACAATCAATTCCATCATCACTAACACCACCCATTCATTTCAAACTTTCACTTTGATTTCCTGTTTGAAAAGAAAAAAAATAAAAAATCAAAACAACAGACAAAAAATTATCACAGGCGTCTCCACCGACCCCCCCCACAACTCAACCAAGACATGCGGCCATTCACGCACGACTGCAACGCCACGCCTCCAACATGGTCTGTCGCTGCCCTCCTTAACACCATGAATGCTGCCCTCACCCTCTAGGACGCACCCCACGCGTGCGGCCCCAGCCACCACCACCCTACGTGCACCCTTGACCACCGCAGATTTTGCCAGCCACCCCTTCCCCCTCGCTAGTGCGATCCCGGACCCTAGTGCCGCCAGCACGACACTCGATTGTACCGTCCATCCACTCGTACGCTGTCATCACTGCATCGTAACCGTTGCTGCTGCCCAGCGTGCGCCCTCTTGCAGAATGTGCCACAACTCCAACGGCACACCCTCCTCATGCAGCATAGCATTGCCGTGCCACCGTATGTGGCCCAAGCCCCCATCTACATCGCGCACCTCCGTCGTCATCCTCTACCTCGCGCGTGTGGCTGCTCGTGGTCGTACACCTCCTCGTGCCCTAGATGTGGGTCACAAGAACCAACTTCTCCATGATCGAAGAAGGGAAGGTCGATTCCCCACTCCCTTTTTTATTTATTTGTGAAAATTGCATTTTTCTCCTTTCAAGTTTATTTAATTACAAACGTGTCTTTGTGTGCAATTCAATTGTTTATTTAAATTTTGTATTTGCACGGACACCCCTGTGTTTATGCTATAATTTGGACATCTATTTTACATCAATTTTTTAATAAAAAATTGTGTATTGTAGACAATTTAATTCTCTATCTCTTGGCTATTTATTTGGAATTTTGTGGGACTTCTTTAATTAACTAAAATTATTTTGAGGAAAATTTGCATATTTTACCCAAATCATGGTCTAAAATTCATATTTAATTAACGTTTACTCCAAAAATTGTGTAAAAATCAAACATGATGCTTCCAGTTTTTGTTTAATTACTATCCAAATTTCACAAAAATAAATGTGTTTTGTGCACAAAATAAATTATTGAGTGATGTGTGTAATTTGTATTTAGTTTGGTCCACACATTTTAATTTTTACAAACTTAAGTCCATTGGATTGCACATGAAACAATCATTTTGAGATAATTTTGGTTTGATGAGAATATACATTGAGGATTTATTATTAATTAATCGCTTGGATTCACTCTATTTCATTAAAAATTTAATAAAAAATCATATATTCACGAAAAATTTCAAATTAATAATGTAGCTTCATTTCACCATGTTTATCTTTCATTATAATTTTTATTAATTTTGAATTTATTTGCATGAAAAATTGTATAAAACACCTAAAAAATTTGTATTTTTCATTATTGTCTTTTAAACCCAAAAATTTTAAAAAAATACATTTTTCATTCATAATTGGATTAGGTTTCTAGGAAAAATACCATTTTGATAATTGGATTAATTTCACATAAAAATTAATTTGGCTAAATTACTTGTTTTTTAATAGCCTAGTTTAATCGCATATTATGCATTTCCAATTATATTGCATAAAAATATATAAGAAAATTCTACATTGAAAATCGTGATCTATTTCATCTAAGTTAATCAAATGTTGTTCCTTTGCCTCCTTGATTCGACAAAATTTACTCATTAATACTAGAGGTTCAGGATTATTCCAGAAGATAGAACATATGTACACAAGGTGCACTCGGGTTGGTGGATCTTTTCCCTTGCTCGATCAAAGTTCGCCCAAGAGTTGTTCTTGCAGGCCTCCTCCCCGTCGTTGGATGAGCCCCATTTGCCATCTCCCATTGTATCGCCGACCGCAGCTGCCTTTCACTCGTTAGATCTGACACCATCGGACTTATCTCTTTGCAAATCCCCTACAGTCTCTGGATAGTCAAATTAGCAGCATCTAGGTGATCAGAGCCGTACGCTAACGCCCTCCTCCACACGCGCCATGTATCCGGCAAGGGTATATTTCCTTTTAACCCCTGCTTGTTCATGCATTTAGCTTTGGTCTATGGAATAATTATTGTAGTTGAGCTACTTTACAATTTGGACCCCCAGTTTTTGGATATTTGCATTATAGTCCCATTCAGTTTGTACCCATGTGAGTCTGGATCATGTGTGTAGCGTGTGCCCAATTGGACTTTTTGCATATATGGCCTGGAGGTTTTAGAAGGCATTCTTCTTTGGACCATGAACTTATTTTATTTGCAGATTGTCCCTGTTAAATGTGCTTATTTACTTGATGTATTTTAGACTTAATAAATAGATAATTATTTCTAAAAATAACCTAAAAATTACAATTAAATCCTCTTGGCGTATAGTATTTAGTGTGATTTTCTTGGATTGATTTTTTTGCATTTACTTATTCTAAAATTCAAAAACCTTTAAAAATACCCTTATTTAGCTTAGAAAAATCTTAAAAATTCGAAAAACACTTTGAAAATTCAAAAAAAAATCATGTTGGTGTCTTAGCGTGTTTTATTTATAGTATTAATTTCATTTGAAAATTCCTCACAAAAACCCTAAAAATTGCAAAGTAGTTAAAACCTTATAAAAATCGTAAAAATCAAAGAAAAATACAAAAAAAAAATATTTTCAGTTTCTTTTTTTAGATTTTTATTTGTAATTTGCATAAAATTGCAATCGAGGACTTTAGGGCAATTTAGACATTTTTAACTTGCAATTTAGTCCTGACTATGCATTGGTTGCATTTTTGTGCCTTTTGATTTTTATAAAATTACAAAACATCAAAAAAATTCCAAAAGATTACTAAAAACATTTAAAAACTTTATAAATCCAAAAATATGTTTATCCTAATTTTCTAAGAATTTTTAGCATTATAAAAATATACAAAAATATTGTTATGCTTGTTTGTCCTTTTTTTTATTTTCTTACTAAAAATTGAAAAATTGCAAAATTATAAACCTTTAAAATTTTATTTTATTTTTTTTGAGATTTGACCACTTTAGGTTTTGTGTATTATTGTGTTCGACCCTACTTGTTATACCTGGTAAATAAAATAGTGAATCGCTTGCACATGTTCTGATTGTTTGATTTTGCTTGAGAAGCTTATTTTCTTCTTGCTGATTGCGCTTGGTGATCGGGTCGCAAGGACCCTTGATATTACTTAACCCAAGTTTCTTGATATTCCTGTTGACTTACGGAAAAGAGGTAAGGGTTAGGCAAAGAGCCCAGAGGAAAGTTACCCAGGAGGGAGTATTACGTCTAGACGGGCTGGATGACTAGAGAGGACTAGACCAAGATGAGTTAGCAGAGAGAGAACGGTTGATAGAAGAGTTGTGGCTGGTAGATATGAAAGAGTAGGTCGAATGGAGGCAAAGATCGAGGCAGAAGTGGTTGCGGGAAGGAGATGCGAATACAAAATTTTTCCATTCCATGGTGTCATGTAGAAGAAGGAGGATTCTAATCCAAGAGTTGGAGGTGGGGGTGAATGGGGACGCACAGCTGGGGTGTGCTCTCAGGGGACATTTTGTGGAAGCATCCTAGAGGAGGTGGGGGGAGGGTTGGGGGTGGCTTGGAAGAGCAGTGGAGGAGTTGTCAGAGGAGCAAGAGGTGGGACTTAAGGCGGCCTTTGAGGAGGAGGAGATTAAAAAGGTAGTTTGGGGGCTTGAATGCGAATGGTGCATCCGGCCCAGATGGTTTTCCTGTCTTTTTTTATAGATAGTTCTGGAGCATGTTGAAGGAGAATGTTCTTGCCATGATCAATGAGTTCAAGGAAGGGAACATGGGCTTTGAGAATGTCAATAGGGCGTTGCTTGTCCTCCTGCCAAAGAACGAGCACCCGTTGAGAGTGGAAGACTACATGCCAATTGTGCTATCAAATGCCATCTAATTAATTGTGGCAAAAGTTCTGGCAAAGAGACTCAATAGTGTTATTGACTCAGTGATTCTGCGGGGTCAGTCTGCTTTCATACCTGGACGACAGATGGCTGATGGTTTGATTATGGCATCTGAGATTTGCCATCTATGGAGGAGGGAAAGAAAAAAAGGTCTGATTTGGAAAATCGACTACGCAAAAACCTATGACTGTGTGGATTGGGGCTTTCTATGGGTGTCACTCAGGATACGAGGATTTACAGATCTTTGGATTTCTTGGATGAAGAGATGTATCGCGACCTCTTCTTACTCTGTTATGGTGAACGGGAAACCCAAAGGGGGATTTTTCCAGCCTTAAAGGGGAATTCGACAGGGTTGTCCACTGGCACCGATGTTGTTTGTCTTGGTTGCGGATGCTCTATCGGTTCTGTTCAGGCGAGCAGTTGTTGAGGGGTGGTGCGAGGGGTTCCGCTATCGGGCCATCTATATGCCGCTCCTGCAATATGCTGATGATACATTGCTCTTTCTGGGTGGTACAGAGGATATGAACAAACGGGCAGCTCAGATTGTGGAGATTTTCAGCAGTCTTTCGGGTCTTCAGATCAATAGGCAGAAGTCAGTGGCAATTCCCTTTGGGATGGAGGTGGATGCAGGCGATAGAATGGCATCAATATTGGAGTGTCCGAGCGGCGAGTTGCCGATTTCTTACTTGGGTCTTCCCCTGGCGACGGGTAAGCTCAAGAGATCACATTGGGACATGGTGCTGCAAAGAATGGATCAGAGATTGGCGGGGTGGAAGGCAGTTACTCTTTCTAAAGGGGAGAAGCTGATCCTCCTAAAACATGTGTTGTCAGCGATTCTTATTTTCTTTTTCTCCACTAGATTGATGCCAGTTGGAGTACGCAAGAAGATTGAAGCCTTGATGAGGAGATTTTTCTGGGCAGATGGCAAGCAACAAAGACAGGGGATGCATTTAGTCGGGTGGGAGGAGCTGACTCGACCAAGAAATGAAGGGGGATTGGGGATTTGGGATGTGGAGTGTATGAACAAGGCCTTGTTGGCACGATGGCTCATTCAGATTTGGGGTGACTCGGAGAGTTTGGTGGACAGATTGTTGCGACAACTCTACAGTGTTCGGGGATCCTTGGAGGCAGGGAGAGCGCGGTTCGAATCTCTACTATGGGGCAGAGTACGGGAAGTTCTACCTTTGATAGCTCCAAAACTACGGCCGAAGGTCGGCGATGGTAGTTGGATTATTGAACGGGGGACGGATCGCTAAGCAGATCTATCCTTTCTAACGAGCGTTCATAGGAGCTAGTCAGGATGCAGTCTGAACTGCCGTCGATAGAGTGCATCACACAGGGTGAGGACCATTTTGAGTGGTTGGAAGGCAAGTTCTTGACGAAGAAGGCGTATAAGGAATTCAAGAGGACCACAACAGTTTTTGATCCAGACCTATGTTTGTATACAAAGATTATTTGGGCTAGCATGGTCCCATAAAAGGTTAAGGTCTTCCTATGGTGTTTGAGAAGGGGATGATTGTGCGATAAAGCAAGGAGGGGGAGTCTATTTGGCATCCCCAACACTCAGTGTGATAGATGCGAGGAGCAGGTGGAAGATGCAAATCATTTACTCTTCAGGTGTCCAACGTCTGAGAAGGTCTGGAGGGAGATTGGATGGCCGTGGTTTTTGCCAAGAGGTGTTGTAGATTTTTGAAGGGCGGTGAGGTCGGTGGGAGTCAATTCCACGAACGACTGTGCTTTGCCTTTCACGGTTCTTTGGGCCATTGGGGGGGGGGGGAGAAATGTTCTCATTTTCAAAATCAATGATTTTACCCAGAGAATGTACTCGCTCTCTCTAATTCTTTGTATCATTTCTGGACCTTCGGGTATTGTAATCACCTTCTCTTTTATAGTATTATATTTTTAAAGCGGTGAATCCCATATTGGGATGTCACCCTCACGTTATTAAAAAAACCCAAGTTGCTTGGACAGTCAATAATACAATTAGAGATAAGAGAGTTATAAGTATAGCTAAAAACCATTAAAAATACAAATTATTTTTTTATAGATATTAAATAATTTTCTAATACTTTTGTGATTTTTCGTTAATTTTTTATAATTTTTATATATTTTAAATTAAAAAAACCTCAAAACAAGGATAAAATAAATGGGCCAAACTAAAATGGAGATGAAAAATAACAAATAGTATATAAATTTCTCAAAATTTAGTTTAATTTTTAAATAATAATTTAAAGAAAATTACAAAGCAAAAAACGTTATTTTTTGAATTTTGGGAATTTTATAAATTTTTACAAAGGATATTGGGGTTTTAAATTTTCAAGAGTTTTATTTTCCTAATTTTAATGTTTTTTGGTTTGAAATTTAAAAATACATAAATTAAAAAATATATTTTTGGGGGAATTTTTTAAGATGATTTTATATTTTCTTGGAGTTTTTTAAGTCGGCCAGGGGATTTTTATGTTCTTTCTATTTATAATAAAGAGGAAAAAATCCTTAATAGCAAAAAATATATATGGCATCAAACTACAATGCAACATGCACCAAATGCTATTTTTTGGGCATTTTTCGAGATATTTTAAATAAATAGAGAAAATAAAAAGAAACTACAACCTAGTAGGGGCATAAATGAAAATAAAATAAATCACAAGGGTTCAGTTGCAATTTTTCCAAAAATATAACACTAGAAAAGAATTTTAATGGATCATGTTATAATACAAAAACTTGCAGAGCCTTCGTTCAAAATGCACACCACACGTGCATAGCCACATGAGATGAGATGACAGAGGACTAAAAGGTAAATAACAAAAGTCTGAGGGTTTTTATGCAAATATTACAAAACACAATGCTTGACAGAGGAAAGTTTATGCAGTAATAAATAAATTACAAAAAGACGTCTATGGAAATGCAAAATACCCAACTCTACGTGCAAGCCGACGGTCGGATAAAATCCACAAAGCCACTTGTTTGCACCCACATGCGACGATGATGCTTCACGATGGATGGCTGGGATTATTTCCCCACCCTCGATCTAACGGCAAAGGCTACATGTATCGGACGACAACTGCTCTCCTTGATAAGCAAGATCGATCGGATGGTTGTGGAGCATGGAGGAAGAATGGACGAAGAAAACATCTTGGTTGAGTTTTGATATGTGAAATCCTGAGGTAGATGGCTCCTCTCCTGCTCCTGATGGCTTCAAGAGTATGATGATGTCCTCTCGCAACGAGGGAGAGCTCGAAAAGGTGTGAGGGGCCTCGATATCGACCAGCAAAGCTCATCTCCCTATAGGTGTTCCTGAACTTCGATGAGCCTTGAAGAGGCATCTAGACTTAATCGTTCGTGCAAGGGTTAGTCCTAGGCAAAAGATGAAGCTCTAGAGAGCTTAAGTGGCATAATGAGCAATGTGGGAAGAGAGGCGAAGGTCATCAGTGAAGCGGCAGAGTGGGTGAACTTGATCCCTAGATCTATGCAAGATCTCCGTGAACGGAGATGCGTGGAGTGTAGAGCAATAAATAGGAAATACGTCAGGGTGGTTAGGTACAGCGCAACGACTCGGGAGTAGTTGAAAGGTGGTGGTAGAGCAAGAGATCCGTGAGGGAGGTTTTTACTTTTACAAATGATATAACTAATTTAAATGAAATAATGTTGCTATTTACACTACCGCTACGCTAACGGACAAAAAGAGATAGAAATATAGAAGCTTACCATTGAGTACGGCCAGAAGAAGCAACTTCGGTGAGGTTGACGGCGAGCAACGGACCTCTTTGATTCAATGCCCAACCTAGCTTCTAAGGAGCATATTAGAATCCTGCTGTCACCGAGAACAGGGTCAAGACTTGAACTTAGCTTTAGAGGGTGGAAGAAGGATCGAAACTTGAATTTTTGACGAAGGTGCGGTTTTATATAGATGGTGGCGAAGGGTCAAAGAACGAGGCGGTGAAAGCGATTCAACAATGATTTTCACAAGGAATTTTGTGTGCATGAATCAATAAAGATAAAGGTTCAAAAGTTCAGAAGAGATCAAGCCATGTCGATGATCGAATCGACTTCAAAAAAGGGAAACGATGCGGTCAAACATAGGCTCTGGCAGGCGCCCTGGTTGGTCCACATTGACCAACAAGGAAAATCCAGTCAGAAATTATTTATAAAATCAATAATAAATAATAATTTATTTTATATAATAATTTATAAATTAAGGTTGTTTCTTATTTTTGGAAGAATTTTATAACAATTTTTTTTATTTTTTGAGTATTTAATTAGAAGTTTAATTTTAGAGTTTTATTTATAGGTATATTTATCTATGTTTTGTATTTTAATTTTTTAAATTTTTTATTTTATTAATTTATTCTATTATTTTATCAAATTATAATTTTTTTGGATACTTAAATATATTTGTATTATATTTTCTTGATATAATATATACACTTAAATAAACAGTTATACCTATTATATAGGTATAGTTATTGTATAATCATCTTTGTATTTTTATAGTTTATTTTATTTCATGTTATATTTATTATTTTATTTTAGTTTTAAATGTATATATAATATAAATGATATTTACTAAAATAAAAAAATATAAAATTTTAAAAATAATAAAGAATAAATAAAATGATTATTTTGTTCTAGTATATTGCATAATAACTATCCAAAACCTTACTTTTACATACTGACTAGCAAAAAATATGAAACTATCTTCATTATATATCTTATTAAAAGTTATATACAATTAGAGGTGATTTTGATATATTTTAAGTTATTATTTGAGAGATATGGGTATGTAAAGTTGGTATTTTTGAATCTTATCTAAAGTATAACTTTTACACTATATATTATTTTTCTATGAAATCAATTTTGTATGTTTGTATATATTATTATCTATAACATTCATGTGCAAGGTTTACGTATTCGATGTATAAAAAGTGAAAAATAAACGTCCCAAAAATGAATAAATAATGACTTATTAAATGGGATTTTTATTGTATTTTTGACCCTTATCTCCCCCTACTTTATTCCTTGTCGATCAAGTCAACAAGATGCCTAGGTCTCAGGGTTTAGGGTCATAAAATACTTTTGGAATTTATTCTTTTTCTTTTATTTTCATTGATCTATAATTTTGGCATTAAAATCTGTATTTTATGCAGTATTAATACAACAAAGAATGAAAGTTGATTTGTACAACTTAATGTCATTTACATGCTTTAGGTAGGGATTTTAGGGCCAAAGTGAAAAAATAAAGTTGATGAAATGGAGATTCATCACCCCTCTATAAATGTTTTTAACAGTCCCTAGCAAACACTTATGCAATAAATGCAGAAAAGAAAAAAACAAAGAAAAGAACATTATAGAAAGTGTATTAAATTTAATTCTCAAACTTGTCTTCAACAAATCAAAGTTTGATGATTAAGTCAGACATTTGGAATTTTAATTTGGTCGGAACATATTGGGAATCAGATTTGAAACGCAACAACATTCGAGAATCCCGAAACTCTGCTCAAGTCTCCTTAATAGCCGGGTCAAGATATTTCAACTCACACGCAAATCCTTATGACTATGAATCTGAATTGTACAGTGTATGTGATAATGGCTCCCCTCAACTGAAATGACAAAGAGACTGGCTTCTCAAACAAGACAACTCAGTTATTCTTTAATCCAGCAACTTCTTCCTCGGGGAGCAAGGTATTCCCATCTAAGTTCAAGTGATATCCAGCTCAAGAGGAGGGGGTCAAGAGAAGAATGGATGGTCACTAGTGTAGCTACCTATCATATAATGCATGACTAGTGTAGTCAAGTCATCCAGTTGCAGGATCACAAGGTGTGACTTTGAAGCTCAAGCTTTCTTATTGACTATACAAACACGTACACTCCGGCAAGCATTTAATTTTCAATCAAGGCTGTCTACTTTTTTGGAGTTTTTGTTTTTGTTATACTATATACAACAACATTTACATAAGGAGTTTTTCCTCTTGAGCTAGTTGACTATCCCTCTTTTAAAGCATTATTGCAACCCACACTCTCATGTCTTTAGATGTCTCTGCTACTGGACGGGTTGGGTTGCACTTCCCTCCCAAGACGAGAACAAATGTTTCCACTTATGTGCATCTCATACTGACAAATCCAATCCCCTTACCTCTCCAACTGAGTTAAGACAAGTGAAAGATGTAGGTGTACAAGTTAGGTCATTATCAATAAGAGTTGTGTGTATGCTTGGAAATATTCTACTTAGGTAATCAAGAATCCATTGAACCAAGTCTCATAATTCTCAAAAAATTAAGTCAACCATACCCGAAGTACCTCAATTCCTGTTCCTATAAGGTTTCTGTGATAAGGTAGATTTAAGGTCCAACCAAGCTCCAATCTTCGAATTGTTTAATTATCAAACTCAATAAAAAAAATGTGAATGCAATGCAAATGTTATGTATAATGCAGAAAATATTTACACGGGTATGCATCTGATTATTTACAAGAATTGGGTTGTAAGTATTTACAAAGGATGCATTTTTTCAAACTTTTGAACTTTTTATGGATTTTTAAAAATGGTTTTGCAAATGTTTTTGTGATTTTTGAAAACAAAAGATTTTGGATAAAAATTGGTACAAATATTTACGTGGGGAACAAGAATTAGGTTTTGAGAATATACAAAGGATAAGTGATCATTTTTATAGATATATAAATATACACATACAATTGAAAAAGAATTTTAGTGTGATGTATTTATTCCTCAAACTTATTTGAAAATGATTTTTTCAAACAATTTAGAAAACTAAAGTCCAAAAATGTTTTGGCAAATAATTTTTTTACAAACATTTACACAAATTTGAAAATCATTTTCCAAATGTTTTTCAAATAGTATATATATATTTCTCAAAATATTTCGCAACAAACTCTAACCATTTGCAAAAAGGTTTTCAAAAAATTTATTTCACATAAAGAAAAGAGATTTTTTCAAACCAAACATTTTTACAAAGGTTGAAAATATTTAACAAATTATTTTCCAAATAGTTTTCAAAAGATTTTACAAAAAATTTTCAAACAATATTTCAAATATTTCATAAAAAATAATTTCAATTAATTTATTAAAACGTAAATACAAAAAGAATTTGAGGAATATTATGCATCTCTTTTAAGTGATTTTATTGTATTTCCTAGTGTATTTTATAAAATAATTTTAGCTATAATTATATTAAAAATATGATTGTACAAGTTATGTCTAAAGTATATACGCAGTATATATGATTCCCCATGCTTAGCTTGAGCTATGTCCTCATTGATCAGATAGAGAAGAGAAAACATAACTCGTACTGAGTATAGAAAATGTCAAAAGAATAAACAAATGTATATATGAACGAAGAAATAAGCAAGTTATAAATCGACTGCCCCCTATACTTATGATCAAAAAATCCTAAGTATTGTAGACTGTACACAAGGCAGGGAGGGTCAAGGTGGGAATGAACAGATCGTACTCAGACTATCTCCCCTTATACTAAGGCTATGAGATCCCTAAGTAAAGACAAGAAGAGGAGACAGTGGAGATCATTAGAGAATGAAGAACATGGGGTGCACACCCCCTATACTTAGGTCAAAGTACATCCTATGTATAAAAGACAAACAAAAAGGGGCGACACAATTTCGGTAGAAAAAAAAAAGAAAATGAAAAGATTAAAAGATAGATAAAGATAGAACAAGAGATCGAATGACTCGGGGTAAACACCCTCCTATAATTAGGACAAAGTACATCTTGTGTATAGCCATGACGAAGGGGATAACACCTTATCGGGAGAAAAAGAATCTAAAGAATGAAAGAAGAAAAGTAATTCAAAAATGTTTTTATTTGCTTTGTTTTATACTGCAACTATGGAAGTATTTAGCTCGTGTCATAAATTACTTGGATTGAGTCAACGACATACATAAATGTATCATGTTCAAGATAAAATTTCAAAAGTTGTACGTTGACCATAAATGATTGTGCGTCATCTGACAAACCGGATATCAATACGCTTCCATTGTCACGAAGATGCCTCACTGTAAACGGCCCAGCCCATTTGCTCTTCAGCTTGCCTAGAAAGATATTCAATTTCGAATAGAAAAACCACACCTTTTGACCCGGCTCGAAGGACTTGCAGAGAATATGCTTGTCGTGCCACTTTTTGACCTTCTCCTAGTACATTAGGCCATTGTCATATGCACAATCTCTAAATTCCAATATTATGTTCCTATTTACTTTTTGGTTATTCCTATCTTTCTCAAAGTCCAAGTTACAGAAGTTAATGGTCCATAAAGATTTGTGAATCAACTCAATGGGCAAATGACATGGCTTGCCATAGACAAGGTGGTAGGGAGACATTCCTAAAGAAGACTTGTACGTGGTTTTGTAAGCCCAAAGAACTGAATCAAGTAGCCGAGACCAGTTCTTACGATCCGGATGCATAAGCTTTATTTGAATTATTTTTATATCCCTGTTTGAACAATTAGCTAAGCCATTGGACTATAGGTGATATGGTGAAGCGACCCGGTGTTCTATGGAGAATTCTTGAGTTTGCTTCTTCACTATCTGTTTATGAAATGGCTACCCGCTTCTGATATTATAATCTTAGGGATCATGAACTGTGCAATGATGTGATCTCTTAAGAATCGACAAACAGTCCGACTGTCGGCAGTTTGACATAGAATAGCCTCCACTCAGCGACTCACATAGTCTACAACGAGAAGAAAATATTCATAGCCCAGACTATTCAGAAATGGGCCTATAATGTTGATGCTCCAAACGTCGAATACATCTAATATCTGAATGAACTTCAGAGGCATTGTTTCTCTCATTCTGATGGTGTTGCCCATCTTATGGCACTCACTGTAATGCTTGACATAGTCTTCTCCATCGTTGAAAAATGTAGGCCACCAAAGGCCACTGTGAAGAACTTTTGTTGTCGTACGTCTGCCTGAATAGTGTCCTCCAGATTCTTTATCATGACAAAGTACAAGGACAATCAGAATTTCCTCCTGAGGAATACATCTCCAATAGATGCAATCCGCCCCCTTACGGAATAGATATGGATCCTCCCACCGGTAAAAATGGATTTTAGATAAAAATTTGTCTACGTTCATCTTCGACCAATCTTGTGAAGTTGTCTTGGATACAAGATAGTTTACAATATTGGTATACCAGGGAAGCGAAGTGATTGACAAAATTGCCTCATTTGGAAAGATCTCTATGATTGGTTGTAGGTTCGGTTTAGGAGATTCAGGCTCATGATGTCTGAACAAGTGGTCGGCCACCACATTCTTGACAACAGGTTTATCTCGAGTTTCTTGTTATAATTCTTGGAGGAGAAGTATCCACCTGATTAGACGTTGTTTGGCGTCATTCTTCTACAGTAAATACCTAATGGCCGAGTGATCTGTATATATGATAACATTGGATTCGAGGAGGTGGGATCTGAACCATTCCAAGGCAAAGACTATCGCTAGCAGTCTCCTTCGCTTTGACAGTGTAATTTCTTTGAGCTTCATTGAGCGTTCGACTGGCGTAGTGAATAGCAAATGGAATGTTGTCCATCATTTGTCCCAGCACAACACTGATGGCATAATCTAAAGCATTAGTCATTATCTCGAAAGGTTGTTTCCAAATCGGTGGCTGCAAGACATGGGCTTCAGAGATAAGTTCTTTCTACTGATTAAAGGCAAGTAGCACATGGTCATCGATAATGAAATCATTCACCATATCTAGCAGCTCTGTCAAGGGTTTTCCCAACTTGTTGAAGTCTTTAATGAACCATTGGTAGAAACCAATGTGGCCTAATAATGACATGACTTGTTTGATAGTGGTTGGTGGCTCTAATTTGGAAATCACCTCCACCTTGGCTAGGTCAACTTCCATGCCACGTTTAGATACAACGTGAACCCGTACAATTCCTTCAGTCACCAAGAAGTTGATCTTATCCTACGAGAGCACTAGGTTTACTTCGTAGCACCTCCGTAAGACTCGGTATAAATAATCAAGGCATTCGTCAAAGGAGTCCTCGTCGATAGAGAAATCCACCATAATGACCTCAAGAAAATTTGTTATAGCCCGAACAACATTCGTCTGAAGGCATATGGACCAAATGGACAGGTAAATGTGGTCTTCTCTTGATCTTTAGGAGCAATAGCAACTTGATTATATCTAGAGTATCTGTCCAAGAAGCATAATTATTCTTTCACTGCCAGTCGAGAATCTAGCCAATGAAAGGGAATCGAAAATGGTCTTTCTTGGTAACGAGATTGAGTCTTATGTAATCTACACACACTTGCCAAGAAGTGGGTACTCTAGTCACGATCTTCTCTCCTTTGTCATTCTTCACGACGTTGATCCCTAATTTCTTCGGCACTACATGTAGAGGGCTCACCCATTTGCTATCGGTATAAATACTGCATTGCACCATTTCTGAATTTCTTTCATGACAACCTTCCGAAGGTTCGGATTTAGCCTTCTCTTAAATTCATGTGAGGGTTTACTGTCTTCTTCAAGTAAAATGAGATGCGAGCAAAGAGATAGATTGATCCTATGGAGATCCGAAGTTTTCCAACATATCGACAAGCAGTTACATTCAAGAAACTCCATTAGGTGAGCTTCTTGGTCTTTGGTTAGATAAGCATTAATGATGACGGGATACATGTTCGGTTCACTCACAAGGAAGGCATATTTCATTTTGGAGGGCAATGGTTTCTACTTAGGCAGAATAGGAGCTACTTTGATGGTGACTTCGGCAACCATAATAGGTGGTGGTTCTTTCATCTGTTCGGTGTCCACCATGCTTTCTTCATTCAAAAATTCAGAGAAGTTTTCAATATTATCCTCATTATTGCAGAAGTCCTCAATTATATGCTCTTAGTCTTGAGGGCACATGATCTTTACAGAAACCTCATCAAGCAATTCCACAAGAGTCTCATCATGATCGATAAGGGGAGATTCGACTGCATTCGCCATTCGTTCCTCGGGGCATAGGAATTCATGGATCGCATGATCATCCATAAATAGGTTGGTATCTTGAATTTCAGCAAGAAAGTCGCAATCTTTGGATTTTTCAATAATCTGCACATATGTGGCAGATGTTCCCTCTTCCGGCTTTGCATCGGACACGTCATTATCTTAACTTTGCTATTGTTGGAGTTGAACGTGAACTCTCAAGTGATGTAATTCACTACTACTTTGGTTGTTCACAGGAATGGCCATCCAAGGATGTTGGGGGTGAGGATTAGAGGCGTGGAGACATCCATGTCTAGCATAATAAAGTCGGAAGGGAATTGCATTCCGTAAACAATGATGATTATGTCCTCCTACATGCCCCTAGGCCACTTGATTGATTTGTCTACGAATTGTAAAATCATCTTTGCAGGTTTGAACGATCTTAACCTAAATTCCATGAGTAGTGAAGCTGGAATTAAGTAGAAAGAAGACCCACTGTCGAGAAAAGTGCATTCAAACTCTTGGTTAAACATATAACAGCGAACGAGTGGTGCTCCCTTATGGTGGCCATCGTAAGAATATGCTTTTCGAACTTGCCACCTTCGCTTCTTGAATTGTGAGGATGAGGCATGCGCCTAGTTGTACATGCATCTTTTAATCCTTACTTCACGACTGCCATATACTCAAGAGCTTTCATCAAAGCCAAGTTCAAGACCAAATTTTGAATAATTTCTACAATGGCAATATGAGACTAAGCATTTTTCATGTTTTTCATTTTTTTTAGTTTTTTCATTGCTTCGGGTAAAGGAATATTTACAGAATGTGAAACAATATCATTCAAAGTTTTATCCATATCATTGTTTATAGGTAGATGGCAAAAATGTGCAAAATCTTCTAAAAGCTTTGGACCAAAAGATGTAGGCTCGGCTTCGTGTGCTGGCTTTGGATTCGGTGCAGGTGCAAGATTCTTCAAGGTTGGTGTGGGTTCTATGGCACGTGCAGGCATCTCCAATGGAGGCAGGTCTCCACCTTTTCTATTTATGTATTTTCATATTTTCTTCATTTTTTGGTATTTTTCTACCGTTGTTGCTTCTCCAAAAATGCTGCTTAGCCCTCGTGCTCGCTGGACTGACGATTCCCTATTAGATGCAATATGCTTACCCTTCGCGGTTGCCGATGGATGCAGAGCTCTACAGCTTCTGAGAGTAACAACATTAGATATAAACAAATCATTTCTACGAGAATGGACAAATCACTGCATAACACTTGCTCCTTGCGTGGGAAATTATTTGGATTAGCCTGCACCTTGTCTAGTATTATAGTTTTAGCAGCCGTCAGGATGCCAATACTCTGGGTCATCTCAGCCATATTCTTGACTAGCTGCTCTGAACATGTGACGGTCAGGTTCACCGGTGTGACCTCAGAAGAATCGCCTAATTGGGGCATCTCATTCTCATAGTGTGGGAAGGCTGTTGCTGGTAACCCTATGAAAAATGGTGAGGAGGATGGCAAGAGGAGTACTGTGAATATTATTGAGAGGGATAAAACTTTTGATATGATGTTGCTGATTGCTACGGAGGAAAGATCTGATGACGGTAGCCGAATCACTGTTGTTGATACCCCTACCTCCATGTGTTCCCATATTGTAGAGGTTGTTGGTTCTGGGGTGGGTTGGGCTAGAAGTTCCTCCCTCCCTAATGATGCTGGTGTTTTGGCCAGTTGACCGAGTTTTGACCCTGAGGGTGTCAATGAGGACGTGTCAGCTGCTGTTCATGTTCCTACACACCATTGATCTCTTGAACCTACAGCGGGGGTGGAGAAAACTACTCTTGGTAGGCTGGCGACATCTCGGGCTGATAAACAACTATCTGGGTCTGGGACTCCAAGGGCTGCTTTGAGACCTGCACGTAGTCTACGTGCTGGACTGGTTAGGGCTGCGGGAGACTCGACTGAGTAAGTTGTATCGGTGCTGGCTCCTTCTACTCAGCGGGAATCTCAACAGTGGTAGACACAGAGTTGCAAGCATTGGTGTTCAAAGATCGAACGAGCTGCTCCAACTACTGGGAAAAAATAGAGCTTCTCCAAGCCTTGGGTCGTTTTCTATATGACTGAAAGATTTTCAATGTCCTGTGATCGCTTATCAATGATTTCTCCCTCAGAGAAGTGGCTCCCAATTATGCTGAGGTTGGAGCTCTCATCCTTATCTTCGACATGTGTAGCCATGTTAACAAGCTTATTGATGGTGACCAACATCTTCATATAGGCGCATTACGAGGATTGAGCGACCTCTCCATCAACCATCTCCTCAAAAATGGTCCAGACGACATCCTCGTACTTGTTGAGATGTGAGCCACCACAAGCGGCATAGGACAGCTTTAGGCTTACAAGTGCTAACCCACCAAAAAATGGTTGCACGAGACTAGTCTTGGGGATTTCGTGGTGGGGACACTTTACCTGCTAATCCTTGAATCTTTCCCACGCTTCATGTATCATCTCGTGCGGTTGCTGGTATAAACTGAAAATGCGAGCACTCATCTGGTTCAAGTGACAAGGAGGGTAAATTTTGTTGAGAAATGTAGATTTAACTCTTCCCAGGTCGGGACTACCTTTCCCAAGTGATCGACCCAATAGAAGGCCTTGTCCTATAGGCTGAAAGGAAAGGCAGTCATCATGACCACTCCCAAAGGGATATTTGGGTAAAAAGAAGTGGCACAGATGAGGCCAAATTTTTTAAGGTGGATGTATGGTTCTTCTGTAGTATTCACATGTAATGTAGGGAGAGGAGATATAAACTATGGCATCTGCTCAAAGTGGGCATGCATTTGTGGAATTTGTAACTTTTTTGTGACATGACCCGCTACCGGATTTTAGGATTGTTTGATTGCTTCAAAGTTGGCTTTGGTGCCGGTGGTCCTGCCTCCCTTCCCTCATAATAGGGTCCACCCACTGCAAATTCATCTCTTGCACCTCCCTGATTAAACTCATTATATGGGTTTGGTTCATCCTTCCTCCTAGCATATCGCTCGTCACCCCTCCTTCTCGAATCGTTTAGCATATCTTAGAAGGCGGTTTGGGCAAGGGCCAGATTGGTCAGATACTATTGGATGGTCTCTATCGATGCGAGCAACTGACTACTGACCTCGTTCTGCATGGTGTACAACCCTTCCCTCTTCTTGTAGGAGCCATCTCTAAATCGACTTTAACCTTTGGCTCGTGACCGGGTTGATGATTTGCATGACAATGTAAACCCTGATCAGTCTCTATTCGAATACCAAGTTTTGAGATGAATCTGGAATTATGCTCAATCAAAGAATGTTGTAAATGGAGCAAAGGATATTGATTGAAATCAATCTCCATCCATAGGGGGTTAATTCTGGGAAAAGAGTAATCCCGCTTTATTTGGAGAGGAAGAGCTATCTCAGGCTGCGAGTCCATCCTGAACAACTGATTTATTGGAGAAATGCAAGTATTCAAAGAGGAGAGAATCAAGAGGTTTAAGCGGAAGTTTGCAAGATCCGTGATTTCATGAAGATCACCCCACATTATTGGAGATGTCGGTTACACATAATCGATGTGGGAATTGGCGGAGTCCTAACTAAACCATCTATTTGACGACATCTTGATATGGTCAAAAGAGATAGATGAAGAGAACGAAGACAAATAAGGAATAAAAGGAGTGTAAAATAATAGCAGGCTCACAATGAGCAAGGTCAATGAAAAGGATAGCAAAATTGCGCAAGTGCGAGCTGTTTTTTATCATGACCTTAATAAGACTAATCAATCAAACCTAAATAAGAATGGATTCACCAACTCGACCCCTGAAGTCATGAAGGTTTGATAACTATCTTTGTAAGTTTTATATTTTATTTTGCGGTAATTAATCTTTGAATGAGTCCTTAGAACGCTACACCAATAAGTTCATGGTAACCCTTCCTAGATCCCTACTCAGCCAAAGAAAAAATGGGAGGAAGCCGATAGGTGAAACCACTACTTCGAACCTTGCTCACAATGGAATCACCTATGAGCTTGCAAGGACCTACTCAAACGCGAGACAATGACACAAACACCCCGTGAAGGTGTGGCCTACTTGTCCACGTACGATTGAAGCGCCAATAATGCGGAGATCCATGTGATACACAAGGCAGCCACAGACTGGGTTTTGGGATCTATTCCTTACGATAACGCTCTCTCATAGGGAAGGAGACCTTCGAATGCAAACTAAAAACAAATGAGGGATTTACTCACCCAAGGCAATGAGTCCAATTAATCAATTTTATTTAGGTCAAGTTTTTTTAGCAATCACTTTTTTTTTAATTTTTTTGTGTTATCATTTGCTTGAGTAGATTCAAAACAAGCTCCTTACATTTTTGTATTTTCTATGATTCCCATGTGATCAAAAAACAGAGGGAGACAACATAAAAGCAATGCAAGGCGACACTAAGATGGAAATGTCACCTTAGTACCTTAATGATGGATGCTCAATTAGTATACTTACAGTGCTTCCCAGCTCTCTCCATGTGGGATGCAAAACAAGAATTTGTAAACATATACTATCCTAAGAAAGCAATTTTTACATGTGAAGAATCAAGTGCTAAATACTCAGGTTGAAACCAAAGTCCGATCTTCGATGTCGATCGGTGCCCGCCAAAATAGGCCATGCCACTACTGTATACGACCTCTCTCAGCACATGGTTTCAAAGCCGAGTATTTGATAATTAGTTATTCTATGTCTGAGCGTGAGAACTATAACTACATGAAAAATAATTAGGTGTTTGGCTCTAGGTTAAATGTTCAAGCATGCTTAAAGACTAAGGGCTCATTTGACAAAACAAATATAAAAAGGAAGAAAGCTAAAAATTGAAGAAACAAAGCAAAAAATTGATGAAATCCCAACAAAAAATTTAGTGATCCCCCAAGTGAACAAATACTTGGATATTGCCCGAGTGTTCAAGTCCCATGTACATGTATTATTACAAATTAATAATGCAGAAATAAGTCTCTCTCACACAAGAAAAAAAACTAAGCTATTGTTCTCTCTCTCACTTTAGAGCCTCCCGCTCTCTCCTATCGGCTAGGTCAGAATAGCTGGCTCCTCGTCCAAGGTACGTAGAATCACCTAGGTGATCCTCCTCGGTTCGCAGTCCCTCGCAAGAGATTAAATAAGAGATGTCAGAAAATTCAAAATTTATAGTCAAATAGAAAGCAACGAATGCAGAAATGGCTAAACAATATAAGAGACAAAAACTACTCTACAAATCGTTGCTCTTTAGAAATGTTGCCATTCGAAAAGCGGAAAAATCGTAGTCGCTAAAATGAGTTGACAAATCAGCTTCACTTATCATTGATGCGACTATTCGGATTCCTCAAGTATTTATACAATTAACCCACACCGATAATCAAGCAATTAAGAGTAAGAGTTAAAATTTATTATACCCTACTAAAGATTTATAGTGACAAGCAAGCAGGGGTCGAAAAAAGGAAGCAATGGCGTATAGTAGACAAGATCAAAAAATGAAAGCATAATTTATCTCACAAGTACTTAGCCAAAATAGGGTTTTGATGGGTTTTTTTAAATTCTTTTATCTTGTTTTTTATTTTATATTTATAATTGCATTTTAATTTTATAGTTTAATATTTTTAAAGATTTTTTTTCTTTTTAAATATATATTATAAGATAAAAAATATATATACAATAAGAGATAAGAGAAATATAAATATAGCTAAATTAAATAAAAAATTACAGAATTAAATTTTTTTGGAACTTAAGTGATTTTTTACTATTTTGTGTTTTTTTGTAAATTTTGCTTATATATTTTTAAAGTAAAAATAACTCAAAATAGGGATAAAATAAATGGGTCGAATTAAAATGGAATTGAAAAATACCAAATAGTATCAAAATTCTCCAAGTTAATTTTAATTTATAAATAATATATAGACATGATTACGAACCCAAAAACACTTTTTTTGGAATTTTTGGGATTTTTTTAAATTTTTACAAAGGGATATGAGGTTTTTCTATTTTAAGAGTTTTTTTTATTTTTAGTGATCTTTGGTCTGTAAGTTAAAAATACATAAATAAAGAAAATATAATTTTGTGGAATTTTTAAAGATAATTTTATATTTTTTAATTTTTTTAAAGTCTAACTGGTTTTTTTGTGTTTTTTTATTTTTTAAAAATAGACAAAATTCCTAAATTGCAAAATAAATATATGGCACTAAACTACAATGCAGCAGGGACCTAAAGATAAAGGGATCATACAGACTTACTCACTTTGGAAGCTTGACTGAAGTTACTGAAGCAGAAGACATGATCTCACTCATGAGATATTGTGAAGATCAAATTTCGTGCACGATCGTCTCACTTTGGAAGCTTGACTGAATTTGTAAGTTAAATATATGGTTTTGGAAAGTAAATGATCAACACCTGGGTATGATATATGCTTTTGGAAAGTATATAATCGATACCAACTCCCAATAGTCAAATGAAAAACTTAATGATAAATCCCTGAAGTAGACAGTGTAAAATTGATCTAATACTTCGGGTTTAATATGAGTCTTCTAGTATGGAGGATGTACATGTTGCTTCCATTCCTAGGAGTGAGGAAATGCCTCTGGATTTTAGTAATTCCTCTCAATAGATAAGTGATCTAATCTTGGTTCAAATGTTGGCCAGAGATATGAGTGTGATTCAGATGTAATGAGAAGATGAGATCTACGACCTTTATTTAATCAAGCATCTATGGGACATCCACAAGATCTGTATTTGAGATGTGATATAAATATCCAAGTCACTCTATATGGAACAATACAATCGCCATGTCCTTATCTCAAAGTATTCGCGAAGAAAGAGCATTATCCTTGAATGAGTTCATGAATAAGTTCATTGTTTATACATGTATCCGAACATCAAGAAAATGGATAATTAATTGTGGTTTTAATTATCCTGAATACTATGAATTTGATTCATACTACAAGGAGATTTCTGTAAGATAATTAAATGTGATTTGATTAACAAAGATGTAAATAATGTTAATGTCATTCATATTCTATGGGCACATGAGAATAGAAGTCCAAGATCATTTAATGTGATTTAATTATCACGGATATTGAATAATGTGGATAGCACTATCCATATTAATCATATATATATATATATTATAAATGTGATTTATAATATATATGAGAGAGCAATTTGTATCTTACATTTGTTAATTAAATATTGATGTGAACTGGACTAACATTGGACAATAAATTGAAAATGTAATTTACTTTTTATTTCGGGTTGTGAATGTGATTCACAATTTTCAATTTTAAGATTGCAACATTCACAAAATAATTATGAATTATTTTTGTAGAATAATTAACAACAAGAGTTGTTGTAAATCTTGGAGATTTCCATGGAATAATGTAATGTCATGAGATTACATGGGACTGCCACCAACTCCCATATTATGGAAGGAGGCAATCTTCATTCCATAATCTCTGTGCTTGATTGATTTAATTTGGGATTATTTGTATTGATTTTCAATATATATTTAATATAAATTAAATTAATTATTGTTGTATTTTTACAATAAAATATTGTCCATTGAAAGAAACACAAATCTACCTCATCCATTGGATTTGTGTGCACAGGGATTGGGATACATGGACTCCCAAAGTACAATATAAGAAGAGGCACCCCTTTCTCTTCAATGTTACACAATAACAACAACAACAACAACTTCTCTCTCTTTCTCTCTCATTATCTACACGTCCTCTCACTCTCTCATTGTGACCGACCATCATGGAAGCCCTAGAGAGAGTCGTCATTGCTGCAGCGTCGTTGCTATGCTGCTAAATTGTTTTCTCGTGTATCTCCCTCTCCTTTGGTGCATCTCGCTCGTGAAGAATATGTAAGATCTTGTATGATGATATAGGGAGATTCGTCGCTTAGATCAGCAACATGGATTGCGAGGAGCATGCGTTTCATCGTGCTCGCAAGAGTCTCCTCTATCGGGTCGAACTTGAGACAGGAGGACTCTTCATTTAGAGACTCGATCGCAACCACGCTTCAATAGGTAACCCTAATACTTGTTTGTGATTTGGATTAAATGATTCGAGGAGTGTTCTTGGATCATGTAGTTTCATTGCATGAAATTTTTTTAATTTCTGTTGCCTCGAGCGACTAGTGCGACTAGTTGCTCTCGATCGCATACGATGCAATCCTCATGCTTCCGTGATGCTCTTAAGTATCTTACTGTATACTTCAGATTCACCAACTCAACACAAAGAAGCTTTAAGACTTTGGCAATTATCTTGTCAATTGTATTGGTTATTTCCAGGAAATTTTCTTTCACTTACCTTAGAGGCTATCCCTATAGGAGAATGAATACTGTCGGAAAAGGATCATTTACTTTCAACTTCCTTTGTATGCACTCTTAGAGGTCCTTTATCTCGTGCTTGGGGTTACTCAACCAAATAAATATTCAATGGAGCCAATAGGAGAAACCCCTACTTCCCTTACAAGTGTGCTACTTGGACTCAAGATAATGAGATAGACACACCTATGAGGGCAGGACCTATGATCAATACATCAAACCAAGTTGGATTCTCCACATAAGGCGGGAACACATTTGTCGACAAGGTCATATGGGCCTACATACGATAGAAGCACTGATACTTCACAGTCCCAAGAGATTATCAAGGTAGCGACATATCGGGATTTGGGGTCTAATCCTCAAGGGTTGCACCTCACTCTACCTGGAAGTACATGAAAATAATGAGGGCCTTACGAACCCAAATTAATGAAGTTCGTTACAATTTTTAGAGTTAGGTAAAGTTTTCTTTAGCAAACCTTTTTTTTATTTTGGGTGTTTTCATTTGTTTTGACTATTTTTATGCAAAGGCCTAATGATTTCACAATTTTCCATTGTTTTTCTTAAGATCTCAAAAATTTAGGAAGATAACAGAAAGCAATGCAAGCTAACATGTTGTTGGAAAACTCATCATCGTATCGTATGGTGTATGCTGAGTAAGAAGACTCACCTTGCTTCCTAGCGCTCTCCATGCGAGACTCTAGACTGAATTGAAATTACACTAAATGCATGCAATGATGTGAAATCATCCTTGATCAGGTTTCTCTTTCATGAAGCATCAGATAAATTTGAATCTGCGTCCAAGCGAGGAGACCTAGAATAGTCTAAGTGTCCAAGTGTACATGTTTTATTACAAGTTAAATATCTCTCTCACACACACGGAATAAAAAGTAAAACAACTACTAGTGCAAAGTATGCTCCTCAACACTATGCATTGTCTCCTCTTATGCTCTCTCAAACAGGTTAGGGAAGAATGACCAGATCTGCCTCATGGGTGCAAAGGCTATCCGAAGATGGCCTCCCTCGATAAACGACCCCACGTAGTAAAGGTCACAAGAGACAATGCCAGAAACAATTATGAAATAATTATAAGCAGAATAATATATAAAGCTATGTAAATAAATAAGAAAGCAGACAAAGAAGAAAAAACTTAAGTGCCTAAGATTGCTAATCTCCCCAATCATTACACCCCGACAATGGCGCCAATCTTCGAAACAACTAAAATAATAAGAGGATCTTAATGTCCGGTCTTGGAGTGTCTACGGTGCCCGATAAGTCGAGCCTATCAATCATTGTATCAGTGCCTCACTTGTCTCTCAGATTGTGAATAATCAAATCAAACAACAATAATAAAAAACCAAGGACATGTATGTCTAAATAGATCATGTAGGTGTGAGTTATGAAATTTATTTAACTCTACTTGAATGTCTATGAGGAAAGCAAGTAGAGTGTCATCCACACAAACAAACAAGGGTATATCACAAAAATTGAACCCAACTTAGAAAACCAAGCATATAATTTGTTGGTTATGAAATTTATCAGATTTTTATTTTTATTTGTTGGTTTTTAATTTTTATTATTTCTATTTTAAATTTAAATTTTTTTTATTAATTTAATTTTGCAAATGTTTTAAATTCGTGTTTATATAAGTATATAATAGTATATAGGTGAGAGATATATAAAGATAAAGAAAAGGAAGACTTTAGTATTTAAAAAATATAGTAAATAATGTCAAAATATTAAAAATATAATTTTGGATTTCATGTATTTTTCTCTATTTATGGTAAATTTAAGGTATTTTTGAGCTTTTATCGATTTTTAAAAAATAAAAAAAAATAAAACCAAACAAAAAACAAAACTTAAAATGGGCCTAAAAATCATCTATCACAAAGAATATGGTCGGAATATATTTTCCATGTTTAGTAGACAAAACTAAGAAAATTTAAAGCTTTAGAACATGTTTTTCTAATTTCTGTACGATTTTTTACATATTTTCCTATTTTTTTCTATTTTGATTTTTTTATGGTTTCTATTTTGTATTTTTATGAATTTTACATAAGTGACAAAATACAAAAAAGTACACTTACCTTGCTTATTGGTAACTTTTAGAGCTATATTTTATTTTTTATCATGTTTAAAAGTCAAAACAATAAAATATAACTTGTTAGGAATTTTTAAATAGGAAAATAATAATAAATACCATAATAAAACGTATAAGTTATATAAAAACATATAAGGTATTTAAAACAATTTTCCTAAAATTTTTAAAATTAATTAACTAACTAATTTATTAAAATATAAACAAACAATTAATAAAAAAACATAGGCACCATTCTTCAATTTAAGAATCCCAAGGTACACATTTATAACAAAATAGAAAAGCCCAAGAGATAATATGCAATTTATCCAATTAATTAAGAAACAAAAAGTGCTTGGGAGGTGCATTTTTGCAAGTTAATAAAGGTTCTGGGCTATCTGTGCAAATATCCCACTAAATTATAAATTCACTTTAAACATGAAGGGACCAAAATGTAATTTCATAATAAGTCGAAGAAACCACATGACATAATATGTAAAATACCCTCAAAAGCCCTCACGTGGGATGACACGTGAGGTGACATGGCTAGGACTAAAAGGTAAATAGCAAAAACCTTAGGGTTAAAGTTGCAACATATCCTAAGCTTTTATACTATAATAAATATTTACAAGGCCAGAATATAAATTGCCAAAATAAGAAGGGTTAGGTGCACAATACCCTCTCCTAGCATGCAAACAGACTGCTCAGACTGATTCACTACAAGTAATCAACGGTTGTAAAGCGTCGATACCAGTTCGAGCATGTATGCAAGATTAGATCTGATACATGATCCTACGTCTAGAGAGGTGGCTGATCGAACGTTAGTTGTGCGATATGGAGAATGTTTCTTCATCGAACAATGGAGACGACATCAGGAAGAACTGCTTAAGAACAAATGCTCGACAACTTTGGATCTAAGCTCCTGAGCAGCTCCGGCGAGCTCCTGCCTTGCTGAAGGTCAGGAAATGCTCCTAGGAGTTGGTTGACCTGGCTGGTGGTCGAAATCAAGTATGGGACACACTGATTGAGTCGTGGAGTTTGAAGATGGAAGCTGGAATTCGAGCACATTCGTTCTAACTGGGGACCCCTCATATGGGGTCCTTCATATCTCTTGCTTGCCCTGTTAGAAAAGGGCCTTAATGTGGAGCTTCTAGGCCTAAAATTAGGTAGAGGAGAGCAATGGATGAGATGGGTCGGAGGGTCTTCGGCGATGGGTGGTGGAGGGAGTCCCGAGGACCTGATCTTTGCGAGATCAGGATGGCGAAGGTACTCTAGGAGCTCATGAAGAGGTTAAGAAGTTGATGGGGATGAAACGAGCGATGGAGTAGGTCTAGATGATCAGAGATAATTGCTGAAGCTTCGAGCTCTAATGAAGAACCCATTTTTGGATTTTTTGAGAATATCAACAATCCTTAAACATGTAGGAAGAAAACCTACACTATTACTAAGCAAGAGAATGAAAAGATGTTAGGAAAATGAATCTCACCAATGTAGAGCTCCTAGGAGTAGAGATTCATCGGGAAGTGCTCTGACGATGTGGATGGGGCTCCTCCTCCTTTATCCATGCACAAGAACTGATGTTTGACCTTCCTGTCACAGAGTTAAAGCTTCATATGGGGTTATATATGGAGGTTGACAATCAAGGGAGCAGAGGAGAAGTGGGAGGTTATTTTATACCGACTAAAAAAGTAAAAAGGGGATTTTGTGATTTGGCCAAATCGATTGATAAAGATCAAATCAAAAGGATCCACGAGAAGGAGCATGGTTCGATATCAAACTTTTCATAAGGGATCAGGGCCAAAGGGGCAATAGGATTCACGTGAAAAATCTAAGAAGTCGATTCCTCGACTAGATATGACAAATAATAGCGAGGAGAGGGGGTGTTATCCTGCAATCAACACTCCCAAGCCTACGATTGGAAAACATAGGCGCAACACGAGCACAAGACAACAAACTGATAATAACATAAAAAATAAAACAAAAATAGAAAATGATTTTTTAATAAACATAAAACATGAAGTATTTTGTACATTTAATAAACTAATTTTTAGTGATTTTTCTTTATTTTTACAAGTAATTTTACGTTAAATAATATCGATAAAATTATCTATATATTCCATATTTATTTTTATTTTATATTTTAATATTTCATATGCATTTTTTTATATCTAAACTATATTTAAATAAACATTTACGTATTTTCTTTTATTTTTTTAAGTTATTTATATACATGGATAATTATATATATACATATCAAAGTACTTTATAGATATATTTACCTATGTAATAAAGTACATTATTTATATGAGTGTATTTTAATGATTTAATTTAGGTTTAATTATGGACATGTATTTTAAGTAGTATTTAAATTTTTTTTGTAAAAATATAAGATTGTGAAAAATATAAAGGGAAAATGTATTGAATATATATACAAGTGTTTTGCACAACAATGACCTAAAAGCCAACTTTTGCATCTTAACTCTAAATTGAATGAAATCACCTTCATTAATAGATAATTTATTTTTGAACGAAATAAATTGTATATTTTCTTTAATTTTTTTGTATAAAGTTCTCATTTCAATGTTTATTAATTTGAGGTATAAAAATATGGAAATAAAATAGGTCCCAAATGTATATATTGACAAAAAGAGTTATGGTTTTAATTCTAATTTATGTGTAGGTTCACTTCCCTATCTCCCCTTACTTTATTCTTTATCGACCAAGTCATTGCTCGACTTCATCTCAGTGGTTAGGGTCAGGCGGTATCCATGATACCTCCTTTACTTTTGTTTTTTTATTTATTCCTTCCCTTTAGAGATTTAATTACAAATATTTATAGACACTATATACATCAATATACAAATGTTCATCTAGATGTGTTATTAATATTTACATGCATTTATCTAGTGATAATCACCTAAAATGATTGAATAAATGTCCATGAATGGTAATTCGTCATCGAAAGTCTGACGTCTTGGCTGAGATTTCAAATAGGGAGATAAAGTCTATTCTTTAGAAACATGTTCATCCGGATAGAAAGAACTGGTCGTAATGATTGAATCAGTTCTATCGATTTATTGTACTACGTACAAGTCTCCTTTGGGTATGTCTCACTATCATTTGGTTTATGGAAAGCATCGCAACTTGTCAGTTGAATTAATTCATAAATCTTTGTGGGCGATAAGTATTTGCAATTTGGATTATTAGAGAGCAGGCCATAGTAGGAATGTGGATATGAATATATTGTTGAAATTCAAAGACTTTGCTTATGACAACAACCTGATGTATAAGGAGAAAGTTACGATATGTCATGACAGACACAATAGGACAAAGACTTTCAAGCCTAAACTGAAGGTATGGTTTTTTGATGTAAAGTTGAAGATATTCGTAGGCAAAATCAAGAGAAAATGGTCAGGACCATTTATAGTGAGATCTGCATGTAACAACAATAACAATGTCATTTCTCGGTTGTCATTTGACGAGCAATTGTCTGTGCTTAACGTACAATCACTGAAGTCATATCTACATGATGATACATCCATTTCCGTTGTGGATTCCATTCATGTGATATCAAACGATGATTCTTTGACTTCTTATGTGTCTGATACGTAAGATGATTTGTCTTTTATATAATCCTTTAGTTTTGTTCTTTCTTTCTTCCGTTTTTATGATTCACCTCTTTTTCCTATGTGTGTGTGCTATACTTAGGATGTCCTTTATCATTGGTATATCGGAGGTGAATGACTTAAGTTGTTATACTTTCATTTTGTTTCATCACTTCTGTTATATCTTATACTAAGGGACCCTTTAACGTAAGTGTGGGGGGGTGATGTCGTTCATCATTCTTCCTTGTTTTCGTTTTATTTTCTTTTGTTCTCTCTATTTTCCCTCAACTTGTTGATATTCCTTTCTATACTTAGGGATCTTTTACCCTAAGGATAGGCGGGGACAAGTTGAGACGATGAGTTTGCACATTTTCCCTCAATTATCCTTGTTTCTACACTCCTCTATACTTATGATTATTTGATCCGAAGTATAGGGAGATTACCGACTTCTATTCATTTTATTCTTCATTCTTTGAGTAATTGTAATATGGGATTCATTTCACTTTTCTGTACTTGATGCAAGTTATGTCTTCCTTTGTCGGTTCATGGTCTCTATGATGACATAGTTTGAGCTATGTATGGGGTGTAGTATATATTGTATATATTCTTTAGCCATAACTCGTACTTTTTTTGTTTATTAATATGGTAAAATTTGCAAAAATATATTTTGTAAGTAGTTCATAAAATTCCTTTTTAAAAAGTTCTTTTGTTAATACTTTGTAAATATTTTTGTAAATATTTGCAAATTCTATGTAAAAATCATTGCAAAATTAAATTTTGTGCAAATTGTTGTAAAATGTTTGTAAAATCATTTTGTTTCTAAAACATTTATGAAATTATTTGTTGTACAAAGTTGTTAGTGTGTAAATTATTTGTAAAATATTTTTAAAATAAAATGTTTTTAAAAGATGTGTTTTTAAATAGTTCTGTAAAGATTTTGAAGAATGTTTTGTACAATAGTTTGAAAAACTTTTGTAAATTCGTATGTAAAATCATTTATAAAGTAGTTTGTAATTATGTTTTCTCACCTTGTATATAAATAAAGTTGTGTAGAACTTATGTATAACTTATTGTAAAATTCTTGTAAATAAAATTTGTAATAAATTGTAAAATAAGTTTATAAAATTAGTTTCCTTAATAAAACTATTGTATAAAACAATTATATAAAACTCTTTAATAAAATCCTTATATAAAATTCTTTCGTAGATAAAATCCTTTCATAATAAGTGTACATAAAATTTGTAAAGAAAATTATTTTTGTAAATAAAATTTTTGTGTGAAACCTCCATAACTCTTGTATATATCAATGTATCAAATTATGAGTAAATGTGCATAAAATCAGTGTGAATTTATTTGTAGATAAATCTAATTCTCTAACTCTATTAAAAATAAAAATTGAGAAAGTATAAAGATCATGAAAAAATTGTAAATGTCCTCTAAAAATCACATAAAAAGTTTAAATATGAAAATTCTTTAAAAAACTTATGCAGATGATTTAACATTTTTTTTAAAAAAATGATTATGGTGCCTAAACTAGTCTAGAATAAAGTCTGACGAATAGAGCTTGGTTTAGACCTTAATCCACTTATCTTTAGAGGAACTTATAGGAATTAGAGTTGAGACTTTTCAATTCGAGCGACTTAATTTGTTGGGTCCATAAATCTATGTTATCGTGTCATCTTGATTGTTCTATGTAGAATATTTTATACACATGTGTGATTCTTTTATACTATGACATAACTTGGACAAGAACCATACCCGTAGCTCAACACATATGAGATGGTGAGGGGCATGATCCTCCGACAAGAGATGCATGTGAATGGAAACATATGCAGTCACTTTAAGTGATCAGTGCTCCCCAACCTAGTCTAGTGGCATGGACGTCTAAAGACATAATGTTGTAGATTGAAATAGATCTTCGGATAAGGGATGGTAGGTTGACATAATTTTTTCTATGATCCCAAAACATGGGCAGAATAAAAGATTCTATATCTGTCAGGGCACAAAAAGATCAATGTAGTGCAACCATATTTTATACCAAAAAGAAGCCCTTACACCAAATATACGTACATGACCACAATGGTCAAAGCTTTAGAGAACCTGCATATCTTAGTAGACACTTGGCTACACTAACGGTCTTCACAAGTAGATGCGGCTACACTGGCAACAATCCAATTCTTTTCTTATTCTTTTACATTAAACCCCTTTGATTGTGGACACAACACTTACCTGAAAATAGAAGTAAATACCACGCTCCCTGAAGAGTAGCTAGATTGGGGAATTAGAGCCAACCTTGCTATGACAAGGTTGTTCTTTGTCATTTCTGATGTGGAGAGCTATATATTACATATTCAGTAAAAGTAAGAATCATAGTCATCAGAATTTATGTATGAGGACTTGTTCTGACCTAGTTGTCGAGGCAAACTGAATAGAGACTTGTGGAGCATAAAGGTTGTTGAGTCTTAAATCAAATTCTATATAAGGCTCAGCCAAACTAATAATCTAAATGACATATCGAGATCCATACTTTTATTTTATGAAGAATAGTTTAAAAAACAAAATTTTTCTAAGATCTTTATTTTTCCTTTTTCTTTTTTCTTTTCAGTCACTTATTCTACAAATAAGTGTTTGCTAAGGGACTAGCTAAGGGAAAGTATAGGGGATGGTGAATAACCAAATCATCTTCTTTATTAATTCATTTTGTCTTATAATCGCTTACAAAACACATGTAAATACCATTAATTCCCATTTCTTAATAATCTTAGATTATATGTAATAGTGTATATTTATCACTATTTTAATCGAAAAAAATAAAGAAAGAAAGCAAAAAAGAAGATTGTATATATGTAATAAATACAAGATGATCGTGCAATACTTGACCTAATCGACAAGGAATAAAGTAGGGGGAGATAAGGTCTTTTATTGATAAAAATTCAGAAAATCAAATCTCGCTTGTAGCGGCCATCCACTCTAACCTTAGAGAGAAGGTTGCTTTCGTCGTTGCATCGCCGTCACGCCATCATCTCGATGGTTCGTAGATCTCTGTCTCCTTCCATATCCCACGTACGTGAAGAAGACGTTTGATCTTTTGAGATGTGATCAGGAGATATATTACTTCGATCAACAACTCAGATTGCGAGAAGCACGTGATTCATCTCCGTGCTGGCAAGCGTCTCTACCGTCGGGTTTGACTTGAGACATGAGGCCCCTTTGCTTAGAGACTCGACTACAACCACGCTACAAGAGGCATTCCTTTAGCTAATATGTGGTTTAGATGAAATGATCCGTGAATGGTTCATGGATCATGTGGTTTCATCATTTAAATTTTCTTAATTACGCTACACCGAGCAACTTGTTCGACTAGTCGCTCATGATCACATACGATGTGATCCACACACTTCTGTGATGGGCTTGAGGATTTGATTCCATAATCATTCAATAAATTTGAATTGTTTGTATATTTAATTATCTACTAAATTAAGTTGTTTATTTCATATTTCTTGAAAAGGAAATGGTATGCAAAAATTAATTTCTTACAAATATGTGAATACATGCAAAAATAATGTCAATGCAGAAACTTTTCGAATTTTAATTCATGTACTTTTGCTGCCAATATTTGTCTAGTAATTTGAGGACATATTTAGACATTATAAATACATTTTATTATCCAAAAATTTGTCCAAATAATGCATAATTAGGAGCTTTTTATTTTAGCAAAAACCAATTCGAAACTTGCATCTTATGCAAAAACTACGAGTCTCCGCGTAATCGACATACAAAACCTTGTTCCCATAAGGTTCAAATAACATCCAAGACCTTTGAACAAGGATCTAATACCACTTTCAATCTATGGTTTGTACCTTAGTGCATCAAAGAAGTGTGAAGATCGCATTGCATGCGATCAATATTTACTAGTCATACAAGTTGCTAAGGAAGCTAAAATTAAAAATTTTAAAGATATGAAACCACATGATAGAGAACACTTGTCAAATAATTTCATCAAGATCCCAAATGTGTTAATGAAGTACCTCTTGAAGTGTGATTGTGATCTCTTGTCTCTAACATAAAAGATCTTCTATCTCAAGTCCGATCCAACGAAGGAGGCATTTACGAGCACGTGGATGAGATGCGTGCTTCTCGTAATCCAAGTCGAAGACCTAAGCAGTAAATCTACTGATTTTGTATCATTAAATCTAACGTCTTCTTCATGATCAAGGAGTACAGAAGATGACAAATATCCATGAGCAGTCGATCTGGCAACACAATAACGTGATGATGGAGAGGCTCTTTAGGTCAATATGTTGATGGCCACAATATTGAGAGTGAGATGGGTTGTGTAGAGAATAGAGGGAGAGAGATTGTTCTTGAAATTTTATTCTAAGTAGATAATGCTAGGTCTACCCCTCCTTTTATACTAAATTGGATGTCCATTGATCTCAGTCCATGTGCACTCATAATCAAGGGTCTATATTATGTTGTACTTTCAATCAATGACCAAGATTTTATTACATAAATTTACAACAACAAATAATAAATTTAAAAAAATAAATTTGTTGCAAATAATTTACAACACGTTCAATTTCATTTAAATCCAATCTCACGCGGAAATAATGGAAAGAGGACAATATCCTTTGCTTAATAGGGTGGACGACCATACATGGAGTATGACTACATGACCGTACGACCTCTTAAATGGACATGTGGCTTCCATCTTCCTTATTTGAGAGATCTCATGTCTCTCTAAATATTCCACTTGTGCAACAACTATGTTGCATAATTATCTACCATATTAGTTCCAAAATTTTTTGTGATAATTTCAATTTTGTCATCAACAATTATGAATCATATTCATACATCCAATATAAAATGTAAATTGCAAATACAATTATGTGTTAAATATAAATCCTATTTACACTAACATTTAATATGTAAATATTGTTTACAATTACATATTGTTTACAATTAAATCTCTCCATCACATTATAAACATATTTATGATATTTATGATTATTATAGATAGTGATATCCACATTATTGATATCTTTATAATTAAATCATATTTAATTGTTTTGGATGAATTCTCATCTATCCAGATAATATGAATCATACTCATATTATTCATGATAATAAAATCTCATTTACTTATTAATTTCCCAATGCTTAGATATATTATCAACAATGGAATTATTCTTGATCTCTTTCAAAAACAATGTGCTTTATCCATAGATACTTGGAGATAAGGACGGGGAGAAAGTACATTCCCTGTATAGTGACTTGGATTGAGATCATATCTAAAATCCAGATCTCGAGTACTTCTCAAAGATATTTGATCGAATCAAAGATGTAAATCTAATATGCTCATTGCATCTAAATCGCATTCAGATCATTGTCCAACATTCCGACTAAGATTATATTACTTCTCTATTGAAAGGAATCACTAATGTCCAAATCAATTTCATCACTCCCTTGGAATGGAAGTGTCAAGGTTATTTAATCATTTACTATCATGTCACCCTCGAGTATTCCTATTACCCTACATCTAGCATATGTTAAAACATAGAATAAACCCGATGTTTTAGATCATACTTAGATTGTCTTCCTTAGGGATTTTTCATTAAGTTTCTCACTCAGTCATTAGGAGTTGTAACGATCATATGATTTCCAAAAACATATATCATACCTACTAATTTGTGCCATGCTTCCAAAACAAGAGGACCTTGCATCGAATTTGATCGGTTATAATAGCTCATAAGTGAGCTCATATCTTCTGGTTAAAAAGTGAACTTGTATTATCCCATTGAGAGATCGTTGTACCCATATGCCTGTGTATGCAAACCTGCTCACAAGTGTATAGACCTTGATTAGGTCACCAACCTAATGGTTTGCCTAATATACATGCCTAGACATATAATAACACATCTGTCTCTAGTTATAGGACACGTGCCTATATTGTGGTAGCATACTACATAGGTCTTGGTTATCTCGATCTCGTTAGGTCAACTCTTTGACCTAACTTATCTAATATCTCGGAATTCCAATGTAGAGGACCTGCATGAAGACATTGGTCAGATCTCTTCCTTTAGAGAAAGATTGTCATCTCGTTCTCAAGCTGAAGATCATCTCTTAACAATCATTTGACGATGCTTGATGAGTCTTCAATATAACTATTTGCATGTCATTCAAACATCAGCCTCTAAGATTCAACCATCGAATCAATAATTGTATGATTATTAAGACGGCCATTACACATAACCACGACTTTACAAAGGGATTTTATAAGTGCATTTTATCATTTAATGTAAAATGGGGAGTCAAATAAACCAATAAACTTTATTGCTACATTAAAGATTAAAATAACATTTATTGTAGAAATGGTTTGCCTCGAGCTCTAATAGACTTGTGAATTACTCTCCGCTAATTGTGTGAATTAATGTTGATATTTGTCATAGGTGTGCAATCACAGATCAATAAAAAGACCACTTAAATTAATTTTTAGTTAAAGTGAGTTGTTAGATTTATTTTTTTACTTCAGCAAGATTAGGGACTTACCCAGGGAGTCCACTATCTCTTTAGGTCAATTTCTAGATGATCTAGAAGCTAGGTTTTCAGAGAATCAATTTTTTATATTTTTATTTAATTAATGATGAAAATGCAATTTTGGCAATGTTTATGGACTTAAATCCATTTTCAATCAAATGATGTCCAAAAATCTTATAACATGTCCAAAATGAAAAAATGATGAAATTAAGCTACTTTGAATTTTCTAGTATTTTTTGATACAAAATGAAGTCATTATGAATTATGTATGCATACTATATGTTTTGGAGTAGTTTAATTTAAATAAATAGCAATCCTAATAACTCTTATGAAATCAAATTATTCTAGATAGGTATGTGTTAGTGTTAATTAAAACAACTTTGATTTCCTTAAAATATCGTGTGTACAAACAATTGCTTCAATTACAAAGCCATGTACTTAACGCCAATAATGCATGAAAATGAGGTAATTTCACTACATAGAACATAAATAATTTTATCTATTATGACTTTTCGGGAATTTTTAGAGCAAAGTTTGAATTTTTATGAATTTCAAAAGTAGACAAGGCAAAATTTTGCAATTTTCTCCACAGTATCATTAATAAACCAATCAATTCTCACAAAAACTACACAACACATCCACAAGATTTAGAAATATTTTTTGGATAACATGCAATTTTTGGAATGAAAATATGATGGAAAATGAATGCTCAAACAAGGACACAAAGACAGGGATCTAAATACAAATTGACAAATTTAATCAATGAAATGAATATGCATGAGGTCCTAAGCGTAATTACCACAACTCGTTGGGGGTATTTCTACAAGTTTTCCACATGCATACATGCGGTACACATGAGTTGATGGGCGGTGGTCCTTTCATAAATTGTTAGAAGTCAAGGGCCCTCAGTGCAATTTTACCACATCCACGTGCAAGGCACGTTCAAGAGGCAAGGTTCAGTCGACGGTTGACAACCGAGCCTCAAGTGGCACCCTAAGGACGCTTTTATGGTAGTCTAGAGTGAGGCTCGACGTCGTACAATGTTCTCATGACCGTGGGGCTCTTGTTCAATCTAGAATCAGGTGTCGTTCTTCCTGAAACTGGGTCCTCAAGAGGTAAAGTAGTTGTGGGCACAACGGTGTAGTGACGCAAGTTATGTGCTTCTCAAGTAATGGGGTGGAGTGTCGGGGTTTCGTACAAGTGGTGCTTGATGGATGAAGGGCTGGTATTGTAATGCTTCATAGTTGTGAGGCGAGTCACGAGCGAGCGAATCGTGAAGGCATGCAGATCGAGGTCATCCTCTGGCGAGCTGCTCGGCAAAGCAGTTGATTGGAGATGGAGATAGAGGCAGAAAAATTATTGTTGATAAGGTGTAATTGGCTAGGTGGTCGAGCAAGCCCGAGGCGGTTGTGAAAGGTGGGCGAGATCGGTAGGCTCAACCGGAGAACGTGGTCGACTATGAGCAAAGGTGGATCTGATGAATTGATTTTAAACTAAGATAAAAGGTGCTCGTTGTAGCATGGATAAAGAATTAATCAACAGAACCAACTCATAAATCTTTGCAAGTGGCTTAATTTATACCTGGGCATGTCCAGGGTCGAATGTAGGGACACAACAACATTTAATATAAATAAGGTGTCAATTATTTATTTAAATGATTTAGAATCTAACTAGGTCTTGCCTAATGCAACAAACATAAGATGCATTCAAATTTTCAAGACATTTTTTATGCACGTGTATTATGTGAACAATAATGATGCAATATAAGACAGAATATATACACAACTCACAAATATGCTCCCGATTAAGAAATTAAATTACTTGTGAATTCAGTGAATAAATTAATGGAAAATAGTGTACTCAAGAATGCAATCCAATCAACAAACAATTCTATTTTGAATTATTTTCAAGGCTGATTATATAGATTTTACACTCTGAAATTTATTCTGTAAGTTGTGGATCAAATAAGTAAATAAATAACACTAAATTAAATAGAGTGGAATTCGCTTTGTAATGAACCAATTTCATTATATTGGATATATGGTTCACAAGATATTAAAGAGACATCATAGGGCCCTATATTTAAAAAGCCGTAAAGTTCTAATACAAACATGTCAATATTGGATTAAGATGTAAAGGGTTCTAAATACAATTTGATCGTAAAGGGGATTATCTACAAAATAGAAGAACTTGGGGGTGCTTCTACAAATTAACCACCTCATGTGATATGTGCACATGATGGCTCGGGCGTGGACAAGCAACGTAGGCTCGGGACGTGTGGCATTGAGTCAGTCCTCAGTTTGTCTCGGGAGCTCCGAACCTATGGTCTGAAAATATGGCTCGGACAGAGCTTTGGCTATTAATTAAAATCGTTCGATCAGATCGTTAGATCTAATCCAGTGGCTACTTCTACTCTATGATCAACCTCTCCCTCCTCCGCTTGCAAAGGTGAAGTCGAGGCTCAAGGTAAAGCGTGTCTTGCCCACCCTTTCTCCTACGTCATGGAAAAGGTTCATGCATGTCCTTGATGGCCTAGTGAGCATGCCCTTGGGTAATGGATGTGAAGGATATGGTATTATCCTCAAGCCATCATGGAAGCATGTTGATCGTATCATATACGATCAAGAACGACTAGTTGTACTAGTTGTTCTATGCAGCGGAATTTAAAAAAAATTCGTGCAATGAAACCACATAATCCAAGAACGATTCTCGGATCGTTTCATCTAAAAGCACAGGAAGGATAATGGAATACCTCTTGTAATGTGGTTGATTAAGTCTCTACGAAAAGAGACCTCATGTCTCAAGTCCGATCTTCAGAGGAAGACGCTTGCGAGTGGGGGATGAGCCGCATGAGCCTCGCAATCCAAGATGTTGATCCAAGAGTGGGAACTCCTGATCTCATTGCACGAGATCGCACACCTTCTTCGTGAGCGAAGAACACCAAAGAAGATGGAGAACCAAAAGTCGTCGAGGCGGTGGCACAACGGCGAAGCGACGACGAATCCTCTCCTCTAGGGTATGTTGGACGACCACCAATGGAGGGAGAGGATATGGGGCATGTGAAGATTGGAGAGAGGAGAGAGCTTGTTGTATTTCTTTTGAATAAGCCTAGAGAGCCCGGGGAGCCTCTCTTTATATTGGGTTTTGGGAGTCCATGGACTATAATCCATGGGACACACAAAATCAATGGATGATATTGATTTGTGCTTCTTTCAATGGTCAAGATGTTGTTGGAAAAACTCAACAACAATTGATTTAATTTAAATTAAAAAAGATTTCATTAATTAAAATATAATTCAATCCTAAATCAAATCAAGCAAACATGGATATTATTTGATTGAGATTACATCACACCAAGTTGATTGGTGGAACGGCTACCAATGTTCATATAGGAGATGGTAGCCGTCCACAATATCTCGTGGTGGATGAAATCTCATGCAATGTCATGAGATTGCATCAATCCTTGGAAATCTCCACCATTTTTACAACAACTCTTGTTGTAAATTATTCTACAAAAGTAATTCATAATTAATTTTAATAATATTGCAATCTTACCATTGGAATTTTGTGAATCACATTCACAACCCAAATAAAATGTAATTTACATTTTCAATCGATTAAACAATGTGAATCCAATTCACACCAATAATTTATCAACAAATATAAATCATAATAAGCTCTCTCTAATACACTATAAATCACATTTATAATATATTATGAATAATTGGATATTTCTATCCACATTCTTCCTATCCACAATAATTAAATCACATTTAATTACATTGGATAATCATTCACATGTATTCCAAAAATGAGAATCAAATTCACATCATTCAAGATAATTAAATCATATTTAATTATCCATTTCCCAATGCTTAGATATAATTCAACTATGGAATTATTCTTGAACTCTTTCAAGAATAATGTGCTTTCTCCTCAGATCCTTGGAGATAAGGACAGGGCGATTGTATTGTTCCATGCATAGTAACTTGGATATTGAGATCTCATCTCAAATCCAGATCTCATGGACCTTCCACAGATGCTTGATTAAATCAAGGCTGTAAACCATATCTTCTCATTGCATCTGAATCTCATTCAGACCAATGTACAATACTTGGACCAAGATCAGATTACCTCTCTACTGAGAGGAGTCACTAAAATCCAAACCTGTTTCATCACTCCCTCAGAATGGAAGCATCATGGTTATACAATCGTTTATGATCACATCTCCCACGTGTATTCCTAACACCTGTACATCCAGCATACTGGAAGACCTATTATAAACCCAAAGATATAGATCAATTTTATATTATCTTCTTTAGGGATTAATCATCAAGTTTCTCAATCTTGGTCACTAGTAATTTGTATCGATCATATGCTCTCCCAAAGCATATATCATACCTTCAAATTCTTGTCATGCTTCCAAAGCATGATGACCATGCATGGAATTTGATTGGTCCCAATACCTCATGAGTGAACTCAAGTCTTCCAGTTCACAAGTGAACCTGTATGATCCCTTTGAGAGATTGTATTACTCATATGTCCTTACATGCACACTAGCTCACTGGTGTATAGACCTTGGTAATGTCATCAACCTATCTGCCAAATGTACACACGCAGACATGTAGTAACACATCTGTCTCTTGTCAGAGGATGTGTGCCTATGTTGTGACATCATTCAACATAGGTCTTTGGTTATCTCGATCTCGTTAAGTCAACCTTTTGACTCAACAAATCTGATACCTCCAAATCACCATTCCTATGTAGAGGACCTACATCAAGAGGTCGATCAGTTATCATCCAAATGAGAAAGGATTGCCATCTCCTACTCAGGCTGGAGATCATCACTTAATAATCATTTGATGGTGCTTAATGAGTCTTCTATCTATCTACTTAGATATTCATCCAAGCACCAACCTCTATGATTAAATTAATGAATCAACATATGTATGATTATCAAGACGGCCATGGTACATAACCCTAATTGTATAGAGGGACCTTGTAGTGTATTCATTCATTTGATCTTCGAAAGGGAGTGAAACAATCAATAACTTTTATTGTTAAATCATATAATACAATAACATTTATTGTAGGAATGGTTAGCCTCGGGGTCAAATGGCTAACATGATGCTATGAGGATGTTTGGATCGTTGCATCGATGAATGATGGTCAGAGAAATAAGCAAGAGATCAGAGCTGCATGTAAGCCTCCGATCATAGATAGTCGTCTATTACCTACATGTTTATATGACAAAGCGATAGAACGAGGGAGTTCTGAAATGAATGAGAGGGTCAGAGGGCTTATTGGAGATGGAGTGAGGCAGAGCCTAATTGAACCTTCTTCATGCAGATGAAGGTTGACAATCAATGGTATCGAATGATCTGGAGATGGATCTAGTGGAGTGATAGATCTGCGAAGGTTGATGGATCACACTGAAGGTGTAGGTGGTCCTAAAGCAGTGGGTGTGTACATGGATGAGTTAGAATAATATGGAGAAATGAAGAACAAAAGAAAATATACAACACATAGAGACGATGAATATATAATAGGATAGAGTTCAAGGTATATTAGGGACAAATACGAACCTTTAAAGCTTCATTGTCTTCGCTTCAGATTCTGGGTCGCATAACTAAACTTGAGAAACTTGGATATGGCTCCAGCATGGCAGAGCTTGCCTTGGATCTCATCGGAGTCTTCCTCCCATCGTCGCTCAATCTCACTTGCTATCTATATCACCGATGGAATGAGAGGGCTCGGAGTTTACTTGTATGATGGTTGATGGCAGTTGCGTGTGATAGAGGCATGGATTTTGAAGGTGAAAGTGGTTCATGGAGGAGGTTGGAAGTGGTGGTTTCAACTGCCTCTAACTAGGGAGGAGTTTAGGATTATACAGAGATAAATGGTTGGTGTGACAGAGGGTGGTTAGGTGAAGAGAAAGGTGAAAAAGCTTGATGAAGATGTCATTAATGATGTTGGGAAAATAGTAGGAATTTGGGTGATTGGCGACTTGCGTCGTTTCACATAGGAGGGCATGGGAGGTTGAAGAAGACTTTGAGATCGTTGGATTAATGATCCAATGCCTGCAATTGAGATGCACACTAGTGGTCTAAAACACTTCATAATTCCATCAATTGGCTATGAATGCAGGCACAAAAAATGTATCAAGAGCCGATGATTTGATCAGACAATGGATATTTTGAGTGGGTGGCAAAATGGGAGCGGGCCATGTGGTTGAAGCGGGTGGTGCCACATGGCCCAATCAGAATCCAGGGAAATAAATAAATACATATTAAATAAGAAAAGAAATAGATAGAGGTGAAATAAGAAAAGGTATTCCAGGCGAAAGATGTAGATCTCGATGAGATCTACCAATTTCGTGTAGAACTCAATAAGAAATTGGTCAACTCTACAAAGTAAATTTTTTGAAAATAATTTAAAGTATTAAGTTACTTATCTTCATTTCTTTTCTTATTTTTTTAGATTTTTATTTTATAGAGTATGTTAAATTAATTATGTACAATGTTATTATATAATTTATGGTACTTTTAACAAATAATAAACATAAAATATAGGCACAATAATAGGTAATTTAATATATAGTAATTTATATTAATTATGTACAACATAGTATCAAGTTATTAGTGTTAATAGTTAATGAATTTTATTTGATTTAATAAATCTAAGGGATAATTTATTAGAAAAATATAGAAGAATTTTGGATTCATCAACCCCCCATACTTAAGCTAAGCTCGTCCTCGAGCTAATTAAAGAATGAATTAGAGAGTTAGTGAGTCCCTGACAAGTGTATGTGAAAAGAAAAGGCTTAAGAATACAAGAACATTTGGTTTTAGAGATCCTGAGTCTCTAAGCGGAACCATGTCCTAATCGAAAGGAATTCAACTCCTCTAATAATCATACTGTTAGTGTAGACATATATAGTAAGAAGTACGGCATTATGTGTTGACTACATTCACAAGAGTAGATCCAAGATGTCACATAAATACAAGAGATTCTCCTAGGGACCCAACCTTCAACACTAGGGAATATATCTAGTCCTACTTCAATACACCGTCTCTTTAGTTTGTCGTACTTCAATGTGTAGATGATAGACCAGATAATGGAGGTAATAGGATGGTGCCATTTTTTCTCTCCCTCTCATTAGAACAAGGTATCTCTCAAGTGTCTTTTTACACAACACTTGTATTTTTTCTTAATTAGCGTCTCTATAAAAAGACGTTGAGTTGTATGTACTTATTTTCCAAGGAATGCACCAGGGTGTGTCTCTTTTGAGTATCTAAGATACCTTCTATCCCCAGACTTGTATCACTATACGATGCAAAGCTCTCTTTGAGTACTATCCTGACTTATAAAACCCTAAAGTGTTGGTCCAAATGGCCATGTAAAGTTTGGGAGCACTCACCACACGTTGGGTTTGTCTTGTAATGTAAGAGCCTTTATTTTCAAATTTTTCTTTTTCTTTTCTTTTTGGATAGCTCCACTGCCTTTACAAAGGATTGGCACACACTGATCAACAAATGAATTTAATATCATCACACCCTTGCAAAGAGATTAGTATGAGAATCATGTCCCATACTGGTTAAGATGTTGACACCTGGGTTTGGTGAAGCCTTCTTTAATCTTATCACATCCTCGAGTATATTAAAATTAGGTCCAAACTTAAATCTTAAATGATGGATCCTCAAGTAAAATCTCAACTCATCTCAACCATGAATGCAGTCCTGCAAGTGAGTGTTGGTCATATTATTTTAAAGGAGACTAAGCATGAAATATAGCATACAAATCTTTCTAACTATGGAAGTATGAATTATTAAGCCTAAGACCCTAATGAGTAAGACATGTTAACACTAAAACTCTGGCCCTCATAAAGTAAGTTTAAAAGATCTCAAAAAGCCTTGACTGCAAAGTGAAAGTGTCAAGAAGAACACCAAATTATCAAGTTATATATTTACTGAATTATTGAAGATTTTTTTATTAAAAAGAGGAAGAGAATAGGTTTCCTTTACGAATGAAGACATAACACAATAGACTAGGACACTACAAACACTTACAAATACATTAGAACGATAACCACACAACACTACAAACTTCAGTTTCTTAAAATAAGAAATATGGCTTGAATTTTTGGGGTTTGAAACCACACATTGCCTTATGCTTCACTTGTTTCTTCCTCATAAACTTCATATCACTACTGTCTATTCATCTGGGGAGATTCCTGATAGCTCAGACCCACTCTCGGAGACCGAGTATTCCACCTCCTTCTTCTCTGACCTTCCCCACCCTTCACCTGAGGTACATCAACACGAGCACTCAGAGAAGATATTTGTAGACATGGTTACACTTGAGATCCTCTCTTTTTTCCTTTTCAGAGTCTGATGAGTCAGAGAAGATATTTGTAGACATGGTTACACCTGAGGTCCTCTCTTGTTTCCTTTTCAGAGTCTGATAAGATGGCCCAAGAGTGGAGAGACGATGAGTATCGAGACATTCACGCTGTGTTTGATCATGTAACGATCAACAATACCCTCCTGGCATCCCTAAAGGTGATGCACCGATAGATCCGAGAACATGGGTTGCTCATGACAGAGGTGACGAGGGAGTTGATTCAGATGCAAGATGGGCGAGCTGATGCGAGAGATGACAAACCTGGTAGAGGAGGAGAGATACCTGTGGACCGAGAAGATGGTCCAATTTGAGAGACGCATGAGGAGGCACGTGATCCATAGAGACCTCTGCGCACCAAGTGAGCATTGCACATCCCAGGTGGAACTCTCACCCACAGGTAGATTCGGTTACGATCCATTCATGGTGACTACGAGCTACGACCCCAGACGGTTCAGTTGTTGTCCAACTTCCAAGGGCACGCCACTGAGGATCCCCATCTACATATCCAAGATTTTGAGATGATTTGCAGAACAATCACGATAGATTTGTGGATGAGGACATGATCAAGCTGATAACCTTCCTATTTTCCTTGGTTAATAGAGCAACCAACTAGTTGAAGCACTTGGGGAGGGTTGTCACCACCTGTGAGAAGCTATGGACCAAGTACCTCAACAAGTACTATCCACATGATTGGACGAATGCAGTGCGAGCCTTGATCAGTTGTTTCATCATGATCCAAAATGATAAATTCCATGAGGCTTGGGATCATTTTAGAAAGATCATTGATAGGTGCCCACATAACAATATCTACAAGACCAACTTAGTCCATAGTTTCTTTTTGGGATGACACCTAGGATGTAGGGTCTAGTCAATAACTTGTGTGGAGGGTCCTATTTTTGCAAGGACGAAGACCAGGTCTAGGCCATCTATGAGGAGATGACTGAAAACTACATTGTGATGACATGGGCCCATGTCTACACTCAAGAGAAGCCTCCCCCACAAGTGTTGTTTCACCATACTGTTACACATATAGAGGTTGGTCCATTTTCATCTTTTATGACCATAGCATTAGCAGAGTCATCAGTTGTGGACATGGGTGCCATTAGCCTGAAGTAGGATCACATGTTGATCATAGAGAAGAAGATGTACCAGGGCGTAGACAAGCTCAAAAGGATTAACGAGCAGGCACAAACTTTGAGTGACCTCAAGACACAGATCATGTGCTTCCAAAAGGCACAGACGGCTTTTACGGCATAGTTTAGGTCACATTCTGATTAGGGGAGTTGATCGTCATAGTCGACCGCCTCATACATACAGGTCCACCATATTCTGGCCGAGCACATTCAAAGCACCTCCTAGTACAAGTTGCCACCACCACATGTACCTTACATTTAGATGGTAGTCCATCAGAGTGACAAGCCATTAGCGTCACTCCCTCCACTATTTCATGAGTAGACAGAGCTGTTTATAGAAGTCAATTAGATTATTATGTCCTATACCCATAGCATTAGCAGAGTTTTAGACGGTCCACTAAATGTGCTCAGTCCCAACAGCAGACTCCAGCACAGTTAGGGTAGGGCACGTAGCAGACACGACCCTAATACTCCCAGCACACTATTCGTCAACCCTAGTACAAGGGTCAATAGTGGAGGTAGCAGCAGCATCATTCGTAGTGTCACCAGCCCCCCTCCCCCACCCCCCTACACTCTTATCAGCAACAGCAGCATAACTAGCATCAACACTTCTAGAGAGGCAACACATCTGGTTCTCATGCACCCTCATATGAGAACTCATCATTAGAGGATCTCGCTCGTATGCTTACAAAGCAATAGACTACCTTTAGGCAAGAGATGTATGAGATCAAGTAGGAGATGAGAGATATCATCAAGGCCAAGGTTGCCATACCTACACATATTAAGCCTAATATGAACAATCTGAAGAGAAAATCTCAACTGGTACAGTCTATAGAGTCTGACACTCCTAGTGATGTACATGATGACATGCATTATTAATTTGATGCTGATTTTGTGACACTTAGGAGTGGCAGGAAGCCAACCGACTGTGACTCATCTAGGCGACATCAAGATGCAGACTCTAGAGAATTTGATGAGCGAGAGAACGGTAATGATACTACTGATATTTATAAAGATGCTAATGCCACCCATTTTGAGGATGATCCAGTCGACGGTGCTAATGTTTTCCCTTCTCCATATGTTGTAGATGGTGATGCTGATGCTACCAATATTCTATATGAGGGGCCTTAGTGCGGTACTGATCCCTCTACTTTAGATGTTGTTGGTGGTGTTGAAGCTACCACGAGTCCACGTACAGATCCTCCAGTTGTTTTGACTACTACTCCTGTACATGAGTGTGATTTTCACAAGAAAATACAAAAACTGAAAAATTTTTAAAAAAAATTAGAATAAAGGAAAGGTTTATGTATCTTCTCTTGGTCCATCTGTTATGATTGATGATGATTATATGGATTCTAGCCGTTTGCATTCCTAGAGACCTTCTCCTACTCTTGAGCCTCTTGTTCCTGAGGAAGGTCCCTCCATCCCCTTCCCTCAAGCATTCCGCTTAGGGAAGGGCTAAAAATTAGAAAATACCAAAAAGAGATATCAGGCAGTGTTCAGCGAGTAGATGATAGATATATTTCATATCAAAATGACTCTTCAAGAGGATTAGAGCATATCCCCCTCTTCTAGAAGAACCATAAAGAAAAGACCGCATTCTGTAGGAAGAGGAGGCACAACAACAGTGCAGAAATCCATGTGCTCACCTATGCCATGTGCTTCACTATTCATAACTGATTGCCATCCAAGAGACCAGATGCAGTGTTTCCATATATCTGATGCCACAATCACGAGGAACAGTTCGTCGTACTCTTAGACATTAGGTCTTTGATTAACCTTCTTCCAGCAGCCTTACTTGACTACTTCGAGTTTATCCCTCTTTGATAGAACAGGACAGTACTTCAGTTTGCAGACATATTTGTCAAGAAATCGAAGGGGTTACTTAAGGACGTTGTCATCACCAACCAGGGCCTGAAATTCCGTGTAGACTTCGTTGTGTTGGACATGGAGATCCCTGAATGGATGTCCGATACCCCCATCATATTAGGCTGACTTTCCTATCGACAGCAAAGGACGTGTCTAATCATGATAGTGGGAAGGTATACTTTTGCGTTGAGTATGAAAGTACACAAATAGAGAATATTAAGGAGATGAGAGCCAGAGATTTATCTAGCTCAGAGCAGGGATTGGTGTAGATGACAAATACAGAGGAAGACATTCAACATGAGTGTGATTTCATGATTACAGACGATGAGGCAATGTTGGCAGATTAAATTTCATGAACTCTTGTCATACCTTCAAACATATCAGATTCACAGATGCAAAATGATGAGAGTTCGGAGAGCACACTTGCGGTGTAGGATACCTTAGAGGCTGGTGATGCATATTCTAGCAGCAAGGTTGATTTCATTTCATACCATTCAGATTCAGATCCCTCAAACTCAGACACAGTTTTTGATTAGCAGGATTTTGATGAGTATTTGATGTATTTGATGTCTACATATTCTACATCCAGGACGTAGATAGAGCCAGTGCAGTTGATAGAGACACAAGTAGGGCCATCTTCATCGAGTTCAGAGATACAACAAGTGTTCTCCCATTCAAATCTGATAGCCTTCACTCAGACATTTTGGAGGCTAGATTTGCCAGCTCCCACATGCCCAGAATTGAATACCTTACCGCATAACACGAAGTATAGATTCCTTGCGGGCGAGCAAGAGATGTTTCAGTCATTATCTAAGTAGATCTTATTGATGACCACAAATCTCGTTTGATGGAGATTCTTGATAGGAACCGCAAGGAAATAGGTTGGTCTATAGCAGATCTGCAGGGGATAAGTCTATCCCTATGCTCCCACCACATCTATCTCGAGGAGGACGCTAAACCTTTGCATGAGTCCCAGCGTAGGTTGAACCAAAATCTTTTAGATCATGAAGGAAATATCCATGTCATGGAGCACCAATTTTATCTACTGCATCTCCGACTCCATGTGGGTTAGTCCATTACATGTGGTACCCAAGAAGATGGGTATCACTATAGTAGTGAGTGATCTTGGAGAGGAGATTGCTACCCGTGCTCCCACTTCTTGGATGGTCTATGTAGACTACAGACAATTGAATCAAGCCACTAAGAAGGATCATTTCCCTCTACCACTCATTGATTATATGATTGAGAGATTAGTAGGTAAGAGTCATTATTTCTTTCTTGACAGGTACTCATGGTATAATCATGTGGCCATTGCACTCGAAGACCAGCACAAGACGTCATTTACATGTCCATTTGGGACGTATGCTTTTAGACGGATGCCCTTTGGATTATATAATGCCCCAGCTACATTCCAAAGGTGCATGCTTTCCATCTTTTCGAACATGGTGAGTGAATGTTTAGTGTTCTTGACGGATGATTTTTCAGTCTACAACAATGGATTTGATGCTTGTCTTGCTTGCCTAGATCAAGTGCTTCAGTGGTGCATTAAGGTCAACCTTGTTCTCTCTTGGGAGAATAGTCATTTCATGATGACTCAAGGGATGTTACTTGGTCATATCATCTCCAACATGGGTATGGAGGTCTCTCCGGCTAAGGGGGATATCATAAGGAAACTCACATCACTGTCCAATTTGAGGCAGTTGCGAACTTTTTTGGGGCATGTTGGTTTGTACAAATGGTTCATTCAGGACTTCAGTCGTATTGCTCAATTGCTTACTTAGATTCTCATGAAAGACATGGAGTTAATTGTAGATAATAAGTGTCTCTCGTCATTTGAGACTCTCAATTATTTTGTTGTGCATGCTCTGATCCTTCAGCCACCTGATTTGTCTCTCCATTCGAGATCATGATGAATGCATCTGATTTTACCATAGAGTTGTGCTAGGATAGAGAGGGATGGATTGTTGTTTGCTATACACTATGATAGCAGGAAATTAGATGCCACTCAACGGAATTATACTATTAGATATAAGGAAATGCTACATAGTCTTTTCTTTGGATAAGTTTCGATCTTATATTCTCTGATCTAGAGTGACTATTTACGCTAAAAACACCGCCATCTAGTATTTAATGACTAAGAAGGATGCCAACTCACGCTTTACTAGATGTATCCTTCTACTCAATGAGTTTTATATTGAGATTAATGATAAACCTAGTGTTAAGAATGTGGTGACTAACCAACTCCCCCGATTAGAACATCTTGAGGATTCTGAGACTACCATACCTATCACTGAGGTATTACTAGATGAGGAGATTCTTGCTATCAACTCTCTCCCGTGGTATGCTGACATTGTGAACTATCTTGTTGCTAAGAAAGTTCCACAAGGATGGACCTGGCAGTGACTTGAGATTTTCCTAGCGAAGGCCAAGTCGTACCATTGGGAGGATCCCACTATTTACCAAGAAGGGGGTGATAGTGTCTGGCATCGATGTATTTCTCAGGAGGAACACCAAAGCGTCCTCACTTATTGCCACAAACTCGAGGCTGGAGGACATCAATCTGGGAGACAGATAACACAAAAGGTTCTCCAATCCGGCATTTGGTGGTTAACACTCTTCAAGGATTCAAATGAATCCGTGAAGCGGTATACTAGCTATCCAAGGATGGGAAGATGTGCTCATAGAAACATGATCTCGATGCATCGCATTCACTTCCTTTAATGCATGGGGCATCGATTATATGGATCCATTTCCTAAGAGTCAGGGAGTCAAGTACATTTTGTTGGCTATAGATTATGTGAGTCATTAGGTTGAGGCCATCCTGGCCTGAGGTGTTGATGCGAGGATTGTTTGTAGATTTTTTAGGAAGAATATCATATCACATTTCAAGGATCCTAGAGTTTTGATTTCTAATAGGGGGGGTCATTTTATCAACGAAAAGGTAAGGGCCCTTGCCTAGGAGTTCTGCATAGACCATAGATTTGCCACTTCATATAATTCAAAAACGAATGGTCTTGTTGAGGTTTCGAAATAGGAGATCAAGACTATATTACAGAAGATTGTTCGCCCAGTCCGAAAGGATTGGTCGCAGCTTTTGGACTCAGTACTTAGGGCTTATAGAACATTCTTCAAGACACCTTTTGGTACATCTCCATCCAGACTCGTTTATGGCAAGCTATGCCATGTATTAGTTGAGATTAAGCACAAGTGACTATGGCCGTCATAGAGATACTATTGGATCCTGAAATTGTAGGGAATCAGAGGAGAGCAAAGGTGGTGACCCTGAAGGAGCTTAGAGATACATCCTTTTCAAGTAGCCTACAGTATACTGATAAAGTGAAGATATGGCTTGATTCTCACATTAGCCATAAGCTGTTTGAGCCTGGTCGAAGAGTATGGCTATTTAATGCTAGATTGATATTATTTCAGGGAAATTACAGAGTAAATGGAAAGGTCCATATTTGGTCAGAAAGGTGCATGACAACGGTAACATTGATATATCTGAGTTGTCTTCTGAGTCTAACTTTCGAGTCAATGATTAGCGCCTGAAGCCTTTTCATAATTAAGACCCATTGACTGTTGATAATGCCCTTATTCATGTTGTATGAGATGTGTTCTTTGACTCTCATCCTATGCATCTAATGCATGAGTTACACTTCTTTCCTCCTTTTTGTATACCTATATTGTCTATATCCATTCATTCATCCATCCATTTTGTCTATTACTCCAGATGCCTTATCCTATGATTTTTGCTATGCTTATGATGCACTTTATCGTAGTATAGAGGGTGTTGAAGTTGTGTTGTTCAAAAAATATGTTTGTCCTATTACCTCTGTTTTGTTCCCTATACTTAGGGACATCTGACCCTAAGTATAAGGGAGGTAATCTTTGTTTTCCTTTCTTTCACTGCTCACTCACTTGTCCCCAATCTGTTGATATTATTTTCTATACTTCGGGATTTTTTATCCTAACTATATGTGGGGCAAGTCGAATCATTGATTTCATGCACATTCTCTTCCTCGGTTTTCCTCTTTTGTACAGTTTCCTATACTTAGGATTTTTGATCTTAAGTATAGGGCGATCAATGACTTCTATTCTATACAATTCCTTCATTCTTTGAGTCATTGTAGCATGTGACTCTCTTCACTTTTCTTTAGCACCAGTTATGTCTTTTTTATTGCTCTTTGATCACTTTGAGGACATCGTTCGAGCTAAGTATAGGGAGGTGTCATATATATTATATATATACTTTAGCCATGAATCGTACTTTGCGGTTAATAACACAGCTAGTATTTATAAAACTGGTATAATCGTATTTTTGAAAAATGTTTGCAAAAAATTGTGTACATTTTTTGTAAAAAGTTTTGCAAAACTTTTGTAAAAATAATTCTAAATACCTCTGTAAAAATTATTTTTGTACACATTGTTGTAAAATGTTTGTAAAAATGTTTTGTTTGTAAAATGTTAGTAAATTATTTTGTGTATCAAAATTACGTATTTGGTATTAATGTTTGTGAAATGTATGAAAGAAAAATGTTTGCAAAAACCTTTTTAAAAAACTATTTGTAAAGATATTTGTAAAATTATTTGTAAAAATAGTTTCGAAAAAGTTTTTGAAAACATTTTAAAAGATTATTTGTAAAATGGATTGTACAATTTCTTGTAAAATATCTTTCCACATGTGCTATAAATTATGGTCATGTCATGTAGTTGTATATATGTGTAAATGAAAGCTATACTTATTTGTAGACTTTGGATGTAAACTCTTGTCTATAAAATCCCTATATAAAACTCTTGTAAATAAAATCCACTTGTAAAAATTTTATATGAAACTTTAAATAAAACCATTTTAAATATGTATATATTTTTGTAACTGTTTATAAAAACTTTTGTTTTTTTCTTTCTAATTAAAAATACCATAAAAATTGAAAAAGCTAAATATACCATAAGAATTTGCAAAATTATTTTCAAAAAGAATTTTGTCTTTTTCTTTCTTTTTCAAATGTTTGGTAAATATTCATTACATGCGCATATGCATGCATTTTTTAGAATATGTTTGACATTCAAACTAGTCTGGAATAAAATTAAAAAATGGAGCTTGATTAAGACCTTAATCAAATTTATTTCAGAGGAACCTTATAGAAATTTGAGTAGAGACTTTTTAGGTCCTAGCAACTTAATTCTTTGAGTCCACAAGACTATGTTCGCATGTAATCTCGATTGGTCTAAGTATAACACTTAACAACTTATGCATAACTCTTCTTGACAATGGCCTTAACTTGGACATTTACTCTATCTGTATCTCTTCATGGATTAGGTGGTGAGGGGGCAGAATCCTTTGACTTGGGGTGTCACACGAGTGTATAACAACTAGTGGGAGCATCTGTCTTCCTCAAGGGAGGGAAGTGCATCTCAACCTGGTCTAGTGGCATTGAGGTATAACGATGGGATGTCGTTGGGTTGCGTTAATGCTTCAAAAGAGGGCTAGTCTATTGACACAAGAAGAAAATTTCCTTATGTACATGCTACATCATGTAGATATGTTGTATATATGTAAGAAAAAAATGCAAAAACTACAAAAAATGATATTTACAAAATAAATAAATAAATACAATTATAGGTGTTGTATGTTTATACACATTCTATTTTTTCAATTATTTTTATTATTTTTATTTAGACTTTTATTTACAAATTATATTAAGGAAATTGATTTTTTTGAGATTATTTTATCTAGAAATAAAAAGAGGTGAAGGATATATATATATAAGATGCTAATTTATTGTATTTGATACATATTTACAGATATTTTGCATTAGGAAATTAGAAAAATAAAAGAATAAAGGATGTGAATCATGTATTCATCATTCTCCTATACTTTACCTTTGCTAGTCCCCTAGGAAACACTTTTTTCAAATAGAAGTGAAAAGGCAATAAAGAAAAGAAAAGGCATAGAATTTGGAACAATATTGATTATTAAACTTAAGGTCATAAAATTGGAGTATGGTGCTCGGTTCGACCTTTGGATTATTAGTTTATCGGAACCTCAATGGGAAATGGACTTAAAACCTAACACACTCTAAGTTCCACAAGACTCCTATTCGGGTCACCTAATTAGTCAGGTTAGAACAAGTCTGGATATGCAAACTCTTATGACTGAATCTTTACTTGTACTGTATAGGTGATATATAGCTCCACACCTCAGAAATGACAAAGAAACAACCTCCCTCAACAAGGTAACTCAATCCCTCGGTCTAGCAACTCCTTACTCAAGGAGCAGGGTATTCCCTTCTAAGTTCAAGTGCAACCTTCTTAAGAAAAGGGGACAGAAGAAAAAGGACCATGGCCAGTGTAACCACGTATCCCTTGGAGCTTGACCAGCGTAGAAAAGTCTCCTGCTGCAAGCTTCTCTGAGATGAGATAGTGTATCACATAAGCTTTGCTTATTCAAATATATAAACTCTGAAAAGCATTTCATTTCAATCTTTTGTATTTTTGATACTTGTATATATTTATCATAATTTTATAAAATTGAAATAAAACTCATAAAACACAAATGAAATTAAAACAAAATTCCCTTTTCATTGTACAAACTACCAAACATTTATATATATTGTACATAAGATCAATTTGTTACTACATATAATTAATTTGTAAAAATAAAACCATTTTTATACACATTGGAATACTTTGTAAATAAATAAAATATAAAATTTAAAGTAGTTTTGTAAAAATAATAAAATAAAAATACATGAATATAATATATAGGTATATTATACATGTACATAATAACATATATTATATATACCGAATATATTTATTATAAAAAATATTTTAACAAAGAAAAAAACTTTACAAAATTACTAAGATTATATATCTGTATAACTTTTTATTTTAAATTCATTTACTATTTTTAACTTATTTTCTTTGATTTTAAAAATGCCTGAAATCGGATTGGTCGACCCGGGTTCGTTGAACGGGGTCAACCCCCTATTCTACAGGTCCAATTCGAGTGAACCCTCGTCGGACTTCATTTCTCCCAATTACTGTTGGAACTCTCTAATACTTCTAACAACCTAGCCTCATGTTCTACTATTACCTTAGAACTAATGATTACATTTATGTAAGGTGACCACAACATAACCGCCTAATGTACAACCCCTTTTTCCTTTAGTTGACAACAATCGAGGGAGAAGACTAAATGGAATGTAGGCAGAAATCAATGATGAATGTTGAAATTCATGAATACTTCCATCGATTCCGAACACTCTCCATTTATATGCAAGAATAAATTTATAAAATTTTACCAGATAATCAAGTCGAAAAAGCTGCACCTAGCAGGAGTTCTATTAGCGGTGAAGAATTCTAATTGATTTTGACTAGATAAAAACGTAGCTTATGTGTGTCTCAATGAATCTCCTAAGTGAGTCCAATGAGATATAGTAGGGTGTCCAACATTATGATGTAGAACAAGCAAAAATGACATAAGATATTGATGACTCTCCATTTCATCACCTTTATTCTATTATTTTTCCATAAAAAACCCAATTTAATGCATGTAAATAACATTAATTTATACAAACTAATGTTCATTCTTTGTTCCATTTATTGTGTAAAAAATACTATTTTTGAAGCCAGAATTATAGAATAAAGAAAAAGAAGAGTAAAGGAATAAAATACGAAAGGTATTTTACAACCCTAGACGCTGAGACCAAGTCATGAATTGAATTGATTGATAAGGAATAAAGTAGGGGGAGATAAGGGCCAATAATACAATAAAAATCCCATTTATTCATTCTTCATTTATTCATTTTTGGGACCCATTTTATTCTTTATTGTTCATTCATCAAACTATGAAACTTTGTCCATAAAAGTTGTAGATAATATTGTATAGAATAATACAAAATTTATTTCATGCAAACATAATATATAGTGTACATTTCATGATCTGAATAAAATCTCAAAAGCCAAACATCACAGACCCATATCTCTTGAATAAAAACTCAAAAAGAACAAATTCACCTTTAATTTTATATAACTTTTAATAAGCTATTTAATAAAGGTGGTTTCATATTTTGTTGGAGTTAAAATGTGAAAGTTAGGTTTTGGACCCCTATTGTCCAATATACATAAATAAAATATTCATTTTATTTATTCTTTATCCTTTTTTTAATTTAATATTTTTATAATTTTGCAAATATTATTTATAATATATCTACATATTTATAATACAATAAAACCATGAAGAAAATATCAAATAAAATAAATATACAAAATACATAGACTCCATACCTATACTTATACTTATATATTTTATACCCCTATTTATTTAAGTATACAAATAACATCAGAAAAATATAATAAAAATATATTTGTGTACAAAAAAATAATCTATAACTATTACAAATATAAGAATAAAATCAAAAAATCAAAAATACCAAATAAAAATAAAACAACCAAAACAGAGAAGAATATACCTATAAATACACCCTTAAAAATTAAATTGTAATAAATAACATGAAAAGATAAAAAAATCATATTGAAATACTATATAAAATAATAAAAAAATTTATTTTATAATAAAAAATGATAAAACCTTTTATTAGTTTTAATTAATTTATTTCGAATAAATCCTATTATTTTGTCCCGTAGATCCCTAACGTGGACCAATAATGGTGTAGGGATTGTTGACCCTGGTTAACTCCCTCCCGTCAGATGTGTCAAGTGCTTGATTTTGAGCCATTTTTCATGGACATCTCATCTATCCATTTCATCCTTTCTCCATGCCAACATCACCCATAAACATCACTGATCTTTGCCTAAACCTTTGATCTCTTTTACATAACCCTTGTTCTCCCCAAATCACCGGTCAATAAGGGTGCTTAGCTTTGTCTATAAATAAACCCATCCATCTCCCAGCTCTATTTTGATCTTGCTCTGAGCCATGAACTCCCCCATCATGTGTGAGTGAGTGTTCCTTGTGATAGCTGGAGCACCCCTGAATTTTGGGCATGCAATTAGGGCGAGGCAGAGCGATTCGTGGCGACCCTCCAACCACCTCTGCTCTCTAAGAAAACTTCTAGTATGAGTTGTGTCTTTTTAGTATCCTTAGGTAGTTGTAGCTTTCATTCTATGTATTTATTCGTTCTTTTAATCGTGCCAGTAGCGTAGATTTGGTTAATCATTTTGTTGAAGCTTTAGAGCTCCGATCATGTCCTCACCGTGAATCACCTAATCTTTGACATGCCTTTCCACCCCATTATCTTGCCCTTTTCTCTTCTACACTACATCCTAGGATCCAATCACCCATATCACCCCAATGATTTGGAGATCGTTGCTCCTCCACCATTGTACGCCGGAGCATCCCCATTCCACTCATCTAGAGCGTATCCCATCTGCAAAATCGCTTGAGGCAGTGCATCTCAAGCAAGTGAACATCTTCGTGCATGTTACAAGGTGAAAAGACCCTTTGTGGGACATGATCGCACAAGGGGTCCGTAGGTGCACTTTCTTACCTGATGTGCCAGGATCCCATCGCTGGGTCCAGGATCTTATGGAGCACATCAGTCAATGCAAACGAGTTCCTCGGACGTGTAGAACCCAAGAACTGCATCAAAAATAGCTGGTGGGAGGAGAAATTACAGATCGAAGTTCAGGGAATGCCACCTTATTCCCTATCCTACACACGTAGCAAATACTATCCAATGGAAGGGGCGCCTCCAGTTCTAATCTCCACCGGTTGCTTTCCACTCGCCTTAGTCGTTCAATGGAGTCCACGATCAGATCAGAATTGATTATCAGTGAAGCGATATCGCGAGATGTCAATGCGACGCATGACAAGTGGATCATCGTTAGTTGCACGATTGCATGCCTTATGTTCTTGTATTTATGTAATAGTATTGTAAATAAAATGTCACGTAAATAAAATGGATATTTTGCATGGAGACCCCTGTAATTCTTGCAAATTACACTTAGGTTCGTGCCATGTCACCTCACGTGTAGTCCCATGTGAGGTGGCCATTTTACAGATATACCCTTATGGTTCTCTGTATTTGTATATTATCCCATACCATTTTATTATACGTTGTAAATTTCTAGGAAAACTACATGTTAGCCCCTAAAGTTTATTTTATTTACAAATATTCCCTTCTTAGTTCATGTCTTTTTGGTGCTTGGATTTCGTTGATTAAAAAATAGTGCACTTGTGCTGCAAAAAATATGTAAAAATATGGTTAGATGACCGCTAGTATGTATTTTCATGCCTTTTCACATTTTAACTATTTACTTAAATAAAATGAGCACATTTTTTATCCCTGTTTGAAGTAGAAAATAACACAAATAAAAATCGTTTTGAAAAATTCCAAAAAAATTATGTGTTGTTAATTTTAGCATATTTTATCTCCAGAACAAAAATCCCAAAAATAGAAAAAGAAAAATACAAAAAATTAAAAAGCTCCAAAATCCAATAAAAAATACTAAACATCACCTAAAATACCAAAAAAATATTTTATCGATTTTTAAATTTTATTTATATTATCTATCTATTAAAATTAATTTGAAGATTTTTGGACATAATTTTCTATTTTTAACCTTTATTTAGTATTTGGCCTATTATTTAATCCCTAATTTGGGATATTTTTTAGTTTATATACATAAAAATTAGCAAAAATTCCAGAAAAATCTCAAAAACATTAAAAAATATATGAAAACCAAAAATATTTTATGTGATGTATTTTATTTATTTTTTATTCATAATTATAATTATATTACTCTATATGGTGCATATAAATCCTTACAGAGACAATTATATATTAAAAATAAAAAGAATATATAAAAATCAGGAATCAAATATATATATATAATATAAATTAAAATCAAAAGAAAAATATATATAATATATATATATAAAATAAAAATTCACAAAAACAACGACATGTTTGTACATATTACGTATTGATTTGCAATAATTCTAGGCTACCGGTTTTGGTCTCTATGGTTCGACCTCGACAACCTAGCTTTCTATATACTTAGTTGTGTAGAGAATAATTAATTTTAACTCATATTTTTGACAATCACTTCGAATATTCTTGTGTGGGTTAAACATTGACTAATCGAGATTTATGCACCTCCGTCAAATGGGATTTATGCACATAATTATCGGGATTCTTGTGTCGGTTAAATCAAGTCTGGACATAAGGTTTATGCTGCCAATAGAAGTGGTCAATGCACTGACTGCATTTTCACCATGTGAAACCATACGACCCTCGAGATTCTCCGGTTATCAAATGGCGTCGTTGTCAGTGACTAATGTGTGTAGCCTATTTTGTAAACATTCACTTGTTCATTTACTGATTTAATTAATTATTCAATCAAAGTGCATAGATATTCATTTATTATTTCTATAAACTTATTTAGATGATTTTATTCCATAGTCTATGCTAATATACCTCTCTTTGTAACTTTGTTGCGAGGGCCCACTACGTGAGGATGGCTTCTTAGGAGGTCAGTGCAACCAACCTTTGTGGATACTGGTCTGCACTCTTTGACCAGTTGGAGTGGCAAAAAGTGGAGCAAGGAGAAAAGATTTATCAAAGAAGTAGATTAGATTTATTTTATTTGTGAGAGAGGGACTCACTAATAATTTGCAATTAATGACTTGGACACTAATCTACTATACGAGGTCCAGTGCCCGGGTGATTGTTCACCTAGGGGCCTCATCGCAGTTATCTCGACTTTCACCGCCTTATTTCACTTTGTTTCTTGATGTTTTGAATTTTCCACATTTATTTTTATCTGTTTTGTGCGCATGGAGTCCCTAGACATAGGTTGCTTGTATCGGTAATTAGGTTCAAACCCTAATAAGAAGCACGTGCTTATAGTCTCTTACGTTTGGATATTGTCAAATTAGTAAATGTTAGTTATTTCGACTTGAGACAGTGTATCGAGAGAGGTCACATACAACACTGGCAAGACTCGTTGTGACGGGGACCGAGTGGCATCGAAGATCGGAATTTCAGTCTCATTTCTGAATGATTAACATATGGTTCTATGTGACTAATAGTAGCTACTATCTTCGGTGATTTTATCGAATGCACACCACCATGTAGATAGGTTTAAAAACTTTGTTTTGCATACCACATGGAGAGACCTGAGAAGCACTATAAGCACTCTAACTCAGCATGCATCATTAGATTTAGTGGTTAGATTACCATCATTGAATCAACTTGTACGACTTTTTTGCTATCTCTATTTGATTTTGAGGATCTAGGACATAAATTAAAATATACAAACTCATTTAGCACTTGTATGCAAAATACCAAAAGAAGTGAAAATCCAAAAAAAATAAAATAAGAGGACTACTATATAAACTTTGACCTTAATTAAAATTTTAATGGACTATCATTACATTTGGTTCATAAAGCCCTCATTGTTTTCAGGTACTTTATGGGGGACCAAAACCCCTTCCATGAGAGAGGCGCAACCCATGATTAGAGCTGGAAACTCAGTATGTAACTTCCTTGTGTATCGTCTGTATTTTCAAAGTACTGTCGCTTCTATCGTACGTGACTGAGTAGCGCCTCAACAACGATGGTGTTCCCACCTTGTGTGGAAAATCAACATGGTCTAAGGTATTGAGCTCAGGCCATGCCCTCACAGGTGTATCTGTCTCATCGGTTTGCATCCCAGTAGGTCCTTGCATGTTAACGGGTGATTTCATTGCAAGCAAGGTCTGAAGAAGTGGTTTCGCCTATCGACTTCCTCCCTCTATTTCTTTGGCAGAATAGGGATCCATGAAGGGTTACAAGGACCACAATGAGTGTAGACCACAGGTTACAGAGGAGGAAGACATGTACAAGATACTTTTCTGGAAGTACTCTCTCTCCTATAGGGATAGCATGCTAAGGACTTGTTATAAGATATGGCTGAAATAACAACTTTAAAATTGAAAAGATAATAAATGGGTTGGTGAATTAATTTTGTATTGTATTTGTATGGATCTAGATTAAGGTTCAAAGATAAAATCCTACGTATTTGTGCAAAATTTCATATGTGTCTTCCTTTTGACCCCCTACTCCATTCAAGCACTTATACAATTCTACACTCCTTTTTATTCATCGTTGAACAAGGTATCTTTCCTCCCACATTAATCTCTTTTTTTTCCTCGATGACGATCCATGGATGGATTAGTTGGGACTCTATCGACACCCACATCAATTCCGTGGACTTTACACCATTAATAAATTCGAGTCGATTCCTGAGAACCATGCCCAGGCCTTGCAGGCTGATCTCTAGACTCCTCGTCTTCTTTCCTCCCTCCTGATAACCTAATATACCGGGACCACTCTTGTCCCACATCTGTCATTGGAAATGGTAGTCGATTTCAGTCTACATGTTTTTCTCCATTCACAACAATCTAGTATTGACCCTAATCTCATATTCATCTTGGCAACTAGGATTTAAAATCAAGTGGTCTGATTCGGATTATTTCATATTTCAGATAGAAGCCAACCCCAGTCCTGGATCCCAATACAGAATTCATGACTTTTGATTCAGACCCAGAGATGGCACCTTGAGGGAAAGGAAAAGGACAACATCCTCAACAGACACAATCGGATCAAGGACCTGACCAGAACCCAGTGAACACTCAGTTGCCAACATCCATACATGCCATACAACAGCAACTGGCTGAGCAGGATTTAGTTTAGACTGCATTTCAGGATATGTTGAATGATTTACGGAATAGACCAGTAGTAGGAGGAGGAAGTGACAAACCCCGTGAGTACCTTGATGATGAAGAAGTTGAACCTAAGAGGCAGAAACCTACACCGAAGGAGATATACAATCTTGGAGATAGCTAGATGACCGAGTGGATACTCATATCCTTGGTACATGCTCACTTCGATCTCAAGCCTCAGTTCCACACTCTTCTGCCATCATTTCAAGGGAATACCAATGAGGAGCCATACAATCACCTGTAAAAGTTCTCATACATCTACCAAACTATCCACTACCCCAATTTCCCATTAGATTTAGTGAATATGATGACATTCCCCTTCAACCTGCAAGAAAAGGCCCTATACTTGGTCAATCACTTGGGAAATGTTGTGACGAACTGGAAGGAACTTCAATTTGCCTTCCTTCACAAGTTTTACCCTCTTGGTCAGTTCTAACAAATGCGAGTCGGGATCAACAAGTTCTCCCAAGCTACTCATGAGTCTATCCATGAAACCTGAGAGCGATTTACGGACCTGCATGAGAAGTGCCCCTACCATGCGATACCGAAGACTAGATTAGTCCATCATTCTTTCGTGGGCCTGAATGCAGAAAGTCAAAGGTTAGTAGACAATGCATTTGTAGGATCCACATTTTAACAAGGATGAAGATGTGGTATAACAAATCTTCAAAGAGATGGATGAGGGGGTGGCAACATATCTTCATTGTGTGCCTATCATAGATAGCCTCAGGTCCTCCAACAGTCAGTTCATATGGAAGCATCTCGTGAGGTAGAGAAAATGAGAGCTCCAACATCATTATCATTAGGGGCAATCATTAAGAGGTTGACATCATCGAGAAGCGGTTACAAGATCTTGAAAAGTTCGCTGTGATTGAATAGTGGACACAGAATATGGACAAGCTAGACCAAATCACCAAGCAGTTGGAGCTGTTGGTGATCACCATCACTGTTGTTTTGTAGGAGACACCATCATCAGAGATTCCTGTTGAGAAGAAGGACGAAACATCATCCCAACATCAGCCTCAAGTAAGTCAGCAGAATCCGACCATCTAGCACGTATACTGGTGCAGGTTCCCGAGCAGGGCCTGCAGCAGCATATGGTGGTCTACCAGCCGGACTATCTCCCATCTTCCGATCCAGCACTTCCACCACCACCACCGATCCAGGAAGTGAACGTTGTTTGGAGTAACGATGCATAAATGTCCCATCCTATGGGGAAACACAAGGGCTAGCCACAAGCTAACCGACCTTACCACCAATCTCAGGGTGGTCGTTATGCACAATACTCTAAACATCATCCTCAAAATCAGTACCACCAGTCTCTACAATACCACAACTAGAGACAAACACATCAGTACCCTCAGTCGCAGTACCGCGCACACCCGTAGTATCACCGATACGTGTCTACATCGCAACAACAATATCCTACCCCTCCTCAGTACCAACAATATCAGCGTCCTCTTCCTCTACCACAGCATCAGCAGTTACAGCTACAACCTCCTCACCATCAACAACAACGTGGTCTGCACGTCGAACTTTTTGAGGCAATTCCAGTGAACCCCAACCTGAATTTCCTGGTCCAACTCGTGAAGGGCGTTGCAGAGATGACTAAGAAGCTTGACGATCTGAACGCCACTAAAACTCCTATTCCGATGTAGGTCGAAGCTAATCCCAATAATATTAAGCGTAAATAACAGGTAGAATGTGATGTCCTATCTGTATCTATAGAGTCGGATGACTATGTTTTTGTTTTTTCTATTGATATCACTCTCATGAGAGATAAGACCTTGCCTCCATCTGCAACCATAGATGTTAACAATAAAACATTATTAGGTGAATCGTAATCTTCTATATTAGCCGCTCTAGGTGCATGCTCGGGTGTGGAAGAATATGGAGGAGACATGCTAGTTGCCACTCATCTCTATCCCCATCAACAAAGAGAATAAAAAAAACAAAAAAAATCAAAAAAGACCAAAAAGATTATCGCAGTCGACGGGAAGCTGCACTAGACACGGAGAAGCAAAACAACAATCGATCAAATTCCAACAGATGGAGAGATCACACTTTTTGCTTGTCCACCTGCATCATCCTCTTCTCCAGCTTGTACTCCTTTTTGTGATGGATGTACAAAATATTATATACAAGAATTTTGTTGTAAAAAAGAATACTGCTTTTTATTTCAGCTATGTAAATATTCATTTTCCTTATGCAATAGAAAAATCCAAACAAATGTGCAAAAAGAAAAAAGTGCATTTTTGATCCAGGAGTTGTGGACATTCTCCAAAATTTAACTGTGGAGCTACCATTGATAAAAGCCATGGAATACATGCCTGCTCTAAAGAAGGGATTTCAGGAGGTATGTACAAACAAACATCGACCAACACATAACAACAGACGCTAACACATAGAGAAACACATCCTTACCATGGCTAATGTAGCAGCCATTGGCAATGTCCAACAAAAAAAGTAAGACAAGGGTGCACTTTATATTAGATGCGAGATATTCAACCAAGTTTTCATGCATACTCTTCTTGACAGTGGTTTTTCCATCAACCTCTTGCCCTCGACATTACTACAAGATTTCGGAATGGGTCCGTTAAAGCAAACACATATAATATTTCAATTCGTAGATCGATCCATGCGACACCAAGTTTTGCTGGAAGACGTTGTGGTAAAGGTGCAAGATATGGAGTTTCTAATTTATTTAGTGGTCCTTTATATGGACTCACTGCACCATAACTTCAAATCACTATTATCCTTGGACGACCATTCATGCGTACTGAAGAGGTCGTAGTTTCCTATGGGTCGTACAAGATCACGTTCAGCTTGAGAAAGCATAAAGTTACAATAGACATGGTCAGTGAGCCGAATGTCATATATGATGAATGTCATGGAGCAGTACCTGAAGTATGCTTTCCTTGCGAGTGCAGAACATATGTATCAGGTCATCATCAGCATCAGGCTGACCCCAGATAAAGAATCTCGACTTCTCGAAGTTGTAGAGAAAAACCACAAGGCACTTGATTGGTACATGTCCGATCTCTACGGGATAAATCCTGCTCTTTGCTCACACCATATTTACTTGGAAGAAGATGCCAAACCATCCCGAGAGTTTCAAAAGAGAGTGAACCCAAATTTGTGGATGTCGTCATGAAAGAAATCATGAAATGTTGTGATGCATGCTTCATTTATCCCATCTTCAATTCAAGATGAGTGAGCCCTCTGCATAAAGTTGTAAAGAAATTAGGACTCTCCGTAATGACAATTGACAAAGGGGAGGAGATCTCTACTCGGGTACTTCCACCCGGACATGTATGTGTTGACTACCACCGTCTTAATGCAACAATCAATAAGGATCACTGCCCTTTGCCATTCTTAGATCAAGTATTGGAAAGAGTAGTCAACAATGAGTTCTTCTGCTTTCTGTATGGGTACTTCGAGTACAACCAAGTGGCAATCAACCCTAAAGATAAAGAGAAGACTACCTTCACTGGCCCGTTTGACACCTATGCTTTAGCAGAATGGCCATTATCCTGTGCAACACACCTGCCACATTCCAAAGATGCATGCTTGCAGTTTTTACCGATATTGTAGGCCATTTTTTCAAGGTGCTTGTGAATGACTTCCCCATTTATGGCGACAACTTCGATTCCTGTCTTGAGCACCTAGAGAGAGTACTTAAAAAACGTTGTGAAGTCAATCTCGTGCTATCTTGGGAAAAGAGCCACTTTATGGTCATGGAAGGGATTGTGATGAGTCATGTCATTTCCAAACGTGTCATGGATGTCGACCTGGTAAAGATGGATGTGATTGCCAAGTTAGAGCATCCTCAGACCGTCAAAAATGTGAGGTCATTACTTAGGCAAGTGCGATTCTACATGATATCCATTAGTTACTTTAGCTGCATTGCCCGACCTCTTACAAAATTTTTATGCATGGAGAGTGAGTTTAACGTTGATTGACTAGTTCTCCTCTCATTTAGTCAATTGAAGGAGCTCATCACTCAAGCGACAGTCCTACAACCGCCACATTGGTCTCTTCATTTTGAGATCATTAAAAATGCATCAGACTTTGTAGTTGGGGTTGTTCTAGGACAAAAGAAAGACAAGGTGCCCTATGCCATTCCCTATGCCAACGAAACATTAGATTAAGCTCAAAAAATTACATTGTGACAGAGAAAGATTTGTTGATTGTCGTTTTCAACCTTGAGATGTTCAGATCCTTATTGATTGGAAGTCACCATCTAGACTGATCAGGTGGATCCTTCTCCTCCAGAAGTTTGATTCAGAAATCAAAGACAAGAGTAGGGTTTAGAATGTGGTAGCAGATCACCTCTCAAAAATTGAGAAGCAAGAACCTCCATTGAGCAGTGCACCCATAATAGACACCTTTAGTGATGAGTCGATTCTGAATGTGGATTCACTCCCTTGGTATGCCTACATTGTGAACTACCTCGTTCTGGGTGTAGTCCCACAAGATTGGATGAAAATCAAGGACATGTTCATAGCCGCCATCCATTTCTACCAATGGTAAGACCCACTTTTATTCAACGAAGGAGCGGATTATATTCGGCACAGGTATTTCTATCAAGAGGAACATCATAGTGTCCTCGAGCATTGTGAGTTGCTCGAATTTGGTGGACATCACTCTGGAGATAGAATGACAACAAAAGTATTGAAGTGTGGCCATTGGTGGCCTATACTATCTAAGGGCGTCGCAACATTCGTCAACGCTGCAGTTATTGTCAGAAACTGAAAGGATGCCTTACAGTTAAAGATCCCATGCCCATGACGTTCATTCAGATAGCAGATGTATTTGATACATGGGGCATTGAGTTCGTAGGACCCTTCCCTAACAATCAGGGATACGAGAACATCATTCTTGTCCTTGATTATGTGAGTCGCCGGGTTGAAGCTATCCTGCCCGAGCCACTGACAGCGATACAATTTATCAATTCCTGAGAGAAAACATCCTTGCATGGTTCGGTATTTCGAAGATACTCATATCAGACGGGGGTAGTCACTTTATTAATCGAGAGGTCAAGAAATTAATGAAGGAAAATGACATCGAGCATTGAGACTCATCTCCTTACCATCCTCAGACTAATGGCATGGTTGAACTATCAAATAGATAAATCAAGACAATCATCCTGAAGCTTATGAAGCCGGACAGGAACAAATGATCCCAAATCTTGGACTCGGTCCTTTGGGCGTACAGAACCGCTTACAAGTCTCCTTTGGTTATGTCGCCTTACAGTCTTGTATATGGAAAACCATATTATATGCCCTTGGAATTGATTCATAAATTATTGAGGGCAGTCATCATTTGCAATTTGGACTCACAAAAAAGTTGTTGGAAAAGAAAAGAGGATCTGAACAAGTTCCTAGAATTCCGAAACTATGCATACAATAACACATTGATGTACACGGAGAAGGTTAAATGCTGGCATAGACAGCACATCAGATGAAAGACCTCTGAAACTGGACAGAAAGTGTGCTTGTTTGATGTAAAGTTGAAGATATTCACGGGCTATTTAAAGAGTAAATGGATAGGGCCATTCAGAGAAGTGCATGATAACGGAAGCATTGTGATATCAGAATTGTCCCCTAGCACAAAACCGTTTGTCGTCAATGGTCAGTTACTGAAGCCTTACCTCGAGCATGACACTTTCCTGGCCATTGTCGATTATGTCCAAGTGATACAAACCGAAGGCGCATCCACAACTGTAGCAGCATCAGGAGATTCATATAATGTCACTAAAAAACTCTTCCTCTAAGATTTCATTTGTTTTCTTTTCATTTTCATTTTTCATTTTCTACAAAAAAGGTATCGCCCCTTTTTGTCAGTCTTCCATACTTAGGTCATAATTTGTCCTAAGTATATGCGGGGGTGGGTACACGCTGAGTTCTTTCATTCTTTGACTTCTGTCTTTATTTGATCCCCTCCATTGTCTCGTCTTCTTATCTATACTTAGGGATATCTTACCCTATGTATTAGGGGAGATAGTCAGAGTATGATTTGTTTACTCCACTACCTTGTGTACAGTCTGCTATACTAAGGATTATTTGATCCTAAGTATAGGGGGAAAGGTTGACTTATCATTCACTTCTTTATTCATAATTCTTTAGGCATTTCTATACTTAGTACGAGTTATGTCTTCTCTTTTTCTCTTCGATCAATGAGAACATAGCTCAAGCTATGTATTGGAGGGTCATATATACTATGTATATATTTAGCCATAACTCGTACGTTCGTATTTTCAATACCTATGGCTAGAATTCTGTATAAAATACACTATATTAAATTCATTAAATAATAAGATCCATATGATTCCTCAAAATCACTTTGTATACAGTAATTAATAAATCAGGTAATCTTTTTTGCAAAATTTTTGACAAAGAGTTTGAAAATCTAGTTGAAAAATCTATTGAAAATTATTTGAAAAATATTTGTAAAATGTTTTTAACCTTTGTAAAGAAATTTTGATTGTAAAAATTTCTTTTCTTTGTGTGAAATAAAAATGCTTGAATAATTATTTGCAAATGATTTGGAAAATGGTTACAAAATATTTTGAAAAATCTATACATATTGTTTGAAAAAAATTGCAAAATGATTTTCAAATATTTGAAAATGTTTACCAAAATTAGTTGCAAAAACTATTTTTGACAATAGTTTCAAAATTGTTTGTAAAATGATTTTCAAAAAAGTTTGAAGAGTATATACATCATAAAAATTCTTTTCTAATTACATTTATGTATTTATAAAATAAGCACACATGCCTTGTAAATTCTTAAAAACCATAACTCTTGTAAATAATTATATGCATCACCGTGTAAATATTTGTACCGATTTTTATCCAAAATCTTTTGTTTTCAAAAAATAATAAAAACATTTGCAAAACCAAAAATACAAAAAATTGCAATAATATATTTGAAAAATTATATAAAAATTTGCATAACCTTTTTCAAATATCCATAAAAATTTCAAAATTTAAAAAATTGCCTTGAAAAAATATTTTATGCATTGTACATAGCATTTGCAAAGCATAGACATTTTTTCGGATTGAGTTTGATAACTGAACAAGTCTAAGTAAAATTATAAAATTGGAGCTTGGTTGGACCTTAAACCTACCTAATAACAGGAACTTTATAAGAACTAGAATTGAGGTACTTCAGGTCTAGTTGACTTAATTCTTTGAGAATCATGAGACTTGGTTCAATATATTCTTGACTGCCTAAGTCGGGTATTTCGGAGCACACGCGTGGCTCTTGTTGATAATGACTTAACTTGGACACATGTACCTTTCACTTGGCTCAAATCAGTTGTAGTGGTAAGGGGATTGGATTCGTCGATATGAGACGCACACAAGTGGAAACATTTGTAATCGTCTTGGGAGGGAAGTGCACCCCAACCCATCCAGTAGCAGAGACGTCTAAAGACAGGAGAGTGTGAGTTGCAATAATGCTTCAAAAGAGGGATAGTCTACTGGCTCAAGAGGAAAAAATCCTTATGTAAATGATGTTGTATATAGTATTTAAAAAAACTATAGAAAAGTGGGCAGGCCTGATTGAAAATAAAATGTTTGTTGGAATGTATATACTTGTACAGTCAATAAGGAAGCTTGAGCTTCAAAAGTCATTCTTGTGAGATTGTAGCTAGATGACTTGGCTACACTGGTCATGTATCCTATGAGAGGTAGCTACACTGGCTGCAATCCATTCTACTCTTCTCCTCCTCCTATTGAGCTGGTTGCCACTTGAACATAGAAGGGAATACCCTGCTCATTGAGGAAATAGTTGCTGGATTAGGGAATCATTGGGTTGTCATGCTGGAGATGTTAGTCTCTTGGTCATTTCAGTTGAGGGGAGCCACCATCACATACATTGTACAAGTGAGATTCATAGTTACAAGGGTTTGCGTATGAGTTGAAGAATTCAGACATGGATATTGAGGGGACCTAAGCAGAGTTTTGCAATTCTCGAAGGTTGTTGTGATTCAAATATGATTCCCAATAAGGTTCCGACCACACCTAATTGTCCAAATGTCCTACTTGAGCTTCAAACTTTGATTTTGTGAAGACAAGTTTGAAAATCAAAATTAATCTCATTTTTTTTATTTTCTTTATTTTTATTTTTTCCACCTATTGCATAAGTGTTTGCTAGGGACCAAAATTGGCAAATATAGGGGGGTGATGAATCTCCATTTCATCACCTTTATTCTATCATTTTGGCCATAAAAACCCTAGCTAATGCTTGTAAATAACACTAATTTGTTCAAACATTCATTATTTATTCCATTTATTTTGTATAAAATACTATTTCTATTGGCAAAGATACAGAGTAAAGAAAAGAAGAGAAAAAAATAAAATACAAAAGTTATTTTATGACCTTAGACCCCAAGACAAAGTCAAGAATTGAATTGGTCAACAAGGAATAATGTAGGGGGAGATAAGGGCCAATAATACAATAAAAATGCCATTTATCCTTTTTTGGAACCCATTTTATTCTTTATTATTCATTCATCAAATGAAGAAACATTTTACATAAAAGTTGTAAATAATAATGTATATAGCAATACAAACTTGATTTCATGCAAAAATAATATACAATGTACATTTCATGATATGAATGAAATCCCAAAATCCAAACTTCATAGACCCATATCTCTGGAATAAAAACTCAAAATGAACCAAAATCACATTAAGTGTACATAACTTTTAATAATCTATTAAATGAAGGTGGTTTCATATTTTGTTGGATTTAATATGTGAAAATCAGGTTTTGGACCCTTATTGTACTATATACCCCAATAAAATACTCATTTTATTTATTATTTATCCTTTTTAAAATTTCTCATCTTTGAAATTTTGTAAATATTATTTATTATTTATGTAGATATTTAGAATATAATAAAACCATTAAGAAAACACAAATTAAAATAAGTATTCAAAATACATCGACACAATACCAATACTTATTCCTATATACTTTGCACCCCTATTTATTTTATTGTACAAATAATATCATATTTATGTACATAAAAATAAGTTATAAATATATAAAATATAAGAATAAATTAAAAAAATAAAATATATCAAATAAAAATAAAACAACTAAAACATAGATGAATATACCTATAAATACACCTTAAAATTTACCTTGTAATAAATAACACAAAAAGAATATAGAAAAATCATATTAAAATACTAGAAAAAAATAAATAATTTTTACTTTATATTAAAAAAATAATAAAATCATTTATTATTTTTAATTATTTTTTTCAAGTAAATCATATTATTTTGTCATGTAGTGCCGTGAAATTGGACCAATCATGGCCTAGGAATTGTTAACCCTAGCTAACTACCCCTGGTGCCTTTGACTCCCATCAGATGTGTCCAGTCCCTGATTTTGAGTCATTTTTCTTGAGCATCTCATCTATCCATTTCATTATTTCTCCACGTCAAGATCGCCGTCAAACCTCACTGGTCTTCGTCTAAACCTTTCATCTCCTGTACATAACCCTTGTTCTTCCCAATTCACTAGTGAATAAGGGTCCTTTGATTTGTCTATAAATAAAGCCCTCCACCTCCTAGCTTCCTTTTGATCCTTCTCTATGCCCTAAACTACCCCATCGTGTGCGAGCGAGTGTTCCTGATGAATGCTGGAGCGCCCTCGAGCTTTGTGTGTACCATTTGGGCGAGGCGTAGCAGTCCACGACGTCCCTCTAGACACCTCTACTCCCTGAGAAAACCTTAGGTACGAGCTGCTTCTTTTTAGTTTCCTTAGGTAGCTGTATCTTGTAGCTTTCATTCTATGCATTTTATTGCTCCTTTTAATCGTGTTAGTAGTGTAGATTAGGTTAATCATCTCGCCGCAGCTTTATATCTCCAGCCATGTCCTCATCGTGAATCACCATGTCTCTGACCTACCTTTCCACCCCACTATCTTTGCCGTTCACTTCTATGCTACTTCCTGCGCTCCATTCACCGATATCACCCCTCTGATATGGAGATCGATGCTCCTCCTTCACCGTACGATGGGGCATCCCCATTCTACTAATTCAGAGTGCATCCCAGCTTCAAAATCGATCAAGGTGATTTGCCTCGAGCTTATGAACATCTTTGTGCATGTGCCAAGGGGAAAAGACCACTTCTGGAACATGATCGGACCTGGACGAGGGTCCCCATTTCCTCTGCCTTCTCCGATGTGCTAGGACCCCATCGTTGGGTCCTAGGTCTTCTTAAGCACATCAATCGACGTGGATGAGCTCTCCGGATATGTAGAGACCAAGAAATGCATCAGAAACAACCGATTGGAGGAGAAATCACTTATCGAAGTTCAGGGAAGGCCACCTTCTTCCATTTTCTTCCCGCATAGCAGATACCGTTCGATGGAAGTTGCGCCTCTAGTTCTAATCTCCACCGTTCGCTCTTCTCTCGCCTCAGTTGTTCGATGGAGTCCTCGATCATATCAGAACCGATCATCGGTGAAGCAGTATCGTGAGATGTCAATGTGAAGCATGAATGGTGAATTGTCGTTAGCCACACGATGGTGTGCCTAATGCGGGTAGTTTACGTATTCCATCCCCCATTCTTATTGTACTTATTTATTAGGATTGTAAATAAAATATGTTGTGTAAAAAAATTGGATATTTTGTTGGGAGACCCTTGTAATTCTTGCATATTACACTTAGGTCCGCGCTAGGCACCTCACCTGTCGTACCACGTGAGGTGGACATTCTGCAAATATATACTTATGGTTCTCTGTATTTTTATTTAATCTAATAAAATTTAATTCACACTATATGTTTCTAGGAAAACTGCTTGTTAGCCCTTTATGTTTATTTTATTTGCAAAAATACCCATCCTAGTTCTTGTTTTTTTGTGGCTTGGAAGTAATTAATTAAAAATAGCACCCATGCTCTGAAAGTATGCAAAAATTTGGTTAGATGACAGCTAGTATGTATTTTCTTGCCTAATTTTCATTTTGGCAACTTTTGCATTTTATATATTTATTAAAATTAAAATGAGCACATTTTTCTCCCTATTTTAAGTAGAAAATACCAAAAAAATAGATCGAAAAATTCCAAAAAAATACATTTTTAGCATATTTCACATAAATATAAAAAATCCATAAAAATAGAAATAAGAAAATAAAAAATTTTAATAAACTCCAAAATCCAACAAAAAATATTAGAAATCACCAAAATTTCCTAAAATATATTTTCTATTTCTGAATTTTACTTATATTATTATCTATCTATTGAAATTGATTTGAAGAATTTTGGAGATAATTTGCTTGTTTCTTTCCTCATTTCAAATTCAGCCTATTATTTATTCCCTGATTTTGTATATTTTTCAATTTAAAATACATAATAATTAGCAAAAATTCCAGATAAAATCATAAAAACATTAGAAATGTATATAAAACCAAAAATAATTTATATCCTATATTTTATTTATTTTCAATAGTAATTATAATTATATTACTTTATATGGTACATTTAAAGCCTTATATAGTCTATTATATATTAAAAATAAAAAAAAAGATATACAAATCAGGATATTAAAATATATATATATATATTTTACAAATTAAAGTAAAATATATATAAATAAAAAAAAATTTTAAAACCTACAAAAATAATAACATGTTTGTACATACTACGCGTTGATGCAATAATCATAGGCTACCAGTTTTGCTCTCTATGGTTCGATCTCTTCATGCTTGCTTGCTATAAATTTAGTTTTGTAGAGAATAATTAATTTTAACTCACATTTTTAACATTCACTGCCATTATTCTTTCATGGGTTAACGTTGATTAATTGGGATTTATCGAGTGGTCAATGCACCGATTGTGGTTTCTCCTTATGAAACCGTACGACCCTCAATATTCTCCGGTTATCAGATATATCTATTTGAATCGCAATGCCTTTACCTAAATCATCACTTATGTCAATAATCACTCTCGACACAACCACATAGTAAAAGAATAAATAAAGGCCTTTTTTTACATAAGCGATAACTCAACCAAGCACAACAATAAATAGGGTTGTTAATTTCAACACATATTATAACAAATAATACTCAAAAAATACAACAGAACGTGTTGTTTAATTGAACTAAAATTTCTCCTAAATTAATTGTCAAGTGATCTCTGTAGTCGATGCTCCAAGATTCTTGCCTCCACATTCCTCCAGTGTCCCTCAGCTTTGCGGGACAAACCACAAAGCAATAAGAATGTCAAAAAAATCTCAAGAGAAATTAAGCTAAATTACATATTTTATAATACAAATATAAGCATGATGAAACAAGAAAATAAAATAATACAAGAACTTAACCTACACAGTTCTAAAATCACTAAAATCAATAATTAACTATAGATCTAGTAAAACAATGTATCGCATCCCTAGCAACGATGCCATCTGATGAATTGCTTTTCAGCTAAGATAAAAGTGTCCGTTGAAGCATAGACCAAGAAGTAATCAATAGAACCATTTTAATGATCTCTAGAAGGAGGACATGGCTTAATTTATACCGTGGCAAGTCCAGGGTCAAACATAAAGAAACAAGCTATCATTTAATCAATATAAGGTGTCAATTATTTCATTAAATGATTTAGAAGCTAACTAGGTCAAGCCAGATGAAACAAACATAAGATGCATGCTAATTTTTCAAAACAATTTTTATGCACTTATATTACATGAACAATAATGAGCAACACAAGACAGAATATATGCACAACTCACAAATATGCTCTTTATTAATCAATTAAATTACTTGTGAAAACAATTAATAAATTAATGAAAAATAAATGTACTTAAGAATGTAATACGTTCAATAAACAATTCAATTTTGAATTATATTCAATGTTGATAAGACAAATTTTAAACTCTAAATTTTAATACGAGAATTGTAGATCAAATCAAAAAATAATTATGCTAAATTAAGGAGCGTAATTTACTTTCAAACAACACCAATTTTATAAAGATTGGATCTATGGTTCACAAGATTTAAAGAGACAACACATGGGTATATATGTAAAAAAAACATAAACTTCTATTATAAACCGGTCCATATTGGACTAAGGTGCAAATAACAAAACTAGGCAGGATGTCAATGCAATTTGGTAATAATGGGACTTATCTAGAAAATAGAAGAACTTGGGGGAGCTTCTAAAAAATAACCACTACACGTGCTATTATTACGTGATTGCTTAGGCTTGGACAATCAATACAGGCTCTGGACACATCGCATTGAGTGAGTCGTCAAATTTGGCTAAGGACCTCCGAACCTATAGTCTGAAAAGATGGCTCAGATCGTGCTTTCGTTTTCAATTAAAATCGTCCGATCATATCCTAGGTTCTTATCCCATAGTTACTGCTACTTGACGATCAACCCCTCCCTCGTACGCTTATGATGGAGAAGTTGGGGCTCTAGTGAAGCATGTGTTGCTCATCCTTGCTCCCACGTCAAGGCAAAAGGATGAGGAATGTCATTGATGGCCTAGAGAAGAAGCTATTGGGTTTAGCATGCTCTTAGAATGTATGGATCAATGCATCGATGCAGGATAACCGGATAAAGAAGGAAGATATCGAATCTGCATTTAGGCCTCCGATCATTGATGATCTGCTATTCCATGTAGTTTTATGTGACGAAGCCAAAGCACGTGGGTGTACTAAAGTGAATGATAGGATCAGAAGGCTGATTGGAAGTTGAGCGAGGCACAAACCTAATCAATTCTTCGTTATGCAGATGAAGGTTGATGATCAATGGGGATGGTATGATCTAAATATGGATGGACTTGAGTGATGGTTCAGCAAAGGTTGAAGAATCAAAGTGAAGGCATAGGTGGTCCCAAAGCAGTGGTAGAGTCTGTCGATGAGTTAGAATAATGTGGAGAAACGAAGAGAAAAAATGAATGGAGAATATGATAGAATTGAAGGTAGATCATGGCCTAATACAAAGCTTTAAAACTTCATGATATTAGCTACTAGTTAAGGGACGTAGAACTATGCTCGAGCAGCTTGGATTAGGCTGCAGCAAGGTGGATCTTGCCATGTATCTTGCTGGAGTCTTCCACTTGTCGGCTCTTAATCTCACTCACTATCTCTGTCACTGAAGGAATGAGAGGGATGGGAGGTTACTTGCATGAAGCGGGATGGCGGTTGCGTGTGGTTGAGGAGAGTATTTTAAAGGTGAAGCTGGTTTCTAGAGGAGGTTCTAGGCGGTGGTTTCTGGACATGTGAGCCCACATCGAGCCATTATGAAATAAATGTTATTGCAAATATCATTCTCTGATCTGAAATAAAGAATAACTAATTTGCATAATAGGTCCCTTAGTGCAATTAGGGTAATGTACCATGGACATCTTAATGATAATATAGTTGATTCTATTATTGAACCATAGAGGATGGTTCTTGGATGAAAATCTAAAGAGTTAGATTCAGGACTCATCAAGCACCGTCAAATGATTATTAAGAGATGATCTCCAACCTGAGAAGGAGATGGCAATCCTTTCTCTAAAGGCTGATATGTAACCAATCTCATGAGGCATGTCCTCTGCATTTTCTGATTCGGACGTGTTACATAAGTTCGGTCAAAGAATTGACTTAACAAGATCGAGAAAACCAAAGACCTATGTCGCACGCTGTCACGATATAGGCTCGCATCCTTTGACCGAGGACAGATGTGTTACTATATGTTTCAGTATCTACATTTGGAAGACCAATATGTTGATGACCTATTCAATGTCAATACACCGGTGCGTTGGTGTGCATACAAGGGCATATGAGTAATACGATCTCTCAATGGGATCCTACCAGCTCATTTACTGAATCGGATGACATGAACTCGCTCATGAGAAATTGGGAAGAATCAAATTCCATGCATGATCATCTCGCTTTGGAAGCTTGACTGAATTTGTTGGATTGATATATGCTTTTCGAAAGTATACGATCAACACCTAGGTATGATATATGCTTTTGGAAGGTATATGATCGATAACAACTTCATTTAGTCAAATGAGAAACTTAACGATAATACCCTGAAGGAGACAGTCTAATTAGATCTAAAACTCCAGGTTGTAATGTGATCATAAACGATTGTATAACCATGACGCTTCCATTCCTTGGGAGTGGTGAAATGGGTCTAGATTTTAATGACTCCTCTCAATAGAGTAGTGATCCAATCTAGGTCCAAATGTTGGACATTGATATGAATGTGATTCAGATGTAATGAGAAGATTAGATTTGCGATCTAAATTTAATCAAGCATCTATGAGAGGTCCGCAACATCTAGATTTGATATGTGATCTCAATATCCAAGTCACTATATGTGGAAAAATGCAATCGCCCTATCCTTATCTCCAAATATCTGCGAAGAAAGCGCATTATTCTTGAAGGAGTTCAAGAATATTTCCATTGTTGAATTATATCTAAGCATTGAGAAATGGATAAATAAATATGATTTAATTATCTTGAATAATATGAATTCAATTCATTTTATTTGAATGCATGAGAACGATGATCGAATATAATTAAATGTGATTTAGTTATTATTGACAAGAATAATGTGGATAACACTATCAAATTATTTATACATATATATATATATATATATTACAAATGTGATTTATAATGTAGAAGAGAGAGACAGTTGTGACTCATATTTGTTGATTAATTATTCACGTGAATTGGATTCACATTGGATAATTAATCGAAAATATAATTTACATTTTGATTTGGGGTGTGAATGTGATTCACATATTTCCAATGGCATGATTGTAATATTCACAAGATAGTTATGAATTATTTTTGTGAGATATTTTACAACAATTTAGTTGTAAATCTTGGAGATCTCATGAGATAATGTTATCTCATGAGATAATAAGGAGATTGACACATTCCAACCTAAGAGGGTGGACGTCCACCAACTTCCATTAGGAGTGGGTGGCCATCCACCCCATTTTAGGGATGAGGGCAATCTCCACCCCCTTTATCTCCAAGATTAGTTGATTTAATATGGAATTAATTATATTGATTTAACAATGTATATCATTTTAAATTAAATTAATTGTTGTTCTGTTTTAATAACAAAATCATGGCCATTGAAAGAAACACTAATTAATCTCATCAATTGATTTTGTATTGTCCATGTATTGAGATCCATGGATTCCCAAAACCATATATAAGAAGAGGCACCCCTTTCTCTTCAAAGTTACAACAATTTTAATCTCTCTCTCTCTCTCTCATTCTCACGCCAACCTCTCTCTCTCTCTCTCTCTCCTTGAGTGGTTGTCCACTACATCCCTAGAGACAAGGTCGATAGTGTCGTCGCATCGCAGTTGTGCTGCCACTTTGACAACTCTTGGATCTCTATCTAATTTGCTACGCCTCGCTCAAGAATACATTCTATCTCTTGGGACAAGATCAGGAGATCCACTGCTTGGATCAACGACTTGGATTGTGAGAAGCAAACGACTCATCTTCGTGCTTGCAAGCGTCTCCTACAATGGATCGTTCTTGAGACAGGAGGTCTCTTCGTTTAGTGACTCGATCGCAACAACGCTTCACGAGGTAAACCTAATGCTTGTTTGTGGTTTAGATGAAATGAACCGAGAAGTGTTCTTGGATCATTGATTTCATCGGATTGAATTTATTAAATTCCGCTGCCTCGAGCGACTAGTATAACTAGTCGCTCCTGATTGCATACGATGCGATCCTCACTCTTCCGTTATGTGATGAAGGATTTTCCCATATCCTTCAAGTGGTATCAAAACCAGGTTGGAGGTTTCAGATACGATCCTTATACCTTGAACGACTTGGGATCATTATGGTTTGTGAAATTTTATTGCATTCTATTCATGCAGCCTTGTTTTGTGTGATTTTTCATTCTTGTTTAAATTATATAAAATAAAGATTATGTTCCCCATAATATAAGGAATCTGAGAGATTTGAGTTTGCATGATTTGGAATCTGATTGCTCAAGTAATGATCATTTTAGTTAACATGTATCCATTATTTCGAGGATGGTGAATCTTAGTGTAATTAAAGAGATAATTACTGTTTTGAAATGCCTAAAATGCGTGCAAATCACTTGGGTTCTGATTTAAATCAAATTAGCAAACTATAGAAACATGTTTGCTTTATTTGGATTTAAATTGATTATGATATGCTAATTTTGGTAAGTTGGAGTCACTGTTGAAATTACATACTTGATCATGAACCTTGTGATAATCATTCAATTAATTTAATGGAAACTAATGGTTAATTTCCTAAAATAATTATTGATGAATAATTGTGAAATATTTAATAATGATGATTATTTCTTTGAATGACATTGACCACAACCAAATTTGATTAGATGTGATGTGGATCACAATTGGTTACATGAACCTTCCAACAAACATTGTTGCTTGAATAGGATTGGGGATTTGTTTAACAAATCTCCTTATAATACTAATAAAGAATGTTGTGATTATTATTATATGGTATAACTTCGGTTGAAAGACCGGTTATCGTCTCAAGTACAAAGCGATCAATTAGCATTATCCTGACCTGAGGCGAATATGGTGTGTAGTCGAGGATCGTTGTGGTAGCAAGTTGCTCCGTGAGCAATCTATCCCACTCCTGTTGGTACTGGCCATGACAACGGGTAAGGAAGGTATAATGTTTGAATGGATCATGATGTATTTTTCTAATTACTAAAATTTGAATAGTACTTATCTGAGATAATACGATATTTCCAGTAACAATAAAGAATGTTTGTTGGATATTAATTGGATCATTAATTTAATATGATTAGATTAATTGGAATGCAATTAAAATTAAAACACTCTAATATGAATAGAGTTGTTATTTCCCTCGGAATAATTAATTATGTGAATATGATTCATAATAATTAATTAGAATTTGAACATGACGTGGAGGATCACATAAGAGACATCCATGGTCTCCCATCAAGGCGAAGGGTTCTGTCGCCAGGGATTGAATGTAAGAGACGCCTGTATGAAGTGGCATCTCCTCCAAACAAGTGCATCTGGATCGGGCTCTTTTCTTGTCGAAAGAGTAATGTTGTATGCATAGCAACCCTAATTTCGGGTCCTCACAATATTGGGGTGATATTGGATTGCACATAACGAGTTCTAATCCTCTTAATGGTTGGTTCAATTAACGACGGATCAACATCACCTTAAGGGTGGTGTGTCTGAGTGTTAAAGACCGAATTGGGAATGCAAGTTGAACTTGCATGGAGGAATGTGTTCCCTCTTCTTCTTATCCGAGTTATATGTTCTCATATTATTGGGATGTGACAAAGATAAGAAAGGATATCTCAGATCTTGCTTGATATACAATGGTAAGTATATCTCTTACATTGAAAGTGATTAAGGGAATGAGCTTTTGGTGTTGACAAGGCAAGACAACTTTGATCTAAAAATTTCTAGATCAAAGTAAAATATAAATTTATATTTATTTATGCAAATTATCATATTTCGGATAATACTCATTCAACCCACTCAATAATATACTTAATAATGACCAGTAAAATATCATGGATTGGATCCTTGATCAAGATATTGTACATGTAGTTGGCACATATTGTATGTCGTTGCAATATGCAAGTTTCCTCATAATAATGAGCAATGACAATTAAATAGACAACAGTACTACAACCCTAGGGTTTGTATGTCTTTATAGTCTTGATCTCTCATCGAGTGTTGGATGTATAATGTCTATGATGATCGTAATTGTCAAATGATCCTTGTAAAATCTAAGAAGATGTTCTGGCAAACATGAATGTTCTCGACATTTGATCATGAATGACATGGTTCACTTCATCATGCAAAATGGTTGCTCTATAAGAGATGATGTATTTGAGTACCCACCTGAACCAAAGTCCTTATGTGTTAAGATGGATGTAGATATGATGAGTGTCATCATTCTACTATATGTACTCAAGTCATTCATGAAGCTTTATAATATTGTATGAATTGAATGAAGCATAAATAAATGTTGAAATACTCTTATATTGGAATCTTTTGAATTAAATGTAATATATCCTTTGTCTTAAGAAATGGCTGTTTTTAGATGAATAGAGCACAGTGGAAGCATGGATCTGACCCATGTAAGAAGGAAAGTCAAAGAGTTGACTGTAATTATGTGACTTCCATATAACATCCAATGAGTTGGATGAATGCTAATACTGCAACGAGCCGATGTATTGATAGTATGACTATCTAGACTATCTAAAATCCTTATAGAGGTACTCGAATAGTGCATCAAAATAATCTACATATAATCATTGAAAAAGACTTTCTTATTTGATCAGATCAAAATCTAATAATTGTATCTCACTCTTCTAATAACACTTGCAATTGGTTGCATCTGTTTTAAAAGAAGAGAAAATTTGATCCTAAGGTTTAATAGTCATCCACATGGATATTGATGCAATTGTTGCAACAATCTCTATTTGATAAATAGACTTCATATTTTTAGTGGGAGAGCCCTTATTCTCAGAGAATGTCTTTATAACCTAGATATTAGAATACACTCATTGTTTATTTTTAAATGTTGGAAATAGACATGATTCTGGAATTGACCTATCATAAAGAGTTATGATGGAAAATTTTCAGATAGTAATCTGACATCTAGAGGACTCTATCAAATTAGAAAATTAATGAATGGTTCATTGACTTTTATAATCCTGAAAATAAAACCTTAAAAGATCAATAGGAGGATGAACATCATTTGACAATGTTCTTGTATCAAATCTTGGGCATATGTCTATTAATGAGATGAATAGACAAGTAAGATATTGAACTTTAGATTGTCTGAAGATCCAACATCTTACATACTTATGAATATTGTATTCAAAAGTAAAAATATCCTATATACCCTTCTTTGGGAATCATTTCAGATGCCAAGCTATTCAGGATCTCATACATATTAATGTATGTGTGCCATCTGTATCATAATAAACAATGATGATATGTGATATCATTCGATGGTTATTTGTAATATGAGATTTCTTGGTCCATAACTTTGTCACGGATGCATGTAAGCTATAATCTAGCACTAGAAAGTACTACTTCATTAGGGAAATAAAGGACGGTATTGGATACCTACTTTATGACCTTGATATTCTTAAAAGATTTCAACTCTAAGTATATGGTTCTAAGAAGATTACATTCTTAAGAATCATGATGATAATGAATTGAAGGAACTCATTTAATCTTGAGAACATAGTGAGGCTCCTAAAATCGAAAACTAAAAGGACAATTAAAGGTGAAACACTAACACCTCTTCAAATGAGTTTGCCTATGGATTCCATGTGTCAGCTAAGTCTGATATTGATCGGACTTCATATGATGAAGCTTATGTGGATCACGACATGGAAAGATGGATGTTAGCAATAAAGTCTAAAGTAGACTTCATATACAAATGTTCTATATGGACCCTCGAGGATCCACTTACATGGGTAAGACCCGTTAAAATGTAAATGGTTTTTCAAGAGAAAGAAGGAACCAGATGATAAGGTACAAACCTTCAAAGCACGACACATAGACATGAGCTACACACCAAAGAGAAGACATCGCTTGAAATGATACTTAATCTTTAGAGACCATACTTGAATCCATCAAGATATTTTTAACTATAACTACACAACCTGACTTTGACATCTACAAGATGTAAATCAAAATTACATTCCTCTATGAATACCTCTTCAATGATATTCATATGAATTAGCCCCAGGGCTTCATAGTTGAGAAAGGCAAGATGTGCAAGCTAAAGGAACTCCATATATGGACTCGAATAAGCTTCTCGTAGTTGGAACATTAGATTTGATGAAAGTATAAATGTTATGATTTCAGATAGAATCTTAATGAACCATGTAAAGCTTAGTGGGAATGCCATTGTGTTCATCATACAAAATGTAGATGGTATCGTAATCATTTGGAGTGATATAAGGATGATATTAAGTGTTTTATTATCTGGTTGTTCCAAACCTCGAGATATGATCTCAAGGATATCTCCCATATCTTAGTTCTGAAGTTGTTCAGAAGCAAAGAGGAGTGTGTATTGGGATTGTCACATTTGTAGTACACCTTGGACATGTTCCTTTTTCTAGAAATTCTAAGAAAAGATTCTTTCCGTTAAGTTATGGTACTTACCTATCTAAAGGGATAGCACCTCAAGGAGTTGAGGAAGTGAATGCTAAAACAGCTCGCCATTGTGCATCAAGTAAGAGAAGCCGGGTGTATGCTAGATGTGTACAAAATCCATATGTCCGTAATGCAATGGGAGTAGTAAACAGTTACTAATCTAACTATGGATATAAAACACTTTATTGCAGTAATATCATAATCTTCAAAGATGATAAGACTTAGAGATAGTGATCTCAAAGTCTTATATTAAAGAAATTAAGACATTGTAGATAGACATATAAAAGGTTTTAAATGCGAATACCTTAGGAGATACAGATCTCCAGGAATAAGGGTATTTTGATAAGGATAATGAACATACTGTCTATAATGAAATTTGAGTTGTAGTATGAAGGACACTATAAAAGAAAAATTTGAGTATTGGTTGCATAAGATGCCACATTCGAGTATTGGTTGCATAACATGCCACATTCACATTGGATGGGAGCACTGTTAGTAGGAGATATGCAAGTGCTGAAATAGGGCTTCGCGTAGTCTCTTAGGAATAGAGTGACTGGTCATTTTACCTAACTATTTTTCTAAATAGCCTAAGATTGTCACATGAGTGCGAGTTTAAAGATTAGCCCATTAATGGCTCTTTGGGCTAGTGGGAGATTATTGGACATGTGAACCCACGGAGAGCCATTATGCAATAAATGTTATTGCAAATATCATACCTTGACATGAAATGAATAATAACTAATTTGCATAATAGGTCCCTTAGTACAATTAGGGTAATGTACCATGGCCATCTTAATAATAATACAACTGTTGATTCAATTGTTGAATCGTAGAGGATGATGCTTGATGGATATCTAAAGAGTTAGATTGAGGAATCATCAAGCACTATCAAAAGATTATTTAGAAATGATCTTCAGCCTGAGTAGGAGATGGCAATCCTTTCTCTAAAGACTGATATGCAACCAACCAGTTGATGCAGGTCCTCTGCATAGGAATAGAGATTCGGAGGTGTTAGATAAGTTAGGTCAAAGAATTCACTTAATGAGATCGAGATAACCAAAGACCTATGTCATATGTTGTCAAGATGTAGGAACACATCCTCTGACCGGAGATAGATGGATTACTATATTTCTTAGTATGCACATTTGGTAGACAATATGTTGATGCACTAATCAAGGTCTATACACATGTGTGTTGGTATGCATACAAGGGCATATGAGTAATATGATCTATCAAAGGGATCATATAGGTTCATTTACTAAACCATAAGACATTAGCTCACTCATTAGATAATGGGAAGAATAAAATTCCTTGCAGGGTCGTCTCTCTTTGGAAGCTTGACTGAATTTGTAGGTTTGATATATGCTTTTAGAAATTATATGATCGACACTTGGGTATGATATATGCTTTAGGAAAGTATATGATCGATACTAACTCCTAATAGTCAAATGAGAAACGTATTGATAAAACCCTGAAGGCGACAATCTAAATAGATGTAAAACTTCAAGTTTATTCTGGTCTTCTAGTATGCATGATGTACAAGCATTAGGAGTACATGAGGGTGAAGTGATCATAAATGATTGTATAACCACATTGCTTCCATTCCGAGGGAGAGATGAAACGGGTCTGAATTTTAGTGACTCCTCTCAATAGCAACGTAATTTGATCTTGGTCCAAATGTTGGACATTGATTTGAGTGTGATTCATATGTATTGAGAAGTTTAGATTTGCAGTCTTGATTTAATCAAGGAACTATGAGAGGTCTGCTATATCTCGATTTGAGATGTGATCTCAACATCAAAGTCACTATACGTGGAACAATACAATCGCCATGCCCTTATCTCCAAGTATATGTGGAGAAAGTGCATTATTCTAGAAAGAGTTCGAGAATAATTCCATTGTTGAATTATATCTAAGTAGCGGGAAATAGATAACTAAATGTGATTCAATTATCACAAGTAATGTGAATGTGATTCATATTATTTGAATGCATGAGAATGATGATCCAATATAATTAAATGTGATTTAATTATTATGGATATGAATAATTTAGATAGCACTATCCAATTATTCGTACATATATATATATTATAAATGTGATTTATAATGTAGCAGAGAGAGACTATTGTGATTTATATTTGTTGATTAATTATTTATGTGAATTGGATTCAAATTGGATAATTAATTGAAAAATAATTTACATTTTGTATTGGGGTGTGAATGGTATTCACATATTTCCAATGGCATGATTGCAATTTTCACAAGCTGATTTTGAATTATTTCTGTAATATATTATACAAGATGTGTTGTTGTAAATCTTATAGATTTCACGAGATTATGTAATCTCATGAGATAATAAGGAGATTTCCACATTCTATCCTATGAGGGTGGACATCCACTAACTTCCATTAGGAGTGGGTAGTCATCCCTCCCTTTGTAGGGATGAGGGCATTCTCTACCCCCTTTATCTCTAAGATTAGTTGATTTAACATAGAATTAATTATATTGACTTATCAATGTATATCATTTTAAATTAAATTAATTGTTGTTGTGTTTTTACAACAAAATCATGGCCATTGAAAGAAACACAAATCAATCTCATCAATTGATTTTGTTTTGTCCATGTATTGAGATCCATGGACTCACAAAATCGTATAGAAGAAGAGGCACACCTTGCTCTTCAATGTTATCACAACAACTTTAATCTCTCTCTCATTCTTACACCGACATCTCTCTTTCTCCTTTAGTGGACGTCCATTTCATCCCTAGAGAGAAGATCGACGCCGTCATCGCATCGTTGTTGTGTTGCCGCTTCGACACCTCTTGGATCTCCATGTTCTTTGGTGTGCCTCGCTCACGAAGAAGAAATTCGATCTTGTGAGACAAGATCAGGAGATCCATTTCTTGGATCATTGACTTGGATTGTGAGAAGCACGTGACTCATCTCTGTGCTCGCAAGCGTATCCTACGACGAATCGAACTTGAGACAGGACGTCCCTTCGTTTAGAAACTCGATCGTAACTACACGTCAAGAGGTAAACCTAATACTTGTTTGTGGTTTTAATAAAACGATATGAGAAGTGTTCTTGGATCTTGTGGTTTCATCAGATTGAAATTTTTAAATTCCACTACGTCGAGCAACTAGTACAACTAATCACTCCCGATTGCATACGATGCGATCCTCACGCTCCTGTGATGCGCTTAAGTATTTTTCCATATCCTTTAGTGGTTTCAACTACCTTTAACTGGTGAGGAGTTTAGTATTAGATAGGTATAAGTGGTTGCAGTGAAAGAGGGATGATAGACGAGGAGAAAGGTGGCAGTGGTTGACGGAGATGTCATCGGAGATGGTTGGGAAAAAAACATGAAGTTTGGTGGTTGACGAATTACGTCGATTCATAGAGGTGGACATGGGAGGTTGGAGAAGACTTGGTGGGCATTTGATCAAATAATCCATTGATTGCAATTGAGTCGTGTAATAGTGGTCTAGATCGCTTGATCATGCAATCAAGCAGCTAGGAATGCCGACGCTGAAGATGGATCAACAATCATCTGATCTCATTTGATCAGATGGTTGAGAGGTGGAGTAGGTGGCTATATGGGAGCATGAAACATGGCTAAAGAAGGTGTCGTCTCATGGCCCAATCTGAATCTTGGGAAATTATTAAATACACATAAAATTAGAAAATAAATTATTAGAGGTGAAATTAGAAAAAAGTGTTCAACGTGATTGTTGATGATATGGATTAGTTCTACAACTTTCATGTAGAAAACAAAGAGACAATAAGTCAATTATACAATGTAAATATTTTATAATCAATTTCAACTATTAAATTACTTATTTTAAATTATTTTCTTATTTTTTTGGATTTTTATTTTATAAATATGTTAAATTAATTATATACAATATTGCTCTAATTTATTGGATTTATTATAAATAATAAACATATAAATTATAAACAGGATAATAGGTGATTTAATATAAAAAAACTAATGTTAATTATATATAATGTAATATCAATTAAGTAGTCTTAATAGTTAATGAATTTTAGTGGATTTAAAAAGCAAGAAGAATAATAAAAATGAATAATGTAGATGAAGCTGTGATTCATCAGAGAGGGAGATGAGGTTGAAGGTCGGCCGTCAAACGAGCGGAGATCGATGCGAGCTGCATCGTGAGATGCGATCAATGGTGAGCGATGCTCGAGGAAGAAACTGAGGTCTTGCCGAAGGCTTGAAGTGGATGCTACAAATGTCCAAGCGTCTTACAAATGTTAGCACAACGGATAAAGATGAATCTGATATGGCTTTTTGTGCCCGAAGTTAAAGAGAAGAAGGTTGGGTTATTAATGGGATGAAGGTCCAGATCAAGGAGGATAAGGATGGGGACCCAATGGAGCTCGATCCATTGCAAGGATCACACAAGTATTCAACGTGGTGGGGGTGTGATGGAGAAGGATTAGAGATTGGAGGTGGAATCAAGTTTGGGGATTAATTTGATTGATTTGGAGATGGAGAATAGATGGTTGGGGAAGAAGGAACTATAGAAGAAAGATTGAAAACTAAATCAACGAAGAGAAGAAAGAAGATATTGCCTGGAAGTGGTGGTGTCTTCACTTGGGAAAGAGGATGGAAATCCTCTGATAATCGCTCGACACCTCGGGGGGCGGTGGAGCTCAAGCTGCTATGGAGTGGCGGCAACAATGACGAAGGCTCTTCATCAGATCTCGCCAGGGAGAAGGAATGGTCATGGCTTATCCTATGTTAGATCCCTGCTGTCACCATAGTTTCTTGAGGGATATCTCGTTCTCTCCACTAATGGTGGATGGATATGGCAGGGCATCGAGGGGCTAGGTTTTAAGGTTGATTGGAGAATAGGGTAGAGGTCGTGGATGGAGAGGGAGATGGTGGAGCCAAGTTGTGTTGCGTGGTGCGTGAGGTGATGGTTTGCGAGGGAGGTAGGAAAATAGTTCAGGCATAAAAGATGGGTCGCGTGTTGATGAATCCATGATTTATTATCATTCATTCTGTATTTTCTCTTAAACCCTTAACAAGTACATGTAAATATGCATTAAATCTCACCTTTTATGAAAAGCATACTCGTGAATAAAAAGGCCATTTTATGCATGAAAAACATGTATGTAAATAAATAAAAGAATAAAATGAAAGAAAATAAAAAGAAGTAGAGTGTAAATGTATATACATACGGTATGACTAATAATATATAAATGTAGATGAAGGATATATTTATATAACCTAATTCCCGTGACCAAGTCAGCAAGGAATGGTCAACAAACAAATAAGTAGGGCAGATAAGGAAGAAAAACATAAAAAGAATTAATTATTCACTTTACACGTTATTCATTATTTTTCTAATAATTATCAAAACTTCATTGTTTTTAATTAATTCATTTGTTTATATTTTTCACCAAACCCTTCTCCTATTTATTTCTAAAAAAGTACATAAAATACAAAAATCCTAAAAAACTACAATATGTACATATGCCAAAAAATCCAACTTTAAAATTGTGAATTTTTAAACTTTCGAACATCATAACATATTCAAATAAACTCCAATTCCACTCTACTCACTTTTGAAGTACATAAAATAATATTATCTAATTAATGAATTTGATTTCACTAAAATCAATGTCCACTTGCAAAAAGTTGAGTTTAAGACCTAATGACAACTGGGTTTCAAGGATATTTATTTCATTCGAAACATACTATTTATAATTCTAGTAATTTTAAAGTTTTTATTTATTTTCTCGATCTTATATTTTTTCGTAAATTATTACAAAATTTTCAGATATTATTTAATATTTTAAACAAATAAAAAAAATCTAATTTATAGATGAATTTGAATTGTACAACATATACATGTATTTATTTATATGTCTAAATTAATTTATTAAAATACATAAAAAATTAAGCATCTCTTGTTTACTACCCTAAAAATTAATAAAATATAAAAATGACATGTTATTTATTATTGTATTAACTTATAAATAAAAAACTTGTTTCTTAAGTAAATTATATAAATATTTTTTGGTACTCTAATTATAATTTCATTAAATATTTAATATTTATAAAAATAAATTATATAATAGATTAGTATATCTAATTACTCATATTTTTTATTTCATGCCAAAATTATGTAATGTTACTTATTATTTATTAATTAATTTATAATGATTTATTAATCTTGCAAACCAGGTGCCCACACGTCTCAGCACCTGGAGCCTTCTTCCCAAAGAAACTTAGCATTGCTTCTGTTCTAATAGACCAACTTCCATCAATTTTCCTGCCTTCGTCTTCCTCCCGATCTTCCATCCAAGCCATTCATCCTAATCACTCGTCTACCTTTAGATCATCACATATCCCTCACAATTTCCTCTATTTAATTACCTAAAGATGATTCGTTCAAACTAACTCTCCCTATAACTAGAACAAACTGGTTGATCTACGCGCTTCCTCACCCAGTATTTCCACTGCTGGTGGTGACAACATCAAGAAGGTACATCCACATGGAAGTTGGATCATCGGGGGACATTCATATGCCCATAGTTGGCCATGAATTGCATTGTCGCTGCTGTGTTGAGATTCGGTTTGCCGCACCATTGAGCGGTGACTTGTAGGGTCGTATACCCTATAACCCCACGTGCATCCTCCATTTCTTCTTTGATTTTCATCGATTTTTGTGTCCCACTAGACAAATTAAATATGCAATTAGAACCATCTAATCATGTTCTCAAATACGCATATCAAATTATTATTTGATACGTTACAAATCATACCCAATTTCATATGAACATTCAGTCTCTGGAATATACATTTGAGAACTACAAAACCCACATTTCTTGGTCGATTCCCTTGTGAATCAAGCATTATATTCTCATTGCATGTCTTTCATCTTATTCTGGGGTGCATCCATTCAACCATTTAGCATATCCTTCATTGCAAATCAATAGAGCAACCATTATTAGACATGCAACTATTATAAACCCTAGAGCTTCAATCTGCCTCCAAGTCTTGCTGTTGGAGCTCTACCTTCCTCTTTCATTCATCTCATAATGGGAGAGCACGAGAGGGTGCGGAACATCCTCTCCAACCCCACCTCTGATCATCTATCGCCAAAGCGGGCTGCCAAATCAAGTTCCATCGCCACCGCTGATAAGGAAAGGGGAAGAAATGCTCAAGAACGCAGAGAGCAGGTGGTTGACATGTGTCGTTCATTGACAGTCCAGATTGCGTGGATGTTTCTAATCTCAACCGTCAAAGGTGAAAGGTGGAATATTTACATAAGTGGCCCCTTCAATTTAAGATTTTAATCTCCCGCCTCTAAAAGACATAGCTATTAGATTTAGGTCCCTTATGGGGACCTAGATTTTCATGTAATTTTCTTGAAATTAAGTCCCTGACTAGGGTTCTAATTGTAAGAAACCTTCATTCTTTTATTGTATTTCTTTTCTTCATTATGACTTGGACTTTTTGGACTATTCTAGACATTGTGGACACCAATACATTATTATATCATCATTGTAATTTTTACATTTTATTCTACTTCGAATTTCGATTATTTCTTCATGCTTCTTTTTTTATTTTCTTTCCTGATATTTGATGCATTTTTTTCTTTTTTAGTGGTGTCTTTTATCCCGTTCCTTGAGTCACCCTATCTTCTCTATAGTATCACCAAGATTCCATAATATTTCACCTACTATATTGTAGATAAATTGATTGAAAAATATCCTATTTGAAAATTACATAAAAATTTAAAATAAAATTATATAATTTAAAAAAGAAAAAATATGAAAAGAATTTTGTCGCCTTGAAGAAGAAAATAAAAGGAAGATAAAAAAATCACAAAAATATTAATTTTCACTCGAACATTTTGTAGAGTGGTTTTCTACCTCCTTATGTTCGAACAAGGCACACTTACCTAGATAAATAAACAGTAAAGAACATCAAATTTATCTTAATGTTGATGTTTGTTCAATCAAATGTCTCTTTCCTTAGTGGTTTCTACACCGACATTTTTTTCCTTCTTGGTTAACGATCAATTATCAAATCGGCGTAGCCACGCTTGAGATTTTTTTAGTTGTATTTTTTGTGATGGTTCTTTTCTTTTTCTATTTTCTTCTTCATGTTTTATTTATTTTCTTTGCTTTTTCATGGTTTTCGATTGTTTTCATTTTCGCTTCTTTTTTATTTATATTTCTTTATTTTATTTTATTTTCTTTATGGTTTTGTTAATTTTTTCTCTTTAAATTTTCTCAATTTTCTTTATAAGTTTTATCAGCTTTTTCTTGAGTCTTTTTCTCCATTTTTGAGCCACTCTTCTCATTGATTTTCTTTGAGTTTTTGGTTTATTTTTTTCTTTTATTTTCTATACAAGCTAACCCATTTTGTCGCTCCTACAGGATTAGATGGCTTCTTACGAAGCCGACTCAGTTGATAGTGCAGAGACCAGCTTAGTCTCCTATGAGACAGTTTCAGAGGGCAGAGCAAGTTATCTACACAGATTTTGTGTATTATTTTTGCGAACATTGTAGTTTCAGCTTCCTTCTGAGAGAAGGCACTTACCATTTGTTCTATTTTTTGAGAGAGGAAGTGGCGCTTACCCATGTTTCTTTTTGTAGCAAGGGATCCACTAAGGAATCCCGACATTATAGTAAATTTTTACTATTATTAGGGGTTTGTTACAACATGTGTCGGTGCACTTAGGGGACCTCACAACGGTTTTCAGTTTTCATCTATTTTTCTTTGTTTCTCCTATTTCGTGAAGCCTAGGGTTGCATGATTATTTGATTAGATGAGTAAAGTAAAGCCAATATCCCTAATACATACTTAGGCATAAATAAATGATTTTTGAAAATTAATCTGTTCTTACGGTGGAGCTGCTAAATTATCACTCATTTTTTCTTGACTTTCATGCATTAGCCGAGGATTTTCAATTTCTACGTGGATCACTTACATGTAGACTACTGGAGAAAGGTATGCGTTCCATATTAGCATTCATCATCATTTTTTGCAGCATTTCATGTTCCCACTCCTTGAGACAGTTTTAAAAATTAAAAAAACCAACATCCCATTAAATATTTCTAAAAATATCCAAAATAAGAGAAACCCTCAAAAATATATAAAAAAAAATCTTTTTAAAACTTGATAAAAATAAAAAATACCTGGATTTAGCTCGTATTGGGAGAGAAAACCCTTCATTGTATTCAGTACGCTCACAATAATGTGGGTGAGATTCAACCATAATCATTAGAGCCAAAAATCCCAGCAATTGTGCCTTAAGTACCGGTGCATCACTTTTTGATGTATGGTTGCAATTGTAAGCACTTTCCTTTGACCGTAGAGAGTCGTTATGGTGTGTTCCACCTCACAGTTCCCTTTGGGCCTGATATAACCATACAGCCCAGGCCGATGGTACCACTATTTGATGGATTGTGAGGACGTACGCTGGGTGACATGGCAACACCCTCTATGAGTTTGCTAATACAAATGATTGATAACCAAAAATAAAATTGGAAAGATAAAAGATTGAACTCTTACGGTGTCAAGTTGGTGAATCTTGGGTTTACATTGCATTTCTATGCGTGGTGTGTGCTATTCATCATCTTGTACGCATTCACACTCATGTTCATGAATTGACTATCGTATTCTCTCATGTACTTCCTTTTGGCATCGAGGATGACGACTAGAAGGATTTTGTGCCCAGACTTCATGAGCTTTCGACCTTCTACTATCTATCGTATGTATTCACTGACTCGAGATGTCTCTCTTCCCCAGTCAGTCCCACTTAGTCACAAGGTGAGTCAAACCCAGACTCCCCCGTCTCCCAGCCCTTCAGTTGAGGCAGACCCACACCTCAATTCTTTGTATATTTCTCCTTGTGCCTTTCACAGAGTTCTTATGAGAATTTTTCCTTCCCAGAGGATTTGAGGATCATGGCTAGATGGAAGGATCCAGTCAAGGACAGAGCTATTTAGGAAAAACAATCGCGGAAGGTGGTGGGTCGCAACAGAAGAAATGCAGTTAGGGAAGGAAGGTGGGGGCCATGTGGCATACTGTGGAGCAGCCACATGGTGACAAAAATTAAAATTAATAATAATAATTATTATTAAAATAACTAAAATAATAAAATAGAATATTTAATAAAAATTAAAAAGAAAAAGTAGGAGGTGACACGTTGTGGCTCCAACCCCTATATTGAAAACCTTGCTTTTCCCCAAGAAACTAAAATGAAATGTAGAAGTGAAATGATTTTGGGTTCTGTACCAAGGTCATGAACAAAAGGTGAAAATGGATCTGAACTTGACCTTTGGATTAATAACGTGGCATAACTACTTATTAGAATTAGGTTTTTAGGATCAACCATCTCCATGTTTGTACATGTCAACATCCCCACCTAGCTCAGAAGTCATCTCAGATCAACCCCCTCCTATAGCATCCCTCATAACCACTGAATAGATGTCTCTGGTTTCTGAAAGTTTTTAGCTCTTCCCATCCAGGTTGTTGGACTACCATGCAATCTCCTCCTCAGTAACCCGTCCTTGGGGAGTCAGGTATTTCCTTCTAAGTTAATGAGCTTGCTAGTTCACAATGAATGGGGGGAGAACTCTCTAAGAAGGAGAAAAGAAGTGGAGAGTGACTAGTCTAGACAACTCTCATGTGGAGCTTGGCCGGTATAGCCAAGTCTTCACTAGATCTACAGGCTATATGAAGGTCGGACCGATGTGTTCAAATGTTGTTCTTTTTGGTATTTTCTTTATTTTGGTTGGAATTGTGGTTACTCTACATAGATCTTTTTGTGCCTCGATAGATATAGATAACTTTGATCTGCCCATGTTTTGGGGTCTTTGAGAAATTTGCGCTAGCAGTCCATCCCTCATCTGATGCTTTATTTCAAACTTGTACTATCATCTTGACATCACACTACCAAAGAAAGAGACATGTGGTCTTCCAATAATACGTCTATGTTCAGATAAGTGTGCAGTGTAGAGTACAAATTAGTTCCTTATTCAAGAGTCTACTCAGAATGAGATGACCATGTTTAACACAAAGAGTCAAGTCGAGACATTGTGTTGTGACCTTTGTGACTAAAGTCTAAGACCTGAAGTTCCTAAAATCCTACCTCCTATTGAAGTTCCACTAAAATGCAAGTAAATTAAGGTTAGGTTAAGTCCAACCTCAGTATCTATTCATAACTCGGTTCGAAACCCTCTAACTTTCCACTTTGCTTATGCGTGATATGCAAATGAAATGCAAATGAAGTGCAAGTTTGTTTTGCTGACGATTTTTTAACACAAATGAATAAAAAGCCATTAAAATTTATTTGTGTTTTTGATCTACCTTCTACTTTACAATAATTTTACAAAAGAGTTGTTTACATGAATTCTGTATCTTGTGTAGGTTTTTCAAAGGGAGTATTTACAAGGATTTTGCAAGATTATACAAGTTGTAAACAATATACATTTATTTTATAAAATTTACATGTATTTCACAAAACACAACATTTTTTTATCAATTACTCATATTGTCTTTATTGAATAATATACACATAAAATAAACGAATGTATGAGCTATGGGAAAAGTATATAAGTAATATATACACACCCCTTTATACATAGTGTGTGATATGTCCTCGGAGCACAAAAAGCGTGGAAAAGACATAGCTCGTGCTCAGTGTAAGAGAGTGAAAAGAATAGAAGCACATAAGTTGACATGCACCCTTATACGTAGGTTGTGGTCAGCATAAGTGTAGAAGAAGAGAAAAAATGGGGCAGTCTATGTCATGAGGAGAAGAAATGGGCGAATAAATGTACTTTATGGGCATCTATATACCCTATAATTAGTCTCTGGTCAACCTAAGTAAAGAAAAGGAGTAAGTATGAGAACAGATCGGGTTGGGTAAAGTACAGAGAAATGGATGTAAGGAAGGAGATGCTTGGACATGTTGGGAGTAGCGACGATTCATGCGTTCCCTGAGAGTAGATCATGATATGTTGGGATAAGCATGAATGAGATCTCTTCAACATGGCTAACTTCTCATTTGATCCTACGAAATGCTTAAGTCATAGCCCATTCACGAGAAACAATCGTGCACCATTTGTATGTTATGAAATCTACATTGTGGTTCGTGTGCACTTCTTTAACTATGAAGGGTCTTGTCCACTTGAACTTCAACTTGCCTTGGAAAATATTCAACTTGGTATTAAATAACCATACCTTCTGCCATGGGATAAAACTCTTGTCTTTGATATGCTGATCATGCCAATGCTTGATTTTGTCATTATAGATCAAACTATTATCATATGCATTATTTATTATTTCTAAAATCTAATTTAGGTCCATCTTTCTACTCTGATGTCCTTCATGTGTGTTCCAATTTAGTTTCTTTAATGCCCATTTAGATTTGTGTGTCAACTCAGCAGGGAGATGAGATGACTTTGCATATACCATTCGGAATGGGGAGGTTCCAAGCGGGGTTTTGTCAGTAGTCCTTTATGCCTATTATTCAGGGAAGGAGCGGATTGAATTGGGCATAGTTGTATACCTTTAGAAGACCATCACAGTGTCCTTGAGAATTGTCACTCACTCGAATCTGGTGGACACCAATCTGGAGATGCTTATGGTAGCAAAAGTACTCTAGTGTGGCCTCTGGTGGCTGATGACATGCTTTTGCTATTCGAGTTAGGGAATAATTACAGTCATTGCGACCCGAACCACAGAGCGCAGTCAACAAGGAAATAAGACCACCAAAAAAAGAATCAAACACTCGAAGCGAAGCAAGCGGTCTCGCTAATTTATCTTACCTAGTATAGCTACTAGGGTCGATCACAAGGAGTACGTAACGCAAAAGCTACATAGTAGTCGGGAATCTAAGAAAAGAATAGAAATGGTGATTTTAATATTTTTCAATTATTTTTATGAATTTTTTAAAAAGAGAAAAGAATGAAGAAAGTCATAAATCAATACTCAAATAATTATTTAAAGACTAAAAAACACTCAAAAAAATCCAAACAAAAATATTTTTTTGTTTTTTAAAGTATTCAAATGTTTTGTGAATTTTCTTGGATTTTGCAGATTTTTAATTAATTTTCTAATACAAAGTCAAAAATAGAAACCAATGTACATCTGGAATTTAAAGGCTGATTAAAATTAATTAAAATGCTTGTAAAATTCAAGGAGTATTTTTAAGAGAAACTACCAAACAAATTCTAGCTACATAAAAAGAAAACAAAATTGTTTGTATTTTTATGAATTTTTAATGATTTTTATAAGATTTTTACCATTTTTCAATTTTTATGGGTTTTATAATTGGGAATGAGATGGAAATTGCAATGAAGTTAAAACAACATAGAACAAGCAAACAATTAACTTTTTATAATTTTTCAAGGGTTTTTACTATTTTAATTGAATTTCTAAAGCAAACATGAGTTATTTTTTGTGTTTTTGAATTTTAGAAAATGCTAAATGAAATAAAAAAACAAAAAATTCACCAAAATTCCTACACCTTGGTAGGAGCCACGTGTCAAAATTTCACGATTTTTGGAGTTAAAATGCTTTTTATTAAATCACAAACAATAGGCTCAGCACACGGGGACTAGAATGCAAATAACTTAAGTCTTGGAACCAAATAATAACAAACGCGGGAAAAGTCTGGGGCTCAAACTGCAATTTCTCCCCTAATATCCGCACATGTCACAAATCCGCATTCACATGGGCATATTTTCAAATATGAAAACTAAAACTTCAAACCATAACAGTAAAGAAATCCAGGGTACATATTGCAAATATCCCAGATAACACGTGATGAAGCATGTGGTTCCACGCAGACAGGACTAAAGTGTAAATACAAGAAACTACAGGGACTGGAATGCAAAAAGGTCTAACTGTATACTTTATTTTACAGATTAAAATAAAAATGAAAATAAATGCAACGTAGAATGAGCAATATATGCATGAGGCACACGATGAGGAACGCGACGTGATGCATTGCAACCGTTGATGGAACACGATCGTGCGGCTCTAGCGTGTCAGGTGTCAGATCTGACGACTGTCAGATGTCGAGGGCGTGGCTAGTACAAGGGCCATTAGATCCAACATCTAACGGCCTGACATCTCCAGGCGATGGACGACGAGGATGGCATCTCACAGGTGCGGGCGATCCAACGGTGGAGAGACTCTCTGAATGAACTGGGCAGGGGCAAACTTCGCCGGAGCACTGGGGGTGATCGGTGGCTCCGATGAAGTATGTAGAAGTGCCAAAAGGATCGGAGGACCCTTCCGCGCCGGGTGGTCGGCTCCGATGGAGTGGCTGACAGTCGGATGAGCGTGTTGTCGATTGAGACCTGGGTGAGCTCTGACGGAGGTGGTCGAAGGCGATAGGCGAGACCTATCTCCTAATCTTGGCAATTCGAGCCAAGGTCTTGGTGATCAGGATGCGTGGGAAGATGGAGGATGAGCGGGGTTGTTTATCTGAACGGGTGGACGATGGGGACGAAGCTCCGACTGGGTGGTCGGAGCTGGCGGAGCGGCGATAGATGGCAAACGAAAGATCGACTAGCTAAGAACTATGGAAAGATTACATGAAGGTCCTAAGACGATCCTGAGCTCCAGGGAGGTTGGATGGCGGGGTCTTTGTCTCGACTACGCTGCGGCTGGCGGAGGAGGCTCTTCGCGGCGTTGCTCCGACCACGATAGGTGAGCATCGGCTACACAGATCCTCTTTGAGTGCTAAGAGTGTCCTCCAGTTGCTGTCACCACGGCGGAGGTATCTAGTGTATCAGAAAGGGGTGCGACGCATGCTAACGAGCTGGGGGAGCAAACGAAGACTTTTATAGCGCATCCCAGGTTGCTGGAAGAATCGGATCGAGCACAAACCGAGGGGTGGATCCCACAAGGAATCAATGGGCGAGGATCGTGGATCCCCCTCGATAATCGGAGCCTCGAATCGAAGAAGATAGTGGTCGGATCGGGTCTGGAGAATTTGGAGAAATGTACGCAAAAATCGGATCTGCACGAGGGAAGTCCGGGAGGGGTAATTGACCGGGGTCAACATTCCTCCTGGACTAATCAGAAAATAGAAATCCAAAAATATTTATAAAATCAATTGAAATTAGAAAATGAGTTTAAATTAAAAAGAGTACAACATGAAAAATATTTATTATTTTCCAAACTATTTTTGTGATTTTTATTTATTTTTATGAAAAATAATTTATGGTATATACAATATATTGTATTATATACAGTTATAAAATACCTATGCATTTTGTACATTTATTTTTAATTTATTATTTTTACAAAAATACTCCAATTTGTATTTTATTTATTTACAACATAATATTTGGAGTATAAAATAATTTTTGTTTTATTTTTATTATTTATTTACAAGTATAGAAAAAACAAGGAAAGATACATATTTACATGTATTATATACAAGGTGAGAGAGATTTTCTTTTTCTTTTTCTTTTTATTATTAAATTTTAGTTTTTATATTATTTTTAGAAATATATACAAGGGAATTACAAAATCTTTTTATTTTTTTGTAGAAATAAATTATATACATAAAGAGTGTACATGGTTAGAGTGGCCCTATCTCTCTCTCTACTTATTTTATTTGGCAATCATGCCCATAGTGGGTCCTCTCTTGGGCTTAGGTCACTCAATATTTATTCTAACTATTTCCTTCTTTTCTTTTATTATTTATTCTTTTATTTCTAAACAAATACATGCTAAATATGGAATATTAACAAATGCATGCTTATTGCTAAATTATTGTATTTACAGCTATTTACATGATGCTTTGCCAATATATTTAGCTAAATAAAAGAGTAAAGAGTGCTGAACGAGGCTTCATCACCCACCTATACTTTACTTTTGCTAGTCCCTTAGCAAACACTTATTTGAAAAAGAAGTGAAAAGAGAAAGAAAAAGAAAAAGAAGGAGAATCAAGGTTGATTATTAAACTTGCCATCCTTAAATCGAAGTATGGAGCTCAGTCAGACCTTTGGATTATTAGTTTGTCGTAACATTGTTTGGACTTAGGTTTAAAACTTAACATCCTCTACGTTCCACCACTCCATGGTCAAGACTCGTCAACAATCCAGATCAGAAGAAGTCTACATACACAAACTCTAATGACCATGAATCTTTCCTTGTACTGTGTAAGTGATATGTAGCTCCCCACCTAAGAAATGGCAAAGTGACAACCCCCCTCAACAAGGTAACTCTAATGCCCAAGTCTGGCAACTCTTTCCTCGAGGAGCGGGATATTCCCTTCTATGTTCAAGCGCAACCGGCTCAAGAAGAGGAGGAAGAAGAGAATGGACCATGACCAGTGTAGCCATGTATCCTAGGGAGCCCAACCAGTGTTGCTAAGTCTCCCTACTGTGAGCTTCATGAGATGGGAATGGGTAACATAAGCTTTTCTTTATTTGGCTATATATACATTCCGGTGGGTATTTCATTTTCTATAAAAAACACCACTTTTTTAGAGTTTTTCTTTTTTACACATTTTTTTCGATGTGCATATGTACAACATATCAACATGGTGCAACATATATACATAACAAATTTTTCCTCTTGAGCTAGTCGACTATCTCTCTTTTGAAGCATTATTACAACCCACAACTCTTGTCTTTAGACCTCAATGCCTCCAGATCAAGTTGAGACGCACTTCCTTCACTAAAAGAAGACGAGAGGTTCCGCCTAGAAGTACTACCCTCGTATGCTACCCCAAGCCAAAGAAGACTACCTCCTCACCACCTCATCCGTAGAGAGCTATGTGTAAGGTGCTGGTGCAAGTAAAGCCATTATATGTGAGAGTCATGTGTGCATTGGTAAGTGTTATACTTAGGCTCATCAAGATGATATATGATCATAGCCTAGGGGACTCAAAGAATTAAGTCCCAATGGACCTGACAAGTCTCAATCCTAAGCCCTACAAGGTTCCTCTTAGAGTTAGGTGGATTAAGGTCTTAACCGAGCTCCATTTTCCAATTTAATTCCAGGATAGTTTAAATGTCAACTATGATTCAGAAAAACTGTACAAGTATATTAAAAAATGCTTTTATGCAAGTTTTGAAAATGTGCAACACTTTTAAAAAATGTTTGAATGAATGAATGCATGGATGCAGAAGTTTTGCAAAATATTTGCACGCATTTACACAAGGGTTTTTGCAAACCTTTTGTTTTTCAAACATTTTACAAAAAATTTGTACTATATACATAGTTTTGATATCAAAATAATTACAAACAATTTACACAAAACATTTTTACAAACATTTGTACAAAAATAATTTTATAAATAGCTATGTATGTGCAATAAAGAATTTTATGTACAAGAAAAAATTTTATGGTTTTTTAAGATAAAGGTTTCTAGTCATTTTATTTATTAACACACTCACACAAAGTACGAGTCATTTCTAAAGTATATATGAAATATATACGACACCCCCCTATACTTAGCTCAAACGATGTCCTCATAGTGGGTCAAGAGCGATGAAGAAGACATAACACGTGGTTAGTATAGGGAAGTGAAAAGGAATGGTATACTACAACGACGAATCAAATAATAGAATGAAAAAAGGATCTCGGTGTTTCCCCCTATACTTAGGATCAAGTAATCCTAAGTATAGCAGACTGTACACAAAGGGAAATCCGCGTAGAAGAATGTACAGGGTCTACCTCCCCTATACTTAGGGTAAAATATCCCTGAGTATAGGCAGCAAAAAGAGGTAAAACGAATCAAAAGAAAATCAAAAGTCCGGTACCCCCCGATACTTAGGGTAAATACATCCTAAGTATAGCATAACCAAAGATGCAAATGGGGTGTTGGAATGAAGAATGGTATGATATGGACATCTGGATCTATACAAAGGCAGAAGACAGTGATAATCAGGCGTGAGATGCAATAGATGTGAATCAAAAGACCACATCTTTCGCGAAATGAATAGGGGCAGCATCAACGACCAGTGGCTCATGATCTAGATATGGTTTGAGTTGCTTCCCGTTAACACGAAAGGTAGACTCAGATGACATCTCATATATGTCAATGCTTCCATTGTCATGTACCTTTCAGACCAGGTATGGTCCCTTCCATTTGCTCTGCAACTTCCCTGGAAATAATCTAAACCTAGCATCGGACAACTATACTCTTTGATCTAGCTCAAACTGCTTGTGGTTGATATGAGAATCATGCCACTCCTTCACTCTCGTTGTATTGTAGTCTGCTCGAAAAGGTTGCATCTCTAAGCTCTTCCAGGGCTGCCAATTCTGCCCTCCTCTAGTCTCCTACACTCACTGGATCCAAAAGTATGTCTGTGATAGCCCAAAGTGACTTATGCCTAAGCTCAACAGGTAAATGGCAGGGCTTGCCATAAACGAGGTGAAAGGGAGATGCACCCAAAGGAGTCTTGAAGGAAGTCTGATATGCCCACAAGATCGAGTCAAAAAGATGTGACCAATCCTTTCGATCAGGGCGGACTACCTTCTGCAATATAGTCTTGATCTCCATGTTCGACACTTCAACAAGACCATTGGTCTGAGGATTATATGGAGTGGCTACTCGATGGTCTATGTTGAACCCTCTAGCAAGGGCCTTTACCTTGTCGTTGACGAAATGAGACCCCCCGTTAGATATCAACGCTCTAGGCACCCCGAACCGTGAAATTATATTCTTCCTCAAAAATCGGCACAAAGTCTTAGCATCTGTGGTTCGGGTGGGGATGGCCTCAACCCAACGACTCACATAATCAACGACCAACAGAATGTACTCAATCCCTGACTCTTAGGGAATGGACCCATGAAATTGATGCCCCATAAATCAAAAACCTCACAGAAGTGAATGGGCTACATCGGCTTCATATCACGTTGTCCACAAGTACCCATCCTCTGACAGTCAGTACACCACTTCACGAATTCATCAGAATCATTAAAGAGGGTAGGCCATCATAGGCCGTATTCGAGCACTTTATGTGCAGTTCTCCTCCCAGAATGATGTCCCCCTACCTCAAGCTTGTGGCAGTAAGTGAGGATACTATGGTGCTACTCCCGAGGAATGCACAGATGCCAAACGCTATCCCCTCCTTCATGATAAAGGACGGGATCCTCCCAATGGTAGAACTTGGCCTTTGCGAGGAAGGTCTCAAGTCGCTTCCTGGGCCAACCTTGTGGAATATTCTTGGCAACAAGATAGTTCATAATGTCAGCGTACCACGGGAGTGAGGTGATAGCAAGGATCTCCTTATATGGGAAGGTCTTAGATATAGGATCGGTCTGCTTAGAATCCTCAAGATTCTCTAATCGAGAGAGATGATCCACCACCATATTCTTGACTCCAGGCTTATCCTTAATCTCAATATCAAACTCCTGGAGTAGAAGGATTCATCTACTCAGTCTCACTTTGGCATCCTTCTTTGCCATGAGGTACCTGATGGCGGTATGGTTTGTGAAAATAGTCACCTTTGATCCAATGATGTAAGATCTGAACTTATCTAGGGCAAAGACTACGGCTAGCATCTCCTTCTTAGTGACAGTATAGTTCCTCTATGTGACATCCAATGTACGACTAGTGTAGTGAATGGCAAATTGCACTCCATCCCTCCTCTGTCCCAGCACAGCCACTTTGGCAAAATTGGAGGCATCTGTCATGATCTCGAATGGGAGAGACCAATCAGGCAGCTGAAGGACAGGAACATCAACAACTAGACTCTTGGGAGTCTTAAATGATGCAAGACACTTAACTTCCACAATGAACTTAGTGTCTTTGGTCAGCAAATCAGTCAACTGTCGGGAAATCCTACTGAAATCATGAATGAAGCGTCGGTAGAAACCGATATGCCTAAAAAAGATGTAATTGTCACAAATTGGACAGTGGACTGAGTTTCCTAATGATATCTACCTTGGCCGGATCAACCTCCATGCCCCTGTTGGAGATATATGACCAAGCACCATCCCTTGTGTCACCTTGAAGTGAGTCTTCTCCCAAGAAAACACAAGATGGAACTCGATGCATCGCTAAAGGACGTGGTCTAGGCAATCAAGACAAGCATCAAACCCATCACCATAGATCGAGAAGTCATCCATGAAGAACTCCAAGCACTAACCCACCATGTTCGAAAAGATGGACAACATGCACCTTTGGAATGTCGTCGGGCGTTACATAGACCAAAGGGGATCCGTCTGAAAGCATATGTCCCAAAGGGATAGGTGAATGTGGTCTTGTCAAGGTCTTTGGGCGTAATGGCCACCTAGTTGTAACCGGAGTACCCGTCAAAAAAGTATTAGTGACTCTTCCCAGCTAGCCTCTCTATAATCTGATTAGTAAAAAGCAGCAGGAAATGATCCTTCTTGGTGGCCTAATTCAATCGTCTGTAATCCACACAGACGCTCCAAGAAGTGGGTACCCGGTAGTGATCTCCTCTCCAGACTCACTCACAACTATAGTGATGCACGTCTTCTTGGGTACCACATGTAATGGACTAACCCAGTTGGAGTCAGAGATGGGGTAGATAAAAACGGCTCTCGACCATTTCGAGATTTCCTTCATGGCAACCTCTCGAAGGTTCGGGTTCAGCCGCCGCTGGAACTCACACGATGGCTTGTCGTCCTCTTCAAGATAGATATGGTGGGAGCATAGGGTCGGACTTATCCCCTATAGATCATCTATGCTCCATCCTTTTGCCTTGTTGTTCTTTTCAATAACCTCCATCAAACGAGATTATTTCTATGCAGTCAAATCCGCTGAGATAATGACTGGGTGCCTCTCATGCTCGCTCGCAAGGAGCCTATACTTCAGCGACTATAGCAAGAGCTTCTTCTCTAGACAACTGGGAACTGGCGGATCTGGTCTCTGAAAGGTCTGAGTGAAAGCAACCAATTATGCATGGGAGAACTCTCACTGATCATGACAAGCAGGTAAAGATTGCTCTAGTGATGTGTCTATGCTCTGAATAGGATCAATCTCCACCCTAGCTGTTGGCTCTGTAGGAATCAGACATGGAATAAACTCATAAAACTCTGCCCAATCAATATCTGACTCTGAGGGATCTACATCTGAATCAAAAGTAGTATCTACTGCCTCTCTCTCCTGAACGCGATCTGCTGCCTGAAATGTATCCTCTACCAAGAATGCGCTCTCCAAGATCTCCTCTACTGGAATCTATGCATTAATGGCATCTGAAGGTGAGAGAATGGCTCGTGAAACTGGTCTGACAAAGCTGCTTCATTGTCTGTGATCACAAAGTCGCACTCCTAGTGGACATCTCGCTCCGCCTCTGTCGTCTGCTCTGAATCACTGAGCGACTCTGAGAAAAAGCTGAATCTCACTCTCTAGTCTCATCGATCATCTCTATTTGTATACTCTCGCCCTTGACGCGAAAGTATACCTTACCTCTATCATGATCGGACATTGCCTTGGATGTGGCCAAGAACAAGCATCCTAGAATGATGGAGGTATCGGTCACAGACTCAAGGATCTCCATGTCCAACACAACGAAGTCCACAGGGAAATTTAGGCCCTGAATTGTGATGACCACGTCCTTCAGCAACCCCTTCAACCTCTTGATAGATCGATCAGCAAATTGAAGGACCGTCCTGCTTTGTCAAAGAGGGACCAACTCGAATCAGTCAAGAAAGGTTACCGGAAGAAAGTTGATAGAAGAGTCGTTGTTTAATAGAGTCTGATCGAACCTCTGCTCATGTATGCGACATCTGATATAGGGAGCTCCTACATCTAGTCTCTTGGCTGGCAAATGGTTATGGATGGCGAAGCAGGTGGCTCGAGTGAGCACATGGATCTCTGAATGGTGGTTCCTCCTCTTCTTGTGAATAGTGGTCTTCTCTCTAAGGTTCCTCTGGAAGAGAGGGATGTGCTCCAAGGCCTCCTGTGGAGTCAGTTGTATCTGGAATCCGTCTATCATCTGCTGGTTGAACTCTAGCTGCTGAGATTTATTTGGATTTTCTCTTTCAGTCCCCTTAGCCATGCGGAGTGCTTGAGGGAAGGGGACGGCTGGGCCCTCCTCAGATGGAGGGCTAGGATCGGGTCCCTGCTGCTATGGCAAAGTAGAATCCATACATATATCTCCATGAATCGCAGATGGACTCATAAATGAAGAACCCTTTCCTTTATTACATTTTCTAGAATAGTCCTGAGACACAGATGCAAAAGGAAATGCAACAGAAGTAGAATGGGTGGCCTCAGTACCACCCGTGACATCTGGACTCGCGGCATCAGCACCAGACTCTGGCTCAGCATCATCTCTGGTCGCAACAGCACCACCTCCTGCACCTAGTGAAGTGGCGGCCTCAGTACCGTCAGCTGGATCAACATCCTTGGTGGCATCAGCACCATCGTCATCAACATCATCATGAGCAACATCAGCACCGCTCTCCTCCTCATCTGTAGCTCATGAGTCTGCATGTGGTCTTCGCTCAGATGAGGTGCTGCTGGCTAGCATCCTACCGCTCCTAAGTGTAAGAAAGTCAGCATCAAAAGTGTATGCAGAAATATCACCAAGTGAATCACTAAGAGTGGTAACCTCTGTATACTGTAAGAATTTCCTCTTGAGGTTGTTCGGATTCGGCTCGATCTGAGCGGGTATGGCGGCCTTGCCCTTTACTATCTCCCTCATCTCTTGACGGAACTCGTCGATCTCCCGTCTGAATGTAGCCTGCAGCTCGGAGATAAGGTAGCCTAGATCATCTAAAGCTAGGTTCTCGTAGGCGGGCCCAATAGAATCGGACGGGTGGCCTCTCTGAAAGTGAGGCTGATGTTGTGATGGATGAGGGGAATACTGGGGATGAAACTGTTGAGGCTGCTGTTGCTGCCTCCACGACTGTCCCTGCTGATGGGGAGAAGGACCCTGTTGTTGGTAAGGTGGATGTGGCTGTGGTTGTGGGAAGTGGGGCTGTTGTTGCTAGCTGAACTGGACACCCTGAACTGGAGGCTGCAACTGGGAAGAGGTACCTCTGGTCGACCAACGGAATTCGGGATGGTCTCGTCAGATCCCAAGCTAAGGTCAGTCATACCGAATCCCGTTGACTTCCATCAACGGCTCCTGGTCGTAAGTGGGTGGCGGGATAACTGCTAGGGGCTGATCCTGCTGGTAGACCAACATATGAGTGTCTGGAGATGGTGGTGGTTGGACATATTGCTGCTGTTGTTGTTGGTACGGCTCCTCCTGTATGTGGTGCACCTGTCGGTAGTGGGCAGAGGGCTGGGTCGAGCTGCTGCTGCTGGGATCTGCCTGTGACCTGAGACAAGGCTGAGAATCCGCCTGTGCCTCCTGGAGACACATGATATGGGTCTTCAGGTCAGTCAGCGTCTGTGCCATCTTATCTATCGAGACATGCCCTGTCACTGCTTCTTCTCAATAAGCTCGATGCAGTCTAACTTCTCGCTGATGATCCCCATATCAACATTCGTCGACTCTGCCTGTGTTGCAGCTGCTGATGATGAAGATGGACCAACATCGACACGTGCTATCCTCTGATAAGACACGGCCTGTGGTGTGGGCTTTCCCTATGCATATAGTTGGGTCTGGGACATAACTGTGTTGTTCTCCGCTATCTCCTCGTAGATGGCCCAGACCTGATGCTCATCCTTCGCGAAGTATGAGCCCCCACAGGATGCATTTACTAGCAACTGAAACTCCGATGTAAGCCTGTAGAAGAAACTCTGGACAAGGTTGGGCTTGGATATATCATGATGAGGACACTAGTCTATGTGCTCTCTGAACCTATTCCATGCCTCATTAAATTGCTTGTTGGGAAGCATGGTGAAGTTGTTTATTAGAGCTCTGGCTGCATTCGTCCGATCGAGTGGATAGTACTTATTCAGGTACTTGTTCAGGAGATGTTACCATGATGTGACATACCTCCCTAGGTGCTTCAGCCAGTTGGCTGCTCTGTCTACGAGCGAGAACAGAAATGCCATCATTTTGATGGTATCCTCGTCCAAGAGTCGATCGTGGACCGTGCTGCAGATCATCTCGAATTTTTGGAGATGGAGGTGTGGCTCTTCGGTGGCGAGTCTGTGGAATCAGGGTAGAAGCATGATGGTCTTAGGCGGGAGCTTGCAATCTCCCAAAATGGTTGGTTGTTGAATCCATCTATGGGTCAGAGTTGCACCAGGGTTATGCAACTCTCTCATCGGTCGTACAGGTGTTGCTAGCTATGCTGGTCCTTAGAGTTGTTTCCTCCTCCACCGGCTCTACGCTACTCGTTGTCTGCTCTCATCTGCTCCATCTCTCGGCGCATGTCCACCATGAAAGCCCCGTGGTCTCTGATCTGACGGTGCATGGTCCCCAGGGAGGCTAATAGGGTGTTGTTGATGGCACCCAGATTTAATACATAGGTCTGGTTCCTGCTGGGTCCATCGGTGTGCTCCTCACTATTGTCCATGGTCTTTACAAAGGCAAAAGACCCATACTCAAGTGCTTTAAAATCATAAAATGTTTGTTGTTGTCTCTGCTTGGGCACCTCAGGATTGGTAGAAGGGTGGTCGAGGGGGAATAGGGTGGAGTACAACTCGGGTTCGGAGAGCGGGTCTCGACTCTCGCGAACCAACCTAGATGAGCGGATCGGAGTGCTCGAAAGCGGTGAAGCCAAAGGCTGCCTAAGGGACCTCCGGCATATCATCATGATGTTGCGAGTGAAGGCGGATGAGATCTGGAAAAACACACAAGATCAGTCGAGCAAACCCCTAATTCACCTACTCACGCAGAGCTGATGACCGTAACGGTTCGGTCTTTTATCTTGCACATTTTATTAGGTGATCAGACAATCTTTTAGAGCGATTAAGCGAGCTGTTGGGAATCCAACACTCCCAGTAGACTGTCCTGATCCCAAGGCTTGGTCTTTCCCAGCCAGTACAAGTCGCAGATCGTTTACCAGCTGCTCGATCGACTCGCTCTATTAAGGATATCGTGGTCCGCTTTACCAGAAATCGGAGTGATCCTCACTAGAGAACGACTAACCCGAAATCAATAGTCTGAGGAGAGGTCGGATATGGCTCTATCTTAGTGTAAGGGTCACTCTATCGCTCATCCAAACCAGATAGTGAGGGGATTACTCTCCCAAGACACAAATGTTTTATGTGCGGTGTCTTTCAGGGTCAAATGTGTCTTATCAATCCCAATTTTATAATATTTCTTCTTTTTTTATGTATTTTTCAAAGCAAACAACCCCTAACAAATTTTTCTATTCTCTTGGTTATTTTAAGTCCAAAAATAGGGGGAGAAGTCGAAAAAGCCGATGTGCGATCAAGCACTATGATGCATGTAGAGTAAGAAATACGTACCTGACTCCAGCTCTCTACATTCAGGGTGATCTGTGCATAAAATAAAAGACTGTAATAGAACTACCTATATGATGCAAGAAGAAATCGGCCATAGACAAATAATTTCTACTTGACAAGAACAATAGCTAACGGGTCAATAAGAGGGGCCGGGGTCCGGTCTCTGATGCCGATCGGTGTCCACCACAACGGATCCTACCAGTGTTGTATATAGCCTCTAAAGACACGTGACCCCTCAGGTGACCGAGTTAAATTTTTATTTTGTGATTTAAATATTAAGTCCAATTATCGATCTATAGAAACAAGCAATCGATTAAGGTTGGGGTCACAATCAAGCAAAAATCCTAAGTCTAAGGGCCAAAAACTTCGAGAATCAAAAAGAAAAGAAAAATGAAATAAACATAAAACCGACGAAAAATCAACGGTGAGGTCCCCCGAGCACATCGGTGCTCGTCAAAACAGACCTCGAGATCAAGCTAAGTCTGAGTCCGAGTCCTGACCTATATTATTACAACAACAGTATAAATAAAAACTAAGCTAAACTACGCTCACCGAGTTCTGCTCCACCTCTTCTACGCTCTCCTATAGCTCGATGCAGAAATGAGCTGCCTTCAAGTCACTCGGATGCCTCGACGCTCCGAAGATCGCCGCTCTCGCTTGCCGGGCCCTCGCTAGAAGGGGAAACATAAGATATGTCAGGACACAGTTAAAAATAAAATAAAATAAAATGAGAGAAAATAAAGCAAAAAAAAAAAATGAAATTCAAAAGCAAAGAAAAAGAAATAAAAATATAAAAACAAAAATAAAGAAAACAAAAATAAAGAGAAAGAAAATAAAAAAAACTGCAAACGGAAAATCGACTACTAAGTCGTGCTCCCCGGCAACGGCACCATTCTGATGACACGCTTTTGCTATTCGCGTTAAGGAATAATTATGGTCCTTGCGAGCTGAACCACATAGCGCAGTCAACTAGAAAATAAGACCACCAAATAAAAGAATCAAACACTCGAAGCGAAGCAAGCAGTCTCACTAATTTATTTTACCTGGTATAGCTACCAGGGTCGACCACAAGGAGCACGTAATGCAGAAGCTACGTAGTAGTCGGGAATCAAAGAAAAGAAAAGAAATGGTGGTTTTAATATTTTTCAAAAATTTTTATGATTTTTTTAAAAAGAGGAAAGAATGAAAGAAAGTCAAAAATCAACACTCAAATAATTATTAAAACCAAAAAGATTCAAAAATTCCGAACAAAAATATTTTTATGTTTATTTAATATTCAAATGTTTTTTGAATTTTCTTGGATTTTTCAGATTTTTATTTAATTTTCTAATAATCAAACAAAGTCAAAAATAGAAACCAATGTACAATTGGAATTTAAAGGCTGATTAAAATTAAATAAAATGCCTATAAAATTCAAACAATATTTCTATGAGAAACTACAAAATAAAATGTATCTATAAAAGAAGAAAACACATTTTTTTAATTTTTATGGATTTTTAATGATTTTTATAAGATTTTTACTATTTTTCAATTTTTATGGGTTTTATGATTAGGAATGAGATGAAAATTGCATTGAAGTTAAAACAACATAGAACAAGCAAACAATGAATTTTTTAGAATTTTTGAAGGGTTTTTAATATTTTTAATGATTTTTCAAAAGAAAACATGAGTTATTTTTAGTGTTTTTGAATTTTAGAAAATGCTAAATGAAATCAAAACAAAACCAAAAATTCACAAAAATTCCTACACCATGGCAGGAGCTACGTGTCAAAATTTTGTGATTTTTGGAGTTAAAAAGCTATTTATTAAATAAAAACAAAATGCTCAGCACACAAGGACTAGAATGCAAATAACATAAGTCCTGGAACCAACTAATAACACACAGGAAATGTCTCGGGCTCAAACTGCAATTTCTCCACTAATATCTGCACATGTCACAAATCTGTATTCATAGGGGCATATTTGCAAATATGAAAACTAAAACTTCAAACCATAACAGTGAAGAAATACTGAGTACATAATGCAAATATCCCAGATAGCATGTGACGAAGCACGTGGGTCCACACAGACAGGATAAAAGTGTAAATACGAGAAACTACATGGACTAGTATGCAAAAAGGTCTAACTGTATACTTTATTTCACAGACTAAAATAAAAATGAAAATAAATGCAAGGTAGAAAGAGCAATATACCCATGAGTCACATGATGAGGCGCGTGACGGGACGTGTGGCAGCCGCTGATGGAACACAATCGTGCCGCTCTGGCACGTCAGGTGTCAGATCTGACGGCTGTCAAATGTCGAGAGCGTGGATGGTACGGGGGCCTTTAGATCTGATATCTAACGGTCTGACATCTCCAGGCGATGGACGGCGAGGATCGTGTCTGGAAGGTGCGGGTGATCCAATGGCGGAGAGACCCTCTGAATGAACTGGGATGGGGCGAACTTCGTCGTAGAACCGAGGGTGATCGGTGGCTCCGATGAAGTATCTGGAAGTTTCAAAAGGATCGGAGGACCCTTCCGCATCAGGTGGACGACTCCTATGGAGTGGCTGATGGTCGAATGAGAGTGGCGTCGCCTGAGACATGGGTGAGCTCCGGCAGAGGTGGTCGAAGGCGATCTGAGTGGTCCTTGTGCTCGTCAAGACCTGCACGAGAGAGCTTAGACTCGGAGCAATGCTCCAGTCGGGGTTATTGGGCCTAAAGTAGAAAGAAGCGGTGGTAGATGGGAGGTGGGTCTCCGGCGAAGGCGATAGGGGAGACCTATCTCCTAATCTTGGCAATCCGAGCCAAGGTCAGGGTGATCAGGATGCGTGAGAAGATAGAGGATGAGAGGGGATGTCGATCTGAACGTGTGGATGATGGGGACGAAGCTCCGACTGGCTGGTCCGAGCTAGCAGAGCAGTGGCAGATGGCAAACGAGAGATTGACTAAACGGAGGAGCTAGGAACTATGGAAAGATTACCAGAAGGTCCTAAGATGATCCTGAGCTCCAGGGAGGTTGGACAGCGGGGTCTTTGACTCAACTACACTGCCGCTGGCGGAGGACGCTCTTCACGGCGGTGCTCCGGCCACGATAGGTGAGTGTCGGCTACACAGCTCCTCTCCGAGTGCTAAGAGTGGCCTCCAGTTGCTGTCACCAAGGAAAAGGTATCTAGGGTATCAGAAAGGGGTGCGGCACGAGGAAACGAGCTAGGGGAGCAAATGAAGACTTTTATAGTGCGTCCCAGGTGGCTGGAAGAATCGGATCGAGCATGTGAACTGAGGGGTGGATCCCTAAAGGAATCAACGGGAGAGGATCGTGGATCCCCCCTCGATAATCGGAGCCTCGAATTGAAGAAGATAGTGGTCGGATCGAGTCTGGAGAATTTGGAGAAATTTGCGCAAAAACCAGATACGCACGAGGGGAAGTCCGGGAGGGGTAGTTGATCGGGTTCAACATTGCTTCTAGACCAATCAAAAAATAGATTTCCAAAAATATTTGTAAAATCAATTAAAAATAGCAAATGATTTTAAATCAAAAATTATATAACATGAAAAATATTTATTATTTTCCAAACTATTTTTCTGTGATTGTTATTTGTTTTTATGAAAAATAATTTATGGTGTATACAGTCTATTGTATTATATATTGGTACAAAATACCTATGTATTTTGTACATTTATTTTTAATTTATTATTTTTACATAAATACTCCAATTTTGTATTTTATTTATTTACAACATAATAATTGGAGTATAAACCAATTTTTTTTATTTTTATTATTTATTTACAAGTATAGAATAAATAAGGAAAGATACATATTTACATGTATTATATACAAGGTGAGAGAGATTTTCTTTTTATTTTATTTTTTTAATTTTTGATTTATTTTTAGAAATATATATAAGGGAATAAAAACACCTTTTTATTTTTATTTTTGTAGAAATAAATTATATACATAAAGGATGTATATGTACATGGCTAGAGTGGCCCTATCTCTCTCTATTTATTTTATTTGGCGATCAGGCCCTTACTGGGCCCTCTCTTGGTCTTAGGTCACTCAATAATTATTCTAAACATTTCCTTCTTTTTCTTTTATTCTTTATTCTATTAATTTTGCACAAATAAGTGCTAAATATGGAATATTAACAAATGCATGCTTATTGCTAAATTAGTGTATTTACAGTTATTTACATGATGCTTTGACAAGATATTTAGCTAAAATACAAGAATAAAGACTGTTGAATGAGGCTTCATCAGTGGCCTATGCTATTTAATGATGCGGTATCATTTGTGAAGCACTACACAAACTACCAAAGATTGGTAGGGACACTTATAGCTAAAGACTGCATGCCCCTGAAGTTCATTCAGATTGCATATGTATTTGATGCTTGGGGCATCGATTTCATGGGGCCTGCTCCTAATAGTCAGGGGTACGAGAACAACCTTCTTGCCGTTGATTATGTGAGTCATTGGGTTGAAGCTATCCCCACCCAATCTGCAGACATTCATACAATTTGTCAGTTTTTGAGAGAACATCATATTGTAGTTCATGATTTTGAAGATACTAATATGAGACGAGGGTAGTCACTTCATTAACAAAGAGGTCAAGAAATTAACGAGGAGTATGACATCGAGCACCGAGTCGCATCTCCTTATCATCCCCAGACCAATGGCATGGTTGAACTATGAAACAGAGAAATCAGGACGATTCAGCAGAAGCGTGTGAAGCCAGACAGAAAGAACTTGTCCCAACTCTTGGACTTTGTCCTCTGAGCTTATGAACCCGCTTACTAGTCTCCATTGGGCATGTCCTTACAACATACTGTGTATGGAAAACCATGCCATCTGCCTATGGAATTGATTCATAAACCATGCCATCTACCATTTCGACTCACCAAAATATGGTCAGAAAAGAAAAGAGTATCTTAACAGGATCTTGAAATTTCGAGACTATGCATATGATAACACCTTGATATACAAAGAGAAGGTTAAACACTGGCATGACTAGCACATTAGATGAAAGATCTTCGAGACTAGACAGAAAGTGTGGCTATTTGACGCAATGTTGAAGATATTCCTGGGCCAATTAAAGAGTAAATGGCAGGGCCATTCAGAGTGCACGAAATGCGTGACAATGGAAGCATTATAATATCAGAATTGTCGGACACACAACTGTTTGTTATCAATGGCCAATTACTTGAACCTTACCTCGAGCATGACACTTTCTTGGTTGTTGTCGACTCAGTCAAAGTGATATGCAAGGAAGAAGCATCCACAACATTAGCAGCATCTAAAGATTCAGATAATGTCACTCAAAAACTCTTCCTTTACGTTTTCTTTTTTCTTCTTTTCTTCTATTGTATTTTCTATCTTTTGCTTTATTTTCCTCATTCATTACTTCTATTCTTAGGATATGCTTCATCATACGTATAAGGGAGAAGAATGATGTACCTTGTTCAGTCTTTGTATCACCGCATGTCTCCTCTCTTGTTGATATTCCTTTCTATAATTAGGGATATCTTTCCTTGAGTATAGGGGGAGACATGATGAATTGTGAGTTGTTCATTCCCACCTTCGGCCCTTCCTGCATGTAGATAAAGTCTGCTATAGTTAGGATTATTTATTCGTAAGTATAGGAGGACGGTTGGCTTCTCATTCTGTCATTATTCATTGGTCGTTGTAGTATAAACCCTTTTATACTTAGCACGAGTTATGTCTTTTCTTCTCTCTTCAATTTATGAGGATATAGCTCAAACTAAGTATAGGGAGGTTGTATATACGTTGTATATACTTTAGCAATAACTAGTACTTTCATATTTTCAATAAGTACGCCAAAAATATACTATATATAGATATACAATTCATTAAGTAATTAATAAATTGATGTCTATTATTCCTCAAATCATTTTTTATATACTTATTAATAAATCATGTAAAAATGTTTTGTTAAATGTTTAAAAATCTATGTGAAAAATCTTTTGAAAACTGTTTGAAGAATATTTTGTACAATGTCTTCAACCTTTGTAAAAATATTATGTCTGTAAAAATTATTTACTTTGTGTGAAATAAAATATTTTTTTAAAAACCTATTTGTAAATGGTTTTTAAAATGGTTGAAAAAATGTTTGAAAAATCTATATATATATATATATATATTGTTTGAAAAACCTTAACAAAATGATTTTCAAATGCTTTTAAATGATTGTAAAATTATTTGCAGAAATTATTTTGGATTATAGATTTCTAAATTATTTATAAATCCATTTTCAATTAAATTTGAGGAATATATACATCTTGCAAATAATCTCTTCACAAATTGTATATACATACCTATATAAAAATAATAGCTAATATTCAGTCTGTAAATCCTTTAAACCTCACTCCATGTAAATAAAAAGAGGTACACCAGTATAAATAGCTGCACATACCTCCTTTTTTGCCAAAAATCTGTTGTTCTTAAAATCCCATAAACATTTGCAAAAACTTTTGAAAAATTGTTAAAATTTGAAAATCCTTTTTCAAAAAAATACATAAAAATCTCAAAGTTTAAAAAACTATATCACAAAAATATTTTCTTGCATTGTACATAGCATTCGCATTTCGGAATAATATGGACAATTGAACAAGTCCAAATACAGTCTGAAGATTAGAGCTTGGAATTTACCTTAATACAACAAATTTTAGAGGAACCCATTGAGGACTAGAAGTTGAGATATTTAAAGATACCTTTTCTTATTTCTTTAGGTTGCATAATACTATGTTCACGAGTCCATTCAATCTGCTTAACTAGGACCCTTCGTATCATCCGCATGACTCTTGAGACAGTGACTAACTAGAAACTCATACCTAGCACTTAGCTCAACTCAGATGGACTGTTGAAAAATCTTGGAGTCTAAGTCGAGAGAATGCAAGGCCGCTTCGTCAAGGGTGGCTCAGGAACCACTCTTGGGGATTGTCAATGCCAGTACTCTAACCCACTTCTTTTGATAACAATGATATCTTACGATTGGAGATGGATTGAAATAATGCTTCGGATGAGGAATGGTCTACCGGAACTTTTCCAAGACCCCAAACTAGTGGGTGGAACAAAAGATGCTATATCCATCAGGGCATAAATAAGAATGCAAAAGTTGTATAAAGTAAAAGAAAATATCCAAAGAATCCTATACCAAAAATCCTGCCAAAAATTTAATCTTCAAAAAGGCCTTCTTATTGGTGAAGAATTGGTTGCTCTGATCGACTTCATAACAGAATGAAGACCACTGGCCCATTCCCACTTCTCTCCCTATTCTTCTGACTTCTTCCCAACTTCAATTGTAATGATCGGGAGCACTTGACCATATAAGGGAATATCTGTCTCCACGAGGACGAGTTACTAGAAGAGAAGATGCCTTGATGGTTTAATGGTTTTGTCTGCGAAGAGCTAAACAAACTAACACACATGGTTCTATAATTTCAATGTAGCTAGTGTTTGCGACTGGGAGGATGGTTCTGACATGGCTATGAGTTGGGATAGATGTTAGGAGTATGGAATATGAGGGTTTATCACCCTATCCGACATCATTTTGGTTCTAAACACACCATTAATCCAAAGACCTTCTCTTTGCTCTAAACTTTTATTTTGTTAGGTACTAGTTTAAAAGTCGACACTTATTCAAAATTATTTCTTTTCTTTTATTATATTTTATTTTTGCGCTCTTTACATAAGTGTTTGCCAGGGACTAGCAATGGAAAGTATAGGGGGTGATGAATCTCCATTTCATCAACTTTGTTCCATCATTTTGGCCAAAGAAACCCTAGTTGATGCATGTAAATAACATTATTTTGTACAGATTAACATTTGTTTTTTGTTCCATTTATTATATATAAAATATTGTCTTTAATGAAAAAATTATAAAATAATGGAAGCAAAAGAAAAAGAATAAAATGCCAAAGGTATTTTATGGCCCTAAACCCTAGGGAATACGCAATTTGATGACTGGGTCGACAAGGAATAAAGTAGGGGACATAAGGGCCAATAAATTCAATAAATTCCTATCCTTTAATTCATCAATAATGCATTCTTGGCTCCTATTTTATTTTTGATTATTTTTTCCTCAAAATAATAAACTTTGTAATGAAAGTTGTAGATAATAATATATAGAAAAATACAAAATTTAGTTTACACAAAAATAAGATACAGTGTACCTTCTATACCCAAAATAAAAAGCCAAAACCCAAACTTCCCAGACCCATATCTCCTAAATAAAATTCAAAATGTATTAAAATCACTTTAGTTGTATACAACCTTTTATAAGCTATTTAATGAAAGTAGTTTCATATTTTTTTGGAGTTAAGGTATGAAAGTTAGGTTTTGAACCCTTATTGTATATTATACCCGAATAAAATATTCATTTTACTTATTTTTATTATTTTTACAATTTGATATTATTATAATTTTGCAAATAATATTTTTAGTATATGTACATATTTAAAACACTATAAAATCATAAATAAAACACTACAATAAAATATGTATACTAAATACATAGATGAAATGCCTATGCAGGTACCTATACAATAAGTACTAATATCCATTTGAGTATACAAATAACATCGGAAAAATACAATAAAAATATATTTGTATACATAAAAATACATTATATATCAAATAAGAGAAATAAATAATAAAATAATATATACAAAAAAATAATTACCCAAATTATAGCTTTATATACCTATAAATATTACCTTAAAAATTCACTTGTAATAAAAAAACTAAAAAAAATCATATTAAAATACTACATAAATAAATATATTTTTATTTTATGACCAAAAATTAATAAAATCATTTACCATTCTTAATTAATTAATTTCGAATAAAATGGATTGTTTTGTCCTTTAATGTCTCGTGTCGACCAATCTTAGCATTCTGTGTGTTGAGCTCGTCAGGCATGTCGTTTCCCTGCTTTTACTCCTTTTTTCATGCTCGATCCATTAAGCCTTTTCATTGTTTCTCCATGCCACAATTTAGCCCAATCATCATTGATCTTCTCCTAGTCCATGGATCCCTTGTACAAAGACCAAATTTTTCCCAAACCCTAGGTCAATAAGGATCGCTACTTTGTCTATAAATAAAAACCTCTGCTCCTCCTTTGCCTCTTGATCCCTATTGGAGCCCCAGATCCCATCCTTGTGTGATTGTCGGAGGCCAGGTGATAGTTGATACCTTCCCCGTGCTTGGAGTGCACCGGAGAACGAGGAGGAGAGGCGATCCTTAGCGTTGGTTCATCTTGTCCTGATCCATGCCCACCAGCTGGTATAAGAGCTACGTCTTTATAATTCTTAGGTAACTTTTGTCCATATCGCTCATTTCAAGCATTCTCTTTAGTGTTTTAGCTAGAGATATAGCATAGACTAGTTTAGTTTCTTCACTAGAGATCTAGAGCTCCAGCCACTATTTCACCGCTCGTGACCGTTGTTCTAACCACCATGTTTAACCCCTCCTCTTTCCCATCACGTTCTTCATCTGATTCATCACCTAGACCAATCTGAATGCGCTATGATTCAAGAATCGAAGTTCCCCCTCCACCATATTCCTGAGCTTTGCCATCTACCTCATCTATCGTGCATTCCAGCTTCATTTGTGGTCAAGGTTCATAGCCTCGAGCCCCAGCATCTTTACATCCAGGTCATGCACTAAACGGCACTGTCCTGTGCCATGAAATGCACCTGAAGAGGTTCATCGAGTGCTCCAGCTTCCTTGACATACCACAACCACATTATTGGGTCTTGGACCTTCTCGAGCTAGTCAGTCATTGTGGACGAGCCTCCCGATCATGTAGCACACAGAATCGTCGAAGAAGACCTCAGAAGGAGCGAGCATTTCTTGATCGAAGATTGGGGGAGGTCTCTTCTTCCTTGTTCTTCGGGACAAGCAAATTTCATATGATGAAGAGGGCGCCTCCAGTTTTAATCCCAGTCACCCATTTCCCGCTCCTTTGTGTTGTTGATGAAGAGCCACGATCAGATCTTAAGAATCAATTGCCAAATGAGTATCACAAGCTTTGTGAGTGGCGTGGGGCACGTGGATTGTTTAGCACCATCTCTTGGTGTTCCTTTGGGGGGTAAATTGCATACCCTAAATATTTTCATATTTATTTAGTAATACTGTAAATAAAATGTATAGTTTAAATAAATGTGGAAATTTTGCATACTGACCCATGAACTTATTTTAAATTGTAAATGGGCCCAGTCCAGCTCAGCTCACGTGTCATCACACGTGAGCTGTGAAAATTTCATGTATACCATTGTGGGTTTTGAATTTATATCTAGTCCAATAAAATTAAATATACACTATATATTTTTTGGAAAATTGCACATGAGCCCCTGTCTTTAATTTTATTTTCATATTTGCCCTTCCCACATCAATTTTTGGTGCTTAAAATTCATTTATTAAAAATAGCACCTGTGCTCCAAAAATTTGCAAAAGTAGGGTTAGATGTCTGCTAACACGCATGCATTTTCACATTCTATATTTATTTTGGTATTCATGGCATTCACTATGCAGATGTAATAGATACATGCTAACCCAAACCCTGAGAGAAGGTAAAGACTTAACTTGATTGACCAGGAATAAAGTTGGGGGAGATAGGGTCTTTATTCAAGAAATTTTAAAAAAATTTATGTACGATGTATATTTGTATACTACACAATTTTATTTGTACATAAATTGACCTCATACAAAATATTTTCAAAATAAAAGTTGTAAATAATAATGTTTCCTTATAAATAAAAATAATTGCACAATCTATTCATGTACAAAATAAAAGCAATCACACTTGGAAAAACCCACTAAATAATAATTGAAACACCAATTCCGGCTTCATATGAACTCAAATTGAACCAAACTCTCTTTCATTGTATTCTAAATTAAATTATATTAAAAATGGTTGTGATTTCATAATTTTTGGAGTTACGAGTGAGAAGTTAGTTTTCTAGGGTGGTTTGTGTAATCTTCCCATGTATTTTGTACATATTGTATTTGTAGATTTTTGTGAATATTTTTATTAATATTTAAAATAAACAAAATTTAAAAAAAATAATTAATTTGCTTATTTACCCATGTAGATAATGTCATATATGTATATAGCATATGTTAATATTAAATTTTCTAAACTAACTACCACAAAAAATAAAAAAATTAACATTTAATTTTCCAATAAATAAAGAGACGAAAATACAAAAAAATAGTTAATTTTTGTAAATATTTATTAACATTTATCCTTCTTCTTTATCTCATTTCAAACTTTCTTTTTTCTTATCTCTTATCCGGATCCAAAATTTAAAAATTCAAATTTCATTCTTTCTATTAATATGGCTCCTCATCCATCTTTTCAACTGGATCAATCTCTGGTGAGAGATGCCTTTTCTCCAAGCGTTATCTTGTCGCAGAGAGGTGCCCAGCCTCCAAGCCATCCGGTGATAGCTCGTCGACCTTTGTCGAGGTGATCAAGGTCTTTTTCGCTCCTAAGGTAAGATCCATTTTCTCTTTTTTTATCACAGGTTAATCGTAGTTTAGTTCTTGCATTTGTTCTTCATTGTCATTTTTTTAGATTTAATAAAAACATCATGATTTGATTCGCCAATGATCCAATATTTTATCTCACTTTCTCTATCTCTACGTGTTCGTTTCTACCTTCCACAATCTCTCAACTCCGGCCATGCATGGTGGCCGGAGACTCGGATCCATTCCTCATTTCTCACCAGATCCCCATTCAAATCTTCCGTTTTGATTTTGAGGATCAAATCATCACGCTCGCATCCTAATTTGTCTATAAATAAAAAGAAAATTAAAAAATGTTTTCTTTCTTTAACATTTATTTTGCAGGATATAAAAAAATAAAAAAAATAAAAAAAAAACATTTTTTTATTCTCTATTTTTAATTTCTATATTTTATATTTAAAAAAATAAAAAAAAAGTTTTTTCTGATTACTATTTACTGTTTACAATTGAATATATAAAAAAATAAAAATAATAAAAAAATGTTGGTGGGAAGCCACCTCCTCCGCCGCATTCAGCACCATCGTCTTTGAACGCCGTCAACCTGCACCACCGGTGCTGCCAGAAGATCATCTTCGCCGCATGTTCCTCCAGATCTAAGGCACTTTGGTAGGAGCCTGACCCTTCATCCTGAGCGGAACACTGCCATAGTCTAGTCAGCTTCCCGCGTCGATCTGTCGTAGTCACCCAGACAAACTGCTAGAACCGCTGAAGCCGCACCACCTGGAGCTACCATCAACTTCCAGACCTCCACCTATCGGCGGCCAACCGCCGCCTGGGAGCCATCTTGTCGCCATCCTCTCATGCGTATGTCTCCTCCATTGACCGTGGTAGAGCCGCACCACCTACATCGTGCTCCGTCTGTAGATCGCCGGCGTCGATACCACAGCCGCCAGCTGCGACGCTAGTACGCCAGGCTGCTACGCCTCTCGCTGCCGTTCGGAGCGGCCGCTTGCCATCATGTGCCACCTACGGGAGAGAAGAAAGAGGCAGCACACAGCTTCTTGTCCCCTTTTATTGGTTGAAAAATACAAAGACTGCAAATAGAACCCTAGGGCATTAAAATCTTGAGAAATTTACAACTCTTCCCTTGAAGGTTATGAATTCCAAAGGAACCCCTACTCTAACTCAAGCACGTGCTTGGCATGCTTTTGCTAGGTAAATTGCAAACATTTCCCTCTATTTTATTTCTATTATTTATTTGATGAGCAAACATTGAATAACTTCATTCCAGTCCATATTTTACATACTTGATTTTGCTTTCTTTTCTTATTAAAATAAATGTTTTCTTTGGTCAATAAAATTCCCAAAAATCATGCTATATTGGTGATGTGCTTATCTTTTTAGCATAAATTTTTTATTGCATTTTGTCGTTGTTTAATATTATTAAAAAAAATAAAAACCAGTGTCTTTTTCTCTTCCTGAAGATAAAAAATTCATAAAAATTTGAATATTATTCAAAAAATTCCAAAAAATAGAGCAGTTTCAGTTCATTGTCATTTAATTTCTATCCAAATTTCACGCATTAATTCTTTTGAAATCCAAAAAAATTGAAAACCATTTAAAATCTTATTAAAATCATAAAAATTTCTATGAAAATCCAAAAATCGTGATTTCAGTTCCTGTTTGTAGATATTTGTATATATTTCATCATAAAAATAATTGCAAGGAGTTTTAGGCAATTAAAATATTTTTAAGTTGCAAATTTCTCCTGGCTGTGCATTTTGTTTGATTTTTTCCACAACAATTTTTTAAAATAAATATAAAAATATCTGAAAATTCTACAATAAAATCCCAAAAATATTTCAAAGTCTTTAAAACCCAAAAATATTTTCTCTGATTTTTTCTGATCATTATTGATGTAATTGAAAAATACAAAAAGAGTTTGGTGTGCATAGTTCATATCTTGTGCATATTGTTCTTTATTTGAATTTAAAAAAATGCAAAAAATAAATCAATAAAAATTTGAAAATCAGAAAATAAAGAATAAAAAAATTGAAAAAATTGAAAAGAGAAAAAGTTCCACAAAACCAAGGATAGTTTGCCTTTGAGATTCTTACTTTTTCTTTTAATTGATATTTGATTAATTGAATTACCCTCGGGAATTGTAGCTCCCTGAGTTTGATCCTGTCTGTTATACAGGTAAATAAGTAGCAAACATTTCTCTTGCTTCATTATTCTTTTTAGTTAATTTTGAAGCTTGAAAAAAAGATGAAAAAACTGTTTGTTTGTCGTGGGAATTTTTGGGGATAACAACTTTCATATATAAAATTAATCGATCCTCGAGATATCATGCTACAACAAAATGGCGCCGTTGCCAGGGAGGCGTGGCGAGGGTAGTTAGGTCTCTCTTTTGACCTGCTATTCTTTGTTGTAAATATCTATTTATATATTTTTTTCCACATTCAATCCATTGTTCATATTCACTATTTCATTTCATTTTTTTCTGCTTATATTTGATAATTGTGTTTCTTACACATTCTCTCTTTTCTTTTTTTGCGAGGGCCCACGGAGAAAAGGAGGCGATCCTAGGAGAGCCGAAGCACCCAAGCGACATGGAGGCAGCTTGATTCTTCAACGAGCCATAGGATAGCGTGAGAGGAGGAGAAGAAGAACTGAAGGAGACCCAGAGAGAGAGAGAGAGAGAGATTTCATTTATTTTTAGCATTTGAACAAGTGTAAATGGACATTCATTTGTTGTGGGGTCTGTTTTGCCATGTGCTGGTTCACTTGGGGGACCTCACCGGTTTTGTTTTCATCACCTTATTTTTCTTTGTTTCACGGGGATTTCGTGAGCTACCTATTGATTTTGTTAATTAATTTGCTTCAACCAGGTAATTAATTTGGTCCAAACACCCTAATCATGAATTTCTGTACCTATAGAATAGAGCGTAATTTGGACTTAGTCAAATTAACTTGTTCTTGCCCGTTAATAGAAGCTATCATCCAGGATGGTTCACTTGCATCATATAGTTTAGTTTATTTTTCTATATTTCAATTCTACGCTGATCACTTGCATGTAGAGTGCTGGCACCAAGGTATGCTTCTCTAACCCCTTCATGCATCATTGTTATTAATCGCGCATTGGAATTTCCGATCTCCTTCCTTATTTTCACTCACATAAGTTAAAAAGGAAATTGGACACTCGGTTGGCGATTCTTTGAAAATATTTTAATCCAATGATGACTACATAAAATATGGGACTGCTAAAGAAAACTCGACCCTAAAATAAACACAAGGAAAAATCATTGTTTTGGGGAGAGTAACCCCCTCATTGTTTGGTTTGTATGTAGCTAGAGAGCGACCCGCACACTAGATAGAATCACGCCCGAACTCTTTTCAAACTATTATCTTGGGTTAATCGTTCTCCAGTGAGGATCTCTCCGGTAGCCGGTAAAGAGGCCCATGACATCATTAACAGATTGAATTGATCGAGCAGCCGGTAAACGGTCTGCAATTCATACTGGATGGGAAAGATCTAACTTTAGGATAAGGCCAGTCTCCTGAGAGCATTGGGTTCCTAATAGCTCGCTTTAACTACTCTGGTAGATTGTATTATCACCAAACTCGAAAATTGACAAGATAATTGACCGAACCTTCACGGTCTTCACATTGAGGTGAGTTGGTGAATTGGGGGTTTGTATTGTGTTTTATTATTTGTGTGCACACTCGATCCTTCCGCATATTTGCGCCTTTTTCTTACATAACTTGACTTGACCATCATGTTCTCCCAATGCCCATCTTTTGTTTCGGAGATGGCCTACTGGAGTTATTTTAATCTAATCTTCGCAGACTTCTCGCACTCTCCAGCCGATCCACCTTCCTTTTTTCCAAGATGACTTTCCTTTTGATTTTGTGCATATCCGCTTAACCCATTATTTCAGGAATCCGACGATGATTTTCACCCACCCTCATTCCACTCACCCGACTCTGGGATTTTGGAGCCACCTTTCATGATTAGCACACTTGAGACATTGAACCATATGATGGAACATATGAACTCGAGGATTAGCAATCTATTATCATAAATGAGAGCCATAATGTTGCTCCATTGTTTGAGGATATGGATTCACTTAAGGATTAACATGAGAGCTTACTATCGCCCAAAATACAAAAAAAATGAGTCAATTTTAAAAATCCAAAAAGATTCTGAGAGACGCATTATGATTCATTTTGTGAGAAGAGGGCACCCATGCCAAACCATATTCCCATACAGTCATACACCACATGTCACTACCTTGACACCCAGGATTCCATTATACAGACTGCTCTTGGAAATCCTCGTGTATATGCTGATTCTGATCTCTTCCCTTGTATGGAGGAGGTCCAAAAATTCAAAAAAAATATTGATTGAATCTGAAGTGGTAGCCACCCTTCAAGAGATCATTAAAGCCCCCGCTTCAACAGGTCATGACATATTTATCTGCTCCTCAACAAAAGAAGATAAAGCGGAGGAGAAGATCTGAGCGTCACATCTTGACCATGGCCAGTGCCTGCGCCATTTCTCACCATCTGCATTTTAAGAAAAAGGAACATTGCCATATCTCTTGTGAGTTGCTCAATCTCTGACCATTCTCATGATAACACTCTCCTTGACGGCGGTTCGTCAAACAATATAATACCGTTCTCTAGTGTACAGTTTCTTCATCTTGGGCCACTCAAGAAAATCAGGATGACGGTTCAATTTGGTGATGGATCTATCAAGAGGCCGAAGGGTATTCTAGAAAATGTTGTCATTCTTATTCAGAGCATGAATTTTACTTCAGATTTTGTCATATTTCCCATGGAGAACTCCACCCCTGTGGATCACCCTCTAATCATACTGGGATGGTCGTTCCTCGCCTTTGCGGGAGAAATTATAGATTATGGTTCATAAGAGATTCACTTCCATTCTGATGTAGGGAGCGATGTGTTGATCACTACGCCCACTATTGACCAGAGACATGCATCCCATAAGAGTGTGCACGTGTTAGACAACCCCAAGGACCTTGACCTTTATGATAATATCAGAGATTCTTGTTATATGATGGATGATAATGAAACCCAAGAATTCTCTTTAAGGAGGAATACTCGAAAAGCATAGACCATGGAGTTCCCCCTTCTGGTATGTGGAGATGCATTGATAACATCTGCAGGATTTACACGATAGACACCCTAGAGCGGAAGGCAGAATCTGAGACTAAACATGACGAACATGATTTGACTACTTTCACTAATGAGTCTGTTCCTATTCACTCTAATTCAGATGAGACTGATAAGGATAAATTTGTTTGATTGCTTTTATAAAGGATTTTGGGCCTTTTGATAAAGAAGATGATCTAGTAGAGGATCGCCAGGCTGAAATTGAACTTGTTTTTTCTGATAATGATTTCGATCCACCTTTCTTTGATGTTTGATGGACATCCCAAGCAGGACATGACCATGCTACTTACAGTAACCGATTCGTGCCTGCACACTCTGAGACTGCTGAGGATACATTCTTGGCCGATCATGATCAGTTCATATCTAATGATAATCCCAATATCGACCTACACCTTGTCAAATCCATAGCTTAGAGGTCCCGCAAGAAGGTTCATTTTCGACCTTCTTGACCTTTGTACATCCACTCCTTCTGTATATCCTTTTGTTTCACTCTTTCTTCTTCCGTTTTATCATTCACCCCCTCTCCGTGTGTGTATATATGCTATACTTAGGATGTGCTTTATCCTAAGTATAAGGGGGTGAATGATTTGTGTTGTTCATATTCGTCATGTTCATCACTCTTGTTGTTGCCTATACTTAGGGTTACTCTACCCTAAGTTTGGGGGGGTGATGTTGTTCATATCGTGTCTTTTTATTATTTTTCAGTCTGTACATTCTCTGCATCTGTTTTCCCCTTTTGTAATGTTTACTATATTTAGGATTACTTGATCCTAAGTATGGGGAGATCACCAACTTCTCTTCTTTTTATCTTTTCTTTGAGTCTTTGTTGTATAGGAGTCTTTTCCCCTTTCTATACTTAGCATGATTTATGTCTTCCTTTGCCACTCTCTGATCAAAATGAGGACATGTTTCGAGCTAAGTATGGGGGGGATGTCATATATATTGTATATATACTTTAGACATAACTCGTAATTTAATGTTTATTTTTGGGGATATGTATATAATTTTGTAAAATCCACATGTGTAAAAAAACCAAAAAAAACAAAAATGAAAACAAAAACAAACAAAAACAACAAAAAACAAACAAAAAAACAAAAACAAACAAAAATAATTCTTGTATATACTTGTATATATTTTACTAACCCTCTTTCTTTTTTGAAAAAAAAACTACAAAACCAAACATCTATAAAAACTTGCATAATTAAAAAATCATTCTTTTACATATGCATATTTCTCCAAAAATCCATAAAAATTTCAAAATTAGAAAATTGTTTTTTAAAAAATGTTCTTTTCACACGTGCATCATTTTTTTCTAAAAAAAGCTTTTTTTGCATTATTTGTATTTTCTTGCATTTGCATGTGCATTTTTTATGATAGTATTGACATTTAAACTAAGTCTTGAATAAAATTGAATAATGGAACTTAGTTGGGCCTTAATACACATAATTTCAGAGGAACCATATAAGAAATGGAGTTAAGACTTTCATGTCCTGGTGACTTAATTCTTTGCGTCCATAAGACTATGTTCACATGTCATCTTGATTAGACTAAGTAGAACATTTAACAACACACGCATGATTCTTTCAGACCGTGGCTTATCTTGGACAAGCACTCTACACGTAGCTCTTCATGTATGAGGTAGTGAGGAGGCAGAATCTTTTGGCTTGGGGTAGCATACGAGGGTAGTATATCTAGGCGGAACCTCTCGTCTTCCTCTGGGGAAGGAAGTGCATCTCAACCTGGTCTAGTGATGTTGAGGTCTAAAGACAGGATGCTGTGGGCTTGCAACAATGCTTCAAAAGAGGGATAGTCTACTGGATCAAGAGGAAAACTCTTTATGTACATGACGCACCTTGTATATACTATAAAAAGTATGGAAAAATGCAGAATGTTCAAAAGTGGACATGCCTGACTGAAAAGTAAAATGCCTGTCGGAGTGTATATACAAGGATAAAAAAATTAATAAGAGCTTCAAAGTCAAATATTTGTAAGCTTGCAGTGGGTGACTTGACTACACTGGTCATGCATCCATGGATAGGTAGCTACATCGATTACCGTCCATCCTTTTCTCCATCCCCTCTTCTTGAGTTGGTTGTACATGAACTTTGACGGGAATATCTCCGCCCCTCGAGGAAAGAGTTGCAAGATCGAGGAACTAGAGTTACCTTGTTGAGGGAGGTTGTTTCTTTGCTAGTTTTGAGATAGGGAGCTATATCTCATTTCCACGTACAAGTAAAGATTCATAGTCACAAGAATCTGTGTATGTGGACTTGTTCTGACCTGACTGTTGCGGTGACCGGAATAGGAGTCCTGTGGAACTTAGACGTTGTGAGGTTTTAAATCCATCTCCCAATAAGGTTCCGACACCCTAATAATCCAAAGATCTGGCATAGCTCCACACTACAATTATATGAAGATAAGTTTAATACTCAATATTGTCCTAATTTCTTTATTTTCCCTTTCTTTTTCTTTTTCTTAACTTATTCTTTCAAATAAGTGTTTACTAAGGTACTAGCAAAGGTAAAGCATAGGGGAATGATGAATCTACGACTCGTCATCTTTATTCATTTATTTTAGCTTAAAATCCCATATAAAACACATGTATATAACATTAACTCCATATTCTTACTAACTTGAATCTTTATTTAAATATTGTACACTTCTTGCCATTTTAACCTAAAATAAATAAAGAAAGAAAGAAAGGAAAATAAAAAAAATAGGAAGACTGTATATGTATAATTGAAACAGGCTGAACCGAACCTCGAGAGAAGGTCAAGACTTGACCTGATCGACCAGGAATAAATTGGGGGAGATAGGGTCTTTATTCAGAAAATCCAAAAAATTTGTGTGCGGTGTATATTTGTATACAACACTATTTTATTTTTACCAAAATTGACCTCAAACAAAATAATTTTTAAAACAAAAGTTGTAAAAAAAATGTTTCCTAATTAATAAAAATAATTGCACAATCAAATCATGTATAGAATAAAAGCAACCATAATTGGAAAAGCCACTAACCAATATTTGAAAGACCAATTCCAGCTCCATATGAACTCAAATTGAACCAAACTCACTTCCGTTGTATTCTAAATTAAATTATCTTTAAAAATGATTGTGATATCATAATTGTCTGAGTTACGAGTGAAAAATTAGTTTTCTGGGGTGGTTTGTGCAAATTTCCCATGTATTTTGTACATATTGTATTTGTAGATATTTGTAAATGTTATAATAGTTATTTAAAATAAAATAAAATAAAAAGTTAAAACAAAAAAAAAGTTAAAAAAAATTAAATAATTTGCATATTTACCCATGTAGATAATGTCATATATGTATATTGCATATGTATATATTTAATTTTTTAACTAACTACCACAGAAAAATAAAATATTTAACATTTAATTTTCCAATAAATAAAGTGACGAAAATACAAAAAATTAGTTAATTTTTGTAAATACTTTCTTTAACATTTATCTTTCTACTTTATTATATTTCAAGCTTTCTTTTCTCTTATCTCTTATCCCCATCCAAACATTTAAAAGTTCAAATTTCATTCTTTCTATTAATATGGCTCCTCATCTATCTTTTCAACTGGAACAATCTTTGGTGAGAGGAGCCATTTCTCCAAGAGCTATCTTGTCGCGGAGAGGAGTCTATCCTCTGAGCCTCTGGTGACAGTGCATCGGCCTTCGTCGAGGTGATCAAGGTCTTTTCCGCTCCAAGTCAAGATCCATTTTCTCTTATTTTATCCTAGGTTAATCGTAGTTTACTTCTCGCATTCGTTCTTCGTTGTCATTTTTTATTAAAAAAACATAATGATTTGATTCGCCAATGATCCGATATTTCATCTCACTTTCTCGATCTCTACGTGTTTATTTCTACTTCCCACGATCTCTCAACTCCGACCACGCATGGTGGCCAGAGACTCAGATTCATTCCTCATTTTTCGTTGGATCCCCATTCACATCTTCCATTTCGATTTTGGGGATTGAGTCATCATTCTCGCGTCCTAATTTGTTTATGAACAAAAAGAAAGAAATAATAAATAAATGTTTTCTTTCTCTCTAACATTTTTTGCAGAATAATCAAAAAAATAAAAAAAAACATTTTTTTATTCTTATTTTTTAATTTCTCTATTTCAAATATTAAAAAATTGTAATAATAAAAGTTCTTGCTGATTATTGTTTACTGTTTACAATTGAATATATAAAAATAAAAATATTTAAAAAAACGCTGGCGGGAAGCCAACTCCTCCACCGCATTCAGCACCATCGTCTGTGAACGCCGCCAACCTACACCACCGGTGCCGCCTGAAGATCACCTTTGCCGCACGCCCCTCCAACACTAAGCCACCTCCGTTGGAGCCCGTCCCTTCATCCTGAGCAGAACACAACCGTAGTCCAATGAGTTTCCTGCACCGATCCACCATGGACACCTAGACAAACCGCTAGAACCACTGAAGCCGCACCACCTGGAGTTACCATCAACTGCCATCCCTCCGCCTATCAGCGGCCAACCGTCGCCTGGAAGCCATGTCGTCGCCATCCTCCTGTGTGCACCTCTCCTCCGCTGACTGCGGCGGAGCCATACCTCCTACACCGCTCTCCGTCTATAGATCGCCTTCACCGGTACCACCACCGTCATCCGTGATGCTTCTCCACCAACACGCAGCGCCTCTCTCCACCACTCAAAGTGGTCGCTCGCCATCCCGTGCTGCCCGTGGGAGAGAAGAAAGAGGCTGCTCACAACCCCTTGCTCCTTTTGTTGGTTGAAAAATATGAAGACTCCAAAGAGAACCCTAGGACATTAAAATATTGAGAAATTTACAACTCCACCCTTGAAGGTTTCTGAAATTCCAACGGAGCCCCTACCCCAACAAACATTGAATAAGTACATTCCAATCCTTATTTTACATACTTTATTTTGCTTGCTTTTTGATGAATCTGTGATTCATCACTTCAAAAGTCAAAAATAGAGCATTGTTCCCGAGTAAATAGAGGCATATTTCCCTTTATAATGCATAAATAGCATTCATGCATGCATACATAATACATGCATTTTAGCAGACCATTTGCATTTAAATAAGAAGCCAAAACCCCTTGTAAAATATCCACTTACCAAAATAACCTCTTCCTTTTAATATGTACTCCTTAGTTAATAATATAGGGAAGAAAGACAAAAATCCCCCTTGTAAAATAGCCAATAAAGCCCTAGAATCCCTGGATCAGAAAATACACATAAATCCTTCATACAAACTCCGAAATATGTCTACTCACTCTTAGAATACTACACATTAAAAGACCTTTAAAATGAGACTAATTTCATCCAATTTGGAGCTCGTATGAGAAAGTTGGGTTTTTTGGGCCTCTTTGTATACTACATGTATGTATATTTGTATTATTGTATTTATGTATCATATTTGACCTCATTCCTATCTTTGGTCAACATGAAACTTGTAGATCTCATCGAGATATACAACTTTCATGTTTGGAGTTTCTCCAAATTCGGCTCCCTCTTCTCTCTACCTTCATTTTTTGGTCCAGCCAATCATAGCAGGCCACGTGGCGCCCTCTGGTTGCGCCACGTAGCCCGCTGCCCTTGCCTCATCCGCCCGCAGCCACAGCCGTTGGATTACCTTCCTAATCCAACGGCCAAGCCTTCTCCACGCGCACTCTGATTTCCAGCCGTCTGATCTACCTTAGCCTTTGATCTCATCCGCTCATTAGCGCTTTAATCTCATCACGCCACATGGCAGCGTGTGCGCTCTTCGATAGCGCCTTCATCTCTTCATCTGAGCCGTTAGCCCCGCAGGCACCTGGACCACCCGATTAAATATCCGACTCTTATCTTAGCCATCCATCAGCGCCGAGTCCTTAGCGCACCACGTGGCGCCCACTACACCCTCATATCGCCACGGCCAAATCTTCATCCAGCCGCTACTCTCCACCTTGATCACCACCGTTGGATCAAGATCCAACGGTGGAGACTTCGTCTCCTACCTCTGGTGCCCCTCTCTCCCACGTTCTCTGCCTTGCGGGAGGGTCACCCCCTTCCTATTCTTGGTAGCGCTCCGTCCACCGTCGCAGAGCACCACACCCTCCACGATGACCCCCACTCATCCCTGATCCTCGCCAGCCACTCCATCACCCACGTCGACCTCCAGCTCTCTCCCACGAACTCCGTAAACCTCGCCCCATCTCCATTCCAGCCGAGACCTTCATCCTTAAAATACCCCCTCTCCGGCCAATTTCATCCCCATCAGCCCCTTGTGAGAGATACTCCGAGCTCGAAGCTTCCAGTTGGTGACAGGAATTGCAAGTTCCTCGAAGCGAAGACGAGCATCTTCTCCGGCGAGATCCTCGGCCTCCGCCGAGTCGCAGCCCTCCTCCGTCGAGCTGCTGCTTGAGCTCAGGGCCCCACCGCCCCTTCGAGCGACGACCTGGAACTCAAAGAAGAGCTCCAATCCCTAGGTGAACGCCTCCATCCCTTCTTGATCTTCTCTTCATTTCACTTCGTTTTTTTCCGCTTTTTACTAAGAACACTATTTATGAATTTATCTCGAAACCGTTCGGATCTTTTAAACATGGATTTAAGCAAACATACAGATTTCGTTGGGGCGTTCCCTACTTGCGAGTAGTTCTGGATGTAGTTCCCTAGAACGCCCGAATGCAATGAAAAATTGGCAAGGGCCGCTACATCGCAGCCTGGATGTAGTTCAAAATTTACAAGGGTTCTCGCATGAGGAACGCATGCGGGTAAATAAGCTAGTTCTGTTGCATCACCGCCCGGATGCAGTCCAAAATTTACAAGGGTTCTCGCATAATGGACGCATGCGAGTAAAGAAGTTAGTCCAAAAGAGATTGCAAAGGAAGTTACGGATTGGTAGTTGGAATATCGGTACTTTAACTGGAAAATTGATGGAGATAGTGGATACAATGGAAAGAAGGAAAATTCATATATTTTGTCTTCAAGAGACTAAATGGGTTGGAGAGAAAGCAAGGGAGATCGAGAAGACAGGCTTTAAACTTTGTATTCAGGTAAAGATAAGGGCAGAAACGGTGTTGGAGTGGTTGTTCATAAAGATTTGAAGGATTGTGTGGTTGAGGTGCAAAGATTTGGGGATCGGATTATTTTGCTAAAGTTGGTGCTCGAAGAAGAAATTCTGAATATCATCTCAGTTTATGCACCGCAAATTGGTTTAGATGAAAGGACTAAACAAGCTTTTTGGGAGGATCTGGATAAGATTTTACAAGGAATCCCACAAAGAGAGATGGTTTGCATAGGTGGAGATCTTAATGGACATGTGGGAAAAGATGTTTCAGGGTATGCAAGTGTGCATGGAGGACATGGTTTTGGGGATAGAAACGAAGAGGGAAAAGTCATTCTGGATTTTGTAACTGCATATGATCTTTTCATAGCAAACACTCTTTTTAAGAAGAGGGAGGAGCATTTAATTACTTATAAGAGTGGCTCAACTAGAACACAGATAGATTACTTTGCGTTGAGGAGAAGAGATCGGTTGTGTTGCAAAGATTGCAAAGTAATCCCTGGAGAGAGTTTGACAACCCAACATCGCTTGTTAGTCTTGGATTTACAAATAAAAGGGCCGGTAAAGAAAAGGAAGGTTCCTAAGATCACTAGAACTAGGTGGTGGAATCTTCCGCTGAAGCAATCAAGCTTCAGGGAGAAGGTTTTAGAAGACTTATCTTGGGATTGTAGCGGTAGTGCAAACGAGATGTGGGAGGCGGTAGCATCTTGTATTCGAAAGGTAGCCAAAGAGATGCTAGGCGAGTCAAAAGGAGGAGCTCCGGGTCAAAAGGAGGCTTGGTGGTGGAGTGAAGGGGTGCAAGAGAAGCTAAAAATTAAAAGAGCTTGCTTTAAAGCTATGTCTAAGGATAGAACAGAGGAAAATGTCACAAACTATAAAATAGCGAAGAAGGAAGCAAAGAAGGCTGTAAGCGAAGCTAAGTCAAAAGCTTATGAGGTTTTGTATAAAAATCTCAACTCTAAGGAGGGCCAGAAGGATATATTCAGGTTGGCCAAAGCAAGAGAAAGAAAGACCAAAGACCTTTCTCAAGTGAGATGCATTAAGGACGAGGAAGGTCACGTGCTTGTTACTCAGAAGGATATAGAGACTAGATGGGAGCAGTACTTCCATAAACTTTTCATTGGAGAAGGAAGTAGAGAGATCACTTTGGGTGATCTAGCTAGTAGTGAAAGTTACTTGAATCGTGCATGCTATAGACGAATACAATGAAAAGAAGTAGAGGAGGCTTTGAAGTCTATGAGACCTGGGAAAGGTGTTGGACCAGATGACATCCCTGTAGAAGTATGGAAAGTTTTAGGTGAGCGTGGTTTGACTTGGCTTACGAATCTATTCAATGTTATTTGGCGAAGCAAGAAAATGCCTGAAGATTGGAGGAGGAGTATCGTGGTGCCTCTTTATAAGAACAAAGGAGACATTCAAAATTGTTCAAATTACAGAGGTATCAAGCTGATGAGTCACACTATGAAAATTTGGGAACGTGTGATCGAAAGAAGGTTGAGTTTAGTTTCCCAAGTAAAAGAAAACCAATTCGGATTCATGCCAGGTCGCTCAACTATTGAAGCCATCCATTTGCTGAGGAGAACAATGGAGATTTATAGAGCTAAAAGGAAGAATATCCATATGATCTTTATTGATTTGGAGAAGGCTTATGATTCCGTCCCACGAGAGGTACTATGGAGAGTTTTGGAGAAGAGACAAATACCTGTCCTATACATTAATCTCATAAAGGATATGTATGATAGGGCTTTATCTTGTCTAAGGACCCCGACGGGGAAGACTGACTATTTTGATATCAACATTGGTTTACATCAAGGTTCAGCTTTGAGTCCATTTCTTTTTACTTTGATTATGGACGAGTTGACAAGTCACATTCAAGATGAGTTACCTTGGTGTATGTTATTTGCTGATGATATTGTGTTGATTGACGAGACTAGAGATGGATTAAATGAGAAGCTTGAGGTTTGGAGACATGCATTGGAGACTAAAGGCTTTCGTATAAGTAGGGCTAAGACGGAATATATGGAATGCACCTTTGATGGAAGCAATGGTGAAGGAATCGAGGTGAAGATTGGTGACGATAACATTCAGAAGAGATATTCTTTTAGATATCTGGGATCTATTTTGCAACATGATGGGGAAATTGATGGAGATGTTACTAATAGAATAAATGCAGGCTGGCTAAAGTGGAGAGGAGCCTCTGCTGTTCTTTGTGATAAGAAAATCCCTTTAAAAATTAAAGGAAAGTTTTACAAAGCAGCCGTGAGACCTGCTATGCTTTATGGTTCTGAATGTTGGCCTGTGAACCATAGACATGTGCAGAGAATGGCTGTAGCAGAAATGAAAATGCTAAGATGGATGTGTGGACATACACGTAAAGATCGGATTCGGAATGATGCAATTAGAAAGAAAGTTGGTGTAGCTCCGATCGAGGATAAGATGCAAGAAAACCGCTTAAGATGGTTTGGTCATTTGCAAAGAAGGTCAACTGATGCACCGGTTAGGAGATGCGAGTGTTGGGATGTTGAGCCGGCTAAGAGAGGGCGAGGACGGCCCAAGAAGTGTTGGAAAGAGACTATACGAAGGGATCTTAGCTTTTTGTATATAAGTCCGGGATTGACCCAAGATAAATCTGAATGGAGGCGAAGAATCCATGTAGCCGACCCTACTTAATTGTGGGAAAAGGCTTTGTTATTGTTGTTGTTGTTGATTCGTCGCTTACGGCCACCCGTTCGCCTCCATTTCACTCCACCGAGCTCCGCATCGGAGCTCCCATCTTCGCGGGTACCTTCATGCCCTCCGACAACGCCTTTCATCTTCCAGCAAGCTCAAGCTCCGCCACTTGGCTGGAGCTCTTTCGCCAGACCACCTCAGTACCCCTTAGGCCTCTCCGATCACCTTCACTCCTCCACGAGTGCACGCACAAGCTTCGGCTCTTTCTCTAACACTTGCAGGTATTGTTTCGTCCATTGATCGGAAGCTCGCCGGAGCTCTTCCTGAGCTTCTCCACCGTCGTGCTCCACCGCCTATCTCCAGCTCCTGAGTCCACCATTATCTTCGCCGCACCTTCGAGCATCATCTGGGAGAGCTCCGAGCAATCGGAGAGCTTCATCAACGCTAGGAGGAACGGGCGGAGGGACGACCCCTATGCCGGAGCCCTGCCAAGTCCTCCGCAGGAGGCGGAGGACTGTTGAGGACGGAGGTCCAGCCACCGTTCGATCATCTTGATCGAACGGTCCCACGACGTCCACGTAGCCGCACCCAGCTCATCACTCCACCGTTGGATCGACTAGTGATCCAACGGCTTGCAGCGAGCCACGTCGCCATCTCCATCGAAGCCAGGAGCCGTTGGATCAACTTAGATCTAACAGTCTGAGGTCTCGCCACGAGTCTTCACCGACATCCGTTGGATCGAGCTCGATCCAAGGGTCCACAGCGTGCCACACACCTACGGTCCGAGCCTCTTCCCCGAGCCTAGGCTCGGATCACCCGAGCCTCACTCCTGACCTCCAGAAGTGCCCGAGCTGAGCCCCGAGCCTCCGCAGCTCCCGAGCCTAGGCCGCCCACGTGAGGAGCATGTGCGTCCTGGGAATTTTACAGAGAGGCCCCTGGAACTTTCAGATATTACGAATCAGACCCTGTGAAGCAGACCACGTGAGGAGCACGTGCCTTGTGGAGATTTTGCACTCCAGTCCCCAGGATTATAGGTAATTGCACTTAAGTCCCTGTCAGCATATTTGCTTTATGTAATTTTATTTTCTTGTATTGCATTTACACCCCTGTGTTTGCACACATCCCTAGGTTGCATTTTGCATCATTTTTCAATTCTAAAAGTTGAATTTTGTTGAGAAACTTGTCCTCTGTCTATTGTGCCATGTGTCATATTTTTGTAATTACAGTAGATTTTTAAATGAATTAATTGGCTGATTTGTGGAATATTTTGCCAGTGACATCTTTTAATTTCTAGCTAATTTTCTGTGATTCTAAAAATCCTCAAAAATTCGCAGTAGCTCTAGGATAGTGAACTTAACTTTGCATAAAATTTTCATGACATTTACACGCATATCGAGGCATGAATAAATTATTTAGTGATTTTCATATTTTAATTTTAATAAATTCATTTCACATTAAAATTAAGATTTGTCAATTTTCATGGATTCCTTATCATTAGAGCTATCTAGGATAATTTTATCTTCTGAAAAATTTGTGATTTGTTATTTATTAGAAATTAATTAGTGAAAATCACCCTGTCTGCATGTTTAATTCACAGTAAATACATTTAGTGTCTAAAAATTCCAAAAAAAATAGTCATCATCATTAATCATCTGGCCAATTTTCAGAAATTTTGGACTTCAATTGATATCTTAAATTGAATTAACTTCATATTGGCCTGCAGGTTGCATGCGTCCTGCATACAAATTGAAAAAAAATTCCTCGAAAAGTCAACACTTGATTTTTGCTAAAATTTACCTAAGGAGACAGATGCCTCCCTGAGTTTGACCTTGGACTTCACCAAGAAAAAAATTTGCCGCTTAAAATTAACTCGAATCTGCTTTAAGTGGTTTTTGATTAGTCTCTCGTATCCGACTGCAACGAACGACATATTAATTAATTTGGACATTAAAATTGCTCGAATTAACTAAGGGTGCGGGACGGTTATCAAAATGGCGCCGTTGTCGCGGAGGCACGACTTAGGTTAATTTTTTTAGTGATATTCTCGAGTGTTTGATTTTCTTTCCCCGGGTAGTCTGACCCCCGGTTTTCTTGTAATTATTTTCTTTCTTTTATTTCTTTGTATTATTTTATTTTTGAGTCACTCTCTGACCTCACTCTTTTTCTGTGCGAGGAACGCGAGGAGTCGAAGAAGCTTCGACGATCGAGTTTTTTTAATTGAGTGAATAGAGAGGCATTGTAATTTTTATTTATTTTATTTCTTTTTCGCATCATTTCCAGCGGTTCCCGTTTGGGATCTCCCGTGTGTAAACATAGTGAAACTGTGTCTCCGTGTGCTGTGTGGATGAATGTAACTTAGCTTGAACTAGCGGCTCCCCGAGCCAATCTAGGAATTGCTTGTGCTCATAATCATTAGGACCACACAACTCACTTAAAAGACGCACTTAGACCGCAGTACTTAGCTAAATTAACCCGTTCTTCATGCTAATAGAACTGCTTGTCTAGGAGCGGCTTTTATCGCCTGCATTTGCATATAGTGTAAAAGATCTCAATTCTGTTCTGCATCCTGCATAAAAGCGAAGGGATCACTATAAGTATTCTCTACTCAGCATACGCATCATTGTTTTTAATTTGCATCGGCTTTTCTCGATTTCCCCCTCTGATTTTATCACATTTAATTAAACGGAAATTGGGACTGTCCGATAGGCGTGCTGTGCGGTTGGACTTAATCAAGTGATAACTTAACTTAAAATCGGGACTGCTAAACAGTATTGACCAAAAAAAAGAGAATAAAAGTGGAAAAGTGTTTGCGGAAGATTAATCCCTGACCTTGTTTTCAGGCTGAGTGAGGGTACTTGAGTGTATGTGAACACCTTAAGGCAGAGCCCAAATCCCCGCCTTCCATATCACGTTCTGACTGATCCTAGCAAATATCACAAGTCGAATAATTTTAGATTCATTGACTAGTACCAAGTAGCCTCCACATGTCTTAGGTAGATAGGGGCGAAATTGCAGTACTTTGCGACAAGTTGCCAGTAACCCCCCGGGGTGAAGTTCCGGCCTTGTCAGCCTTCGCCTGCTTGCAGGTAGAAAGGGGTGTGGTCATTGAATCCATCGACTTGGGATAGGAGCGAAGAAAGGATCGGCGGTATCTTAGGCGACAGGTTAAACAGGGAAGACGCATCCGGCTCTAAGCCGACTTCCCTATAGGCCGCGTAATCCTTGCTATTTTTGCTTGAAAATCACACTTAAAAACTACAAGATTAATTGGACTCGATTTCAAGTCCTTCACTGTGTTGAGTGTGAAACCAGGGTTTTTGGATTGATTTGCTTGCTTCAGATAGGAGTCAAATCCTATCTTCTTCTCGCCACATTAAGATGAGCAACTTGGGAGATCTCGACGCGTTATTTACCGATCTCTCTATGAGTCCCCCAAGTACCTCATCTTCACCGGCCCAAGCGCACCTTGGACCACCCAGGACTCATGACCCTCTTGAGTCTTGGTTCCCTCATACTCAGGGTGGTTACTCTCAAACCAACCCTTTCATCTCCTCCGAGATTACCGAGGAAGACCATTGCCTCGGTAATCCCTTCCTTGATTTGTCCTCTGACACCAATCTCATTTCCCAACCAGGACTAGAGGACAAGATGCCGCCAAGGATGCCACCGGATGAGGATCAAATACGAAAGATTCTTGCTCGTCTTGCCGAAGCCGAACAGAAGAATGCAAATCTCACGGCGCAGATGGGACATATTATAGTAGCTGGAGGAATCGACCGACCAATGGTCGATACCTATAACCCGGCGGAGAATGAAATCCAGAATTGGTTAGCACCAGCGGTTCCTGCCCAGGCATTCGAGCTGAAGCCCCACTTCCTTAGTCTGCTTCCGAAGTTCAACGGAAACATAAATGAAGAACCATACACTTTGCTCCGTGACTTCGAGCTGGTGTGCAATAATCTTAGCCATCCCAATGTTGGCGAAGATTATATTCGACTGAAGGCCACCCCTTTTGCCTTAGGAGATAAGGCTGCTCATTGGCTGAAGAACTTAGGGGTGGTATGTACTACCTGGATGCAGTTCAAGGACCTATTCTCAAAAAAGTTCTACCCTCTCAGTAGGACTAACCAGATGAGAACGAAGATCGCAAGCTTCGCTCAAGGACCCAGTGAACCTTTCCATGACGCTTGGGATATGTTCAATGATTTAGTGCAGAAATTCCCCTGCCACGGCATTTCGAAGGCGATCTTGGTCCAGACCTTGTTCTATGGTCTAACCCCGGTAATGCAGGGGTTAGTCAGTGCCGCCTGTGGAGGAAGCTATCTGAACAAAAACGAGCACACTGTATGGAAAATTCTGGAGCAAATGGCGGAAACCGGCAGGTCGCGGGCCACCAGGGCCTATCAGTTGTCTCCCTCAATCCTATCCAATGAGACAACATGAAGGACTGTAGCAGATCTGACCGAGGAACTCATTCCCAGCATGGGGATGATTGCTGACAAGCTAACCATGGTCGAGCAGATCCACAAGAGAGTCGCGGAACTTGAGTCTCTTTTGCGCCTACCGAAGCAAGTGGAGGAACTTTCTGAGAAGGTAGCTAAGATAAAGCTACCTGCCCCTTCTGCACCACCTGTACCTGTACATCGAGTCCATCTTGTAAAGGAACAGGCATCGGGGTCTCAGAGTAGCTGGGATCAGACTTACACCCAGCAGAACCAGCATGCACCCCCACAAGTGGAGACAGGATACGAGGAGCCTCCGCAAGTGTACGAGATCAACGGGCTTTGGCATAGCCGTGACCCGATTGTCAGGCAGGCCGAAATGGGGAAGGATCAGCCTCACCGCCCATCCACAGCCTACCAAGAAACCAGACCTGTTCCCGCACCGCGCTTTCAGTCCAGGCCAAAACAAGTGTACCAGCCTCAGCAGTACCAGCAGCAGCAGCGCACCTATCAGCAGGGGCCAGCACCGTCCCATCAGCAGCAACAATATCGGCATGGCCAGCAGGGCCAATGCCGAACCTCGTCCGCAAAGCAGCAAGCCCAACCCACCGAATTGGAGTCTCTCACCTTGGCGATCCAGACCCTGTCTGATAGGGTCCAACAGATGCAGAATGACTACCTGGACATGAGAACCGATATCAATCGGGTCTCTCGTACCAAGGACCAACAGATGGCGCCAAAGACCCCAATTCCCGCACAGGTTCAGGCCAACCCAAACAGCTTACACCATGGCCAGAACCGACCTCGAGATCAGGTATATTATTCAGATAATTATTTATCTGAACATGAGATCCTTTCGTACGATAATGTAAATCATATGTCACTCAGGAGTGGAAGGACAGTGACCATACCTGATCGGGCATGGGCGCAGAAGGAAGGAACCTCCGAGACTCTACCTGAGGAGAACTCGGAGGAAGAAGAAGAGGAGTATCACCACCACCGCCGTCGGCAGAAGAAGAGGACATCTGAGTCCTCAAAGCAGCATTCTCGCATCCGCATGGAGTCCAATGAAACCGATGAAGAGACCGCACCTCCATCTGAGGAGGATCGTCCAGCAGTCGCGGAAGAAGCATCACCGGTTTTGCCTCAACATTTTCATTTCAGTCAGAGTCAGAGTCCTAGTTTGTTTCAGAGTCAGAGTCTGAGTCCTGTACAAAACTCAGTTCATGATCTTAATGAGAATCTTTCAGTTTTCGAACATGAGTTGGAGCCAATAATCCCTTTCCCCCGAGCTCTCAAGGGTGGAAAGAAGAAAATGAAAAAAAATTCAAAAAAATGACTCTGAGATGACAGAGTTCTGCAATAAACACATCAAGGTCACAATCCCCTATGACAAGTTCGTGGAAATGACCCCTGCATTCCAAAAATAACTTAAGGTGAGATGCACACCTACTAGGGTTAGCAGGAAGACCAAAAGCCGTGTTGAGAAACATGTTTTATCAGTAGCCACGACTTGTGCAATAAAGAACTCGTTTCCTAGGAAACAAAGAGATATGGGTCCACATTATGTAGTGAGTCATGTTGATGACATCGCGTTTGCACGCACTCTCCTGGACAATGGTTCCTCAATCAATCTGATGCCTATAGCCCTCTATGAGCGGCTTAATCTTGGACCTCTTAGGAAATCTAGAGCTCTTCTTCAGTTTGCTGATAAATCAACCAAGAGGTCCCAAGGAGAGTTAAGGAACATTGTGATCAAAGTCGAGGGGCAAGAATACATGGTGGACTTCACTATCCTGGATATGGAAACCCCTCGTAATTGGAGAGATTCCCAGATCATTTTAGGTAGGCCCTTCCTCAGAACAGCAGGGGCCTTATTTGACTATAAGATCGGGAAAATTCAGTTCCAAACTCCAGGCGGAGATGAGGAACTTGAAATGAAGCAGACAAGATGGCAGAGATCGGATTCAGAATCCAGCACCGAGTACTCTTCTACCGGAACAGACTGCGAGCATGTAGACTTAGTGGGGCCATGGAGACAGAACCCAGCCAGCATCGATGTGTCCATCTCCTCTGAAGATGATCCAGTGCATGATTCAGTCTGTGAGATCCTCAGGAACAGTACAACTCTAAGCCTGCATCGCCCTACATCTTCGATGACGTAGAGGCCCAGTTGGGCCTGTCAGTCCTTACATCTCTAGGACAATCGGAAGATGAGGATGATGAGTCGGACGAGGCGTTTGCCGATTGTATGGAGACCTTTGACGATCCGACTCCAGAGCCAAACTTGGTGGCAGCTATCACAGAGAACGATCCAGCCACTTCCAACACTGAATCAGATCAGATTGAGCCAGATTTCTTAGACGATCACACTATTCCTGAGCTCAAGCCCTTAACCACAACCTTAAAATATGCCTTCCTTTGCGGGTCAAGACAAGAAATTTCCGGTCATCATCAGTTCGCAATTGACCGAGGAGCAGGAATCTCGCTTGCTAGAGATCCTGGAGAAAAACTGCAAGGCAATAGGCTGGAGCATTTCCGATCTCCAAGGGATAAATCCTGCTCTGTGTTCTCACCATATTTACTTGGAGAATGAGGCCAAACCCTCTCGTGAATTCCAACGCCGGTAGAATCCAAATTTACTAGAGGTCGTGAAGAAGGAGATAGAAAAATGGTGCAACGCGGGTTTCATTTACCCAATCTCCGACTCTAAGTGGGTGGCCCCAATCCATGTTGTCCCGAAGAAGTCAGGAATTCAGACGACCACCAACGAGGACGGAGAGGAGATCGTGACGAGAGTACCCACGTTGTGGCGCGTCTGTGTGGATTACAGACGCCTGAATGCCGCGACGAAGAAGGATCATTTCCCCCTACCGTTCATTGATCAGATCTTAGAGAGACTAGCGGGGAAAGAGTTCTTCTGCTTCCTAGATGGGTTCTCGGGCTACAATCAAGTAGCCATAGCTCCAGAGGACCAGGAAAAGACCACGTTTACATGCCCCTTTGGTACCTATGCTTTCAGGCGCATGCCATTTGGGCTATGTAATGCTCCAGGTACTTTCCAAAGGTGCATGATTGCTGTATTCGCCGAAATGATCGGCGAATTCCTGGAAGTCTTCATGGATGACTTCTTGGTCCACGGTGATTCTTTCGATTCCTGTCTTAGGAATCTGGACCGAGTCCTCAAAAGATGTTGTGAGGTTAATCTGGTGCTCTCCTGGGAGAAAAGTCACTTCATGGTGACGGAGGGCATAGTGTTGGGGCATGTCATCTCCAAGAGAGGAATGGAGGTTGACCCTGCCAAGGTGGATGTGATCAGACGACTCAAGCCACCAACCAACGTAAAGCAGTTGCGGTCGTTCCTCGGGCATGTTGGATTTTATCGGAGATTCATTAAGGATTTTTCTAAGATTTCCCGACCGCTAACTGAGATTTTAGGCAAAGACATGGAGTTTGTTGTTGATCACAAATGTCTTGAGGCCTTTAAGCTTTTGCAAGGAATGATTATGGAGCACCCATCCTACAAGTCCCAGATTGGTCTCTACCTTTTGAGATCATGACGGACGCCTCAGACTATGTTGTTGGGGCTGTGTTAGGACAAAGAAGAGATGGCGTACCGTTTGCAATTCACTACGCAAGCAAAGTACTTGACACCGCTCAGCGTAACTATACAGTTAGGTAAAAGGAAATGCTTGCGGTAGTGTTTGCCTTGGACAAATTCAGATCTCACCTAATTGGATCCAAGGTAACTGTGTTCACTGACCATACGGCACTACTGTACTTGATGGAGAAGAAGGACGCGAAGGCGCGTCTTCTTCGATGGATTTTACTTATACAGGAGATTGACTTGGACATTCGTGATAAACCTGGAAAGAAGAACGTAGTAGCCGATCATCTCTCTCGTCTCGAAGATCTTACTACTTCCGAGGATTCACCAATTCGAGACTCCTTCCCTGACGAGTCGATTTTTGTTATCGACTCACTCCCATGGTACGCAAATATCGTGAATTATCTTGTCTCCAAGAAAGTTCCCAAAGATTGGGAGGATCCGATCCTTTTCTTTGAAGGGTCGGATTGTGTCTGGAGATGATGTATTCCTCAGGAGGAATACCAGAGTGTCCTTTCTTTATGCCACAGCTTAGAGGCAGGAGGACACCACTCCGGGAAGAGGACCACATGGAAGGTACTTAAGTGTGGCTTCTACTGGCCGACCCTGTTTCGCGATGCCACTGCCTTCGCGAAGTCGTGCCCAGTATGCTAGAGAATGGGAGGAACCTTCGGTTCCAAAGATGAGATGACAATGCAGTCGGTCATCATTTGTGATGTCTTTGATGCCTGGGGCATCGATTTCATGGGCCCATTCCCTGTTAGCCACGGGTTCGAATATATCCTCCTTGCGGTAGACTATCTATCTAGATGGGTGGAGGCTATCCCGACCTGAGCCGCAGACAGCAGAACTGTCTGTAAATTCATTAGAGAGCACATCATCTCTAGGTTCGGGATCCCCAAAATGATGATATCAGACGGGGGTAGCCACTTTGTGAATCAGGAGGTGAAGAAACTCCTGAAGGACTACGTCATTGAACACCGTGTCGCAAGTCCTTACCACCCACAAACCAATGGTATGGCTGAGGTGTCGAATCGGGAGGTGAAAACCATATTGCAAAAGCTTGTCCGCCCGGACAGGAAGGACTGGTCTCAGATCTTAGACCAAGTCCTCTGGGCGTATAGGACGACTTACAAGACACCGTTAGGCACCTCCCCATTCCGAATGGTATTCGGAAAGCCGTGCCATTTGCCCACAGAGTTAGTGCACAAATCACAATGGGCAATCAAGAAGGTCAACTGGAACACGCACCTGGGACAGAAGCAGAGAGACATGGATCTGAATGAGCTTGTGGAAGTCAGAAACCGCGCATACGACAACAGTTTGGTGTACAAGGACAAGGTGAAGCGTTGGCATGATAGATATATCAGACGAAAGACCTTTGTTCCTGGACAGAAGGTATGGTTGTTCAATGCTAGGCTGAAGATTTTCCAAGGCAAGTTGAGGTCTAAGTGGACGGGCCCATTTGTCGTCCGTACGGTGCATGATAGTGGATGTGTCGAGATCTCAGATCTCGCAGATGACGCACCAACATTCCTAGTGAATGGACAACTGTTGAAGCGCTTCGTCGAATCCAATGAGTAGTTAGTCCATGTTGAGGAGATTGTATTCATGCGTGAGTCAGATACAACAGATACACCTCGATCCGTGTATGAGACCTTGCAGCAGTGAACTCCAGCCATCCGCAGTATCTCGAAAGATTCAGACCGACTCATCTGTATATACCATCAATCTTGTACATCCTATCCTTTTCCCCCGCGACTCTAGTAACCTATCCCCACATCATCGAACCACTATCTTGGACTATACTTAGGATGACCAGATCCTAAGTATAGGGGAAAGGAGTCACTCGAGTCGGTTCTTTGTACATTCTCCAGATCACATTGGTCCTCTGACTCACTTATGTCCTATACTTAGGCTGACCTGAGCCTAAGTATAGGGGGGACCGATGCCCACATTGTATAATCATCCACTTCTCTCCATGACCTCGTCCGCCCCACTTTCTGATCTTCTTCTACACTTAGGCTGCTAGAGCCTATGTATAGGGGGGCGGGACGACTTCTATACTTTTTGTTATTTTAGCTCCCCTACGCTTAGCCCGAGGTATGTCTTTTTAGTTGCTTCCGTGCTCTGAGGACATAGCACACGCTAAGTATAGGGGGGTGTGTATATATTACATATATACTTTACCCATAGCTCGTACTTTTGCGTATTTTTGTATATATATTTTGCAATAATTACGGGTGGGTAAAAATCGAAAAAAAAGGCTTCTTATTTATTCTTGCATATCATCTCTGCATCTAAGAAAAAAAAGAGTCTTGCATTTACATTCATCTACATAGCATGACATCCGCATCTCATCTGCATATCTTGCATATGCAAGGTGAAAAGCTAGTGGGATCTGAACCAAGTTATGAGTAGATATTGAGGATGTCCTTGATTTGACCTTAATCCACCTAATTTCAGAGGAACCTTATAGGAACTGGAGTTAAGATTTCTCAGGTCAAGTGACTTAATTCTTTGAGTCCGCAAGTCTATGTTCACATGTCATCTTGATTAGTCTAAGTAGAATATCTCGTGCACACGCATGATTCTTATAGACAGTGACCTAACTTGGACAAGCACAATGCACGTAGCTCTTCATTGATGAGGTGGTGAGGAGGTAGAATCCTTTAGCTTGGAGTGGCACACGGGTGGAAACATCCGTCCTCCTCTAGGGAGGGTAGTGCATCTCAACCTAGTCTGGTGGTGTTGACATCTGAGGACAGGACGCTGTGGGTTGCAATAATGCTTCAAAAGAGGGATAGTCTACTAGCTCAAGAGGAAAAACTCCTGATGTACATGCTGCACCTTGTATATAGTTCCAAAAAAAATGCAAGAACTCCGAAAAAAATCAGACATGTCCAAGTAAAAAATAATACCTGTCGGAGTATGTATATTAGCAAGAAGTCTACAGCTGGATGACTTGGCTACACTGGTCAGGCATCCCGGGATAGGTAGCTACACTGGCTACCGTCCATTCTTTTCTCTACCCCCTCCTCTTGAGTTGGTCGCACTTGAACTTAGAAGGGAATACCCCGCTCCTCGAGGAAAGAGTTACTGGATCGGGTTATTGAGTTACCTTGTTAGAGGAGGCTGGTTCCGAGTCATTTCTGATGTGGAGAGCTATATCTCACTTACACAGTACAAGTAAGAATCATAGTCATCAAAAATTTGCGTTTGAGGATTTGTTCTGACCTGACTATTGAGAAGTCTTGATAGAAGACTTGTGTAACTTGAAGTCTGTTAGGTCTTAAGTTCAGGTCCAAATAAGGTTCCGTCACACAATTAATCCAAAGGTTGAGTCAAACCCCATTTTTAACTTTTTTCATGACCTTGGTATGGAACCCAAAATCATTTCACTCTTGCATTCATTTAGTTGCTCGGGGACGAACAAGGTTTAAGTATAGGGGGTTGATGAATCTGTGATTCATCACATCAAAAGTCAAAAATAGAGCATTGTTCCCGAGTAAATAGACGCATATTTCCCTTTATAATGCATAAATAGCATTCATGCATGCATACATAATACATGCATTTTAGCAGACCATTTGCATTTAAATAAGAAGCCAAAACCCCTTGTAAAATATCCACTTACCAAAATAACCTCTTCCTTATAATATGTACTCCTTAGTTAATAATATAGGGAAGAAAGCCAAAAATCCCCCTTGTAAAATAGCCAATAAAGCCCTAGAATCCCTGGATCAGAAAATACACATAAATCCTTCATACAAACTCCGAAATAGGTCTACTCACTCTTAGAATACTACACATTAAAAGACCTTTAAAATGAGACTAATTTCATCCAATTTGGAGCTCGTATGAGAAAGTTGGGTTTTTTGGCCTCTTTGTATACTACATGTATGTATATTTGTATTATTGTATTTATGTATCATATTTGACCTCATTCCCGTCTTTGGTCAACATGAAACTTGTAGATCTCATCGAGATCTACAACTTTCATGTTTGGAGTTTCTCCAAATTCGGCTCCCTCTTCTCTCTATTTTCATTTTTTTTGTCCAGCCAATCACAGCAGGCCACGTGGCACCCTCTGGTTGCGCCGCGTAGCCCGCTGCCCTTGCCTCATCCGCCCGCAGCCACAGTCGTTGGATTACCTTCCTAATCCAACGGCCAAGCCTTCTCCACGCGCACTCTGATTTCCAGCCGTCTGATCTACCTTAGCCTTTGATCTCATCCGCTCATTAGCGCTTTAATCTCATCACGCCACGTGGCAGCGTGTGCGCCCTTCGATAGCGCCTTCATCTCTTCATCTGAGCTGTTAGCCCCGCAGGCACCTGGACCACCCGATTAAACATCCGACTCTTATCTTAGCCATCCATCAGCGCCGAGTCCTTAGCGCACCACGTGGCGCCCACTACACCCTCAGATCGCCACGGCCAGATCTTCATCCAGCCGCTACTCTCCACCTTGATCACCACCTTTGGATCAAGATCCAACGGTGGAGACTTCGTCTCCTACCTCGGGTGCCCCTCTCTCCCACGTTCTCTGCCTTGTGGGAGGGGCACCCCGTTCCTATTCTTGGCAGCGCTCCTTCCACCGTCGCCGAGCACCACACCCTCCACGATGACCCCCACTCATCCCTGATCCTCGCCAGCCACTCCATCACCCACGTCGACCTCCAGCTCTCTCCCACGAACTCCATAAACCTCGCCCCATCTCCATTCCAGCCGAGACCTTCATCCTTTAAATACCCCCTCTCCGGCCAATTTCATCCCCATCCGCCCCTCGTGAGAGATACTCCGAGCTCGGAGCTTTCAGTTGGTGACAGGAATTGCAAGTTCCTCGAAGCGAAGACAAGCGTCTTCTCCGGCGAGATCCACGGCCTCTGCCGTGTCACAGCCCTCCTCCGTCGAGCCGCTGCTTGAGCTCAGGGCCCCACCGCCCCTTCGACCGAAGACCTGGAACTCAAAGAAGAGCTCCAATCCCCAGGTGAACGCCTCCATCCCTTCTTGATCTTCTCTTCATTTATCTTCATTTTTTTTCGCTTTTTATTTGTCGCCTACGGCCACCTGCTCGCCTCCATTTCACTCCGCCGAGCTCCGCGTCGGAGCTCCCATCTTCGCGGGTACCTTCACGCCCTCCGACGACGCCTTTCATCTTACAGCAAGCTCAAGCTCCGCCACTTGGCCGGAGCAACTTCGCCAGACCACCTCAGTACCCCTTAGGCCTCTCCGATCACCTTCACTCCTCCACGAGTGCACGCACGAGCTTCGGCTCTTTCTCTAAGACTTGCAGGTATTGTTTCGTCCATTGATCGGAAGCTCACCGGAGCTCTTCCTGAGCTTCGCCACCGCCGTGCTCCACCGCCTATCTCCAGCTCCTGAGGCCACCATTATCTTCGCCGCACCTTCGAGCATCTTCTGGGAGAGCTCCGAGCAATCGGAGAGCTTCATCGACGCTAGGAGGAACGGGCGGAGGGACGACCCCTTCGACGGAGCCCCGCCAAGTCCTCCGCAGGAGGCGGAGGATCGTTGAGGACGGAGGTCCAACCATTGTTCGTTCATCTTGATCGAACGGTCCCACGACGTCCACGTAGCCGCGCCCAGCTCATCACTCCACCGTTGCATCGACCAGTGATCCAACGGCTTGCAGCGAGCCACGTCGCCATCTCCATCGAAGCCACGAGTCGTTGGATCAACTTAGATCTAACGGTCTGAGGTCTCGCCACGAGTCTTCACCGACATCCGTTGGATCAAGCTCGATCCAAGGGTCCACAGCGTGCCACGCACCTACGGTCCGAGCCTCTTCCCCGAGCCTAGGCTCGGATCGCCTGAGCCTCACTCCAGACCTCTAGAAGCACCCGAGCTGAGCCCCGAGCCTCCGCAGCTACCCGAGCCTAGGCCTCCCACGTGAGGAGCACGTGCGGCCTGGGAATTTTACACAGAGGCCCCTAGAACTTTCAGATATTGCGAATCAGTCCCTGTGAAGCAGACCACGTGAGGAGCATGTGCCTTGTGGAGATTTTGCACTCCAGTCCCCAGGATTATAGGTAATTGCACTTAAGTCCCAGTCAGCATATTTGCTTTATGTATTTTTATTTTCTTGTATTGCATTTACACCCCTGTGTTTGCACGCATCCCTAGGTTGCATTTTGCATCATTTTTCAATTCTAAAAGTTGTATTTTGTTGAGAAACTTGTCATCTATCTATTGTGCCACATGTCATATTTTTGTAACTACAATAGATTTTTAAATGAATTAATTGGTTGATTTGTAGAATATTTTGCCCAATGACACCTTTTAATTTCTAGCTAATTTTCTGTGATTCCAAAAATCCTCAAAAATTCACAGTAGCTCTAGGATAGTGAACTTAACTTTGCATAAAATTTTCATGACATTTGCACGCATATTGAGGCCTCAATAAATTGTTTAGTGATTTTCATATTTTAATTTTAATAAATTCATTTCACATTGAAATTAAGATTTGTCAATTTTCCTGGATTCCTTATCATTAGAGCTATCTAGAATAATTTTATCTTTTGAAAAATTTGTGATATGTTATTTAGTAAAAATTAATTAGTGAAAATCACCATGTCTGCATGTTTAATTCACAGTAAGTACATTTAGTGTCTAAAAATTCCAAAAAAATTAGTGTAGGTCATTTTCATCATCATTAATCATGTGGCCAATTTTCAGAAATTTTGGACTTCATTTGATATCTTAAATTGAATTAACTTCATATTAGCCTGTTGGTTGCATGTGTCCTGCATATAAATTGAAAAAAAAATAATTTCTTGAAAAGTCAACACTTGATTTTTGCTAAAATTTACCTAAGGAGACAGAGTTCGACCTTGGACTTCACCAAGTAAAACATTTGCCGCTTAAAATTAACTCGAATCTGCTTTAAGTGGTTTTTGATTAGTCTCTCGTATCCGACTGCAACAAACGACATATTAATTAATTTGGACATTAAAATTGCTCGAATTAACTAAGGGTGCGGGACGGTTATCAAAATGGACTATCCGCGCATATATTCATTCGTCGATTTAATCGATTTGTGCGGTTAATTTTTGATCGACGCGGATCTATCCGACTGCAACGCACTAGTCAATCCGATAACATATAAAAGGGTAGATTTCGAGTCCGTCACTTTTCCTATTAAAATAAATATTTTCTTTGGTCAATAAAATTCCCAAAAATCATGCTATGTTCCTTATGTGCTTATCTTTTTAGAATAAATTTTTCTTTGCATTTTGTCATTGTTTAATATTATTAAAAAAATAAAAAACACCATCTTTTTCTCTTACGGAAATTCAAAAATTCATAAAAATTTGAATATTGTTCTAAAAACTCCAAAAAATTAAAGTAGTTTCACTTCATTGTTTTTTAATTTAATTCCAAATTTCACGTATTAATTCTTCTTAAAACTCAAAAAAATTGAAAAACATTAAAAATCCTGTAATGATCTTAAAAAATTTTACAAAAATCCAAAAATCATGATTTCAATCCGACTTTTAAGATATTTGCATATTTGTCAGGAGTTTTGGGCATTAAAATATTTTTTAGTTGCAAATTACTCTAGGCTGTGCAATGTATTTCATTTTTTGCCACTGTTTGATTTTTAGAAAAAATATAAAAACATTTGAAAATTTTACAAAAATTCCCAAAAATATCTCAAAGTCTTTAAAACCCAAAAATGTTTTCTCTGATTTTTTATAATCATTTCTGATATATTTGAAAAATACAAAAAGAATTTGTTAGGCATAGTTCTAATCTTGTGCATATTGTTCTTTATTTTAAATTAAAAAAAATACAAAAATTATAATCACTAAAAATTCTAAAAATCAGAAAATAAAAAATAGAAAAAATTTTAAAAAATTAAAAAGAGAAAAATTCCACGAAAACCATGGATAGTTGCCTTTGAGATTCATGCACTTTCTTTTAATTGATTTTTGATTTATTGAATAACCCTTGGGATTTGTAGCCTCCCTGTGTTCGATCCTGTCTACTATACAGGTAAAAAAGTAGCAAACATTTCTCTTACTTCATTATTCGCTTTTAGTTAATTTTGCAACTTGAAAAAGAACAAGAAAAGAAATTGTTTGTTTGTTACGGGATTTTTTGGGGATAACAACAACTTTCATATCTAATAATAATCGATCTTCGAGATATCCTGCCTCAACAAGTTTGAAGATAAGTTTTTATAGAAAAATGAAGAGGGATCCTTTGAGCTCAGATTTTTCACAAATAAAGGATGGTAGGTAAAACCTATGATTAAGGCATGGGAGTCCATGATCTTATGATCATTTTTTGTGAAGGAATCATGGTGATGAAAGGCGTGGAGATGGAGAAAAAAATTGAGAAGAAGAGGGGATGAGAATGTATAACAAGGCTAGGTGAGTAGGGGGTGTTGACCGAGGGGTCAATACTCCTCACATTCTGAATGGTCCATGTAGACCACTACATGACAAAATAGAAATAAAAAATATGAAATGATTTAAAATAAAATAATAAATGATTTTTTTAAAACATAAAACATGAAAAATATTTCCTATTTTATAAGCAATTTTATGGTGATTTATATTTAATTTACAATCTTATATTATATAGTATATTATTTTATACTATAGCCATTTGGTAAATATACTATTATATTTAGTTTTTGTATTTTATTTTATTGTTTCTATACATAATATTACCTTTACAAATATATAGTTACAACATTAACAAATAAATATTAACATATTTTTATTGTAATTTTATTATTTTATTTATATGTAAAAATAGTTTGGTTTATTTACAACATAGGTACTTGATACATATTTATTGAACTTCTTTTAATTATTTGTGACGTATTTAAATGATTGAAGTTTATATTTGTATTATTTATAGATATTGTATAATATTTACAATTATTTAAAAATATATGGAGACTAAAAATATAAATAATTAAATATATTGGTTTTGTATACAAATGTTAAAGTGATCAGATACACCGATAAGATATCTTTTTCATCTTAACTCCAATTCCAACAAAACCCATTCATTTGAAATATAATTGGTTTTTAAATATAATGAAGGTTATTTTGATTCATTTTCAGTCCATATGGAGAAGATAATGATTAATGAAGTTCTATTTTTGTCTTTTCAAGAGAGTGTACCAGGTGACTTGTGCATGATTTATTCTGGCCAATATTATTCTTATTTTATATATATTAATATATACAAGTTTTGTATTGAACACTTTATTGTTTGGAGTGCGTATGATTATTAATAAAACAGTGTAAATTTGAATTATTTATACAATATATTACATTTATATTTTCCAAGGTTTGCTTTGTATTTTTATCCATTATATCACCCTATCGGCCCCTAAATTCCCGGTCGACCTAGTCAATATTTGACTTGGTTTCGAGGTTCGGGGTCAATCATTACATTTGATACTTCTTTTATTTTTCTTTTCTTTTCTTATTATTTTATTTAGGGTTTAAATATACATATTTACACGGTATTTTTGCATCGATGTCAGTTGTTAATTCATGCAAGTTAGTGGTATTTACATGCACTTAAGAAGGGACTTAAAGCCTTAATGAATGAATAAAGATGAATATATGGTTATTCATTAGCAATCCACATTCGAAGCACATAACAACATTAGAAACCTAGCAAAAAAAGACAATAGAAAGTTGAGTAACATTTTCATTTACATTCAACAAGTAACCATTTCTACAAAATAATCATCAATGTACTATTGAAATTTTCATGCTTATACCATACACATGTCTCACAAAGGTACAAGTAAAGACTAACAAGATACAAAATGTGTGCATACCAAAAGTAGCTACACCAAATAGCAAGGGAACTGAACAAACAAGCCACTCAGTATTGCGGCTACTCTTGAGAATGTGCTAGATTCATGAATGTAGGTACATCCTGAGCAACATTTCCACGTACATTGCTAAAACAACTAACAACAAAGAACCATAGAGACTAGAAAATGTACAAAAGCATGTAACGATTTAAACCTTAACCACTTTGTAACTGATTAGAAACCTAGATCCTTTTTCCATATACTTATTCTTATCGTTGTCCTTGTGACAACCTTGATTCAAAGCAAGTAATCCCACACTTTAACATGTGCCAAGTCCTCAAAACATGTAATCGCATACTTTGCCTTGTGCAAATCCTCACTACTGGTCTTAAACTGACCCTTATAATGTCTAATCTTGAAACCATCCTAAATCTTCTCCCTAGGGTGAACCATAACTCTAGAATGCCCCACTTAAAACTAGTACTCAAGATACTAATAAATTAGCCTACACCAACTAGTACCTAAGTACCAACCTTAAGTGAAAAAGTGAAGCACCGACAACTCACCATTGCTACTTGGCACAACACATCATAAATCGAGAGTATACACTAGGCAAAAGCAGCACACTATTGTGTCAAGTAGTTTTTCCCCAACCAATGACTTGATGCGATAAGGGTTGTTTAAACTTCTACCGAGATCATAAGGGAGCATTGTTTAACTGATAACTACATCCTAGTCAAATCTGTCTAACAAGGTAGACAGTGCCATTTGTGAACAAGTGATGAATATGCATTTCATCATATTTATTCATCTATTTTTCTTAAAATCCCTTATAAAACACCTGTAACAAAAATAAATCCTTCTTGTTAGAAATATCTATTATTTTTATATATTATATATTATTCATTATTTTTAACCTAAAACAAAAAAATAAATAAAGAAAGAAAAAATAAATAAAACCAGAGAATACTATATATATGCAATAAATAGAGGCTGGCTGATATACGGCCTTAGCTAATGTAGGTTAAGTTAATTAATGTGTCATTATTCCCAAATTTATCCAAGACGAAATCGAGAAATTTATTCAACCACAAAACAAATCAAGAAAATAAAGCAAGTGGTCCAAGCTACTTTTATTAACCTGGTATAGCAATTAGGGTCGAACCCGAGGAGGCAAGTAATATTTAAATGAGGGAGATTCAATTAATGAAAATTCGAAAATTAAAAAAAAGGAAAGGCAAATCAAACTACTCTTGGATTAATTTGTGAATTTTTATCTTTTAATTTTTTAAGGGTTTTTATTTTTCAATTATTTTTTATTTGCTGATTTTTAATTTTAATGGTATTTAATTTTGAACTTTTGAAATTTTTAATTTTTCAAAGAAAGCACAACTAAAAATATTGAAATAAAAGACATACATACATTTTCTATTTTTCAAATATGGTAATGATAGCCAATAAATCCAGTAAAAATATTTGTGTTTTTGAAAAAGTTTATATGTTTTTGTGGTTTTTAAGGTCTTTTATATATTTATAGGATTTTTAAATTGATTAAAAATAAGAATTAATGGAAATGGTGCACAGCCAAGAGTAGTTGTCAATTTTAATAAAACCATATTGAAATATATATAAATAGAGACCCAGAATAAAATTTTTGGTGTTTTCAAGGATTTTAAATGATTTTATGGTGTCATGATTTTAAGAGCTTTATAAAAGATATAAAAATTAAAAATGAATAGGAAATTAAACAAATAAAAATAAAGCTAATATATATTTTTTAGAATTTTAGAAGGTACTTTCAAATATTTTTGAATTTTCTATAGCAAAAAAGGAATTTTCAACTTCTTTTTGAATTTTTAATGATAGTAAATAAAAAAATCAAACGAAAATTACCTCATGAAGAGTACACTAGCATGAGCTACTACATATTTTTAGTGGGTTTTTGGGTTAAGATTGATATTTATTTGAGCATAGAAGCATAAAATTAAAATTACCGAAAATAGAGGACCTATGTGCAATTAACTTTAGTTGTGGGGTAAAATAATAAAAGCATTAAAAATGCAGGGGCCAAAGCATAAAAATCCCAGATAAAATGTGTGTTTCTTGTGAGTTCAAGCATAGAGGGCATAAATACAAATTCTATAAGTTAAATCTATTTCATTAACACATAAACGTTAAGGGTAAAACAAACAAACTACCCAAAGAAAACATGTCGACATGCACGTGAGTGTGGTTCAACAATACTAAAGTGGAAATATGGAAAACATGAGGATCTTAGCACAAATGTTTATAACTAATTTTTACATTATTGGACTAAACAGAAATAACAAAAATGGGGGGTAATGTGCAATATACCCCTGCAGGCACGCGACACGCATGACTCTAATGTACAACTTGGATGTGTGCTGGAAAATATCTGATAGTGCATGGACGTGGTGTTAGCGCATGGTTCTGATTGGCCGTGGGTGCAGATCTGATGGTCGGATGAAAAGTGGTGACATGCGTGTGAGATCTTTGCTGGATTTTATCGGTCCACCCAGTTTTGGCCATGAGTATACGGTCTGGATCTAATTGGGCATGTGTTGCTCCATTCGACGATGCTGAGAAGGTCTAGATGAATGAAGAAGAAGTTTGTGATGGCTCTGCTTCAACCAGAGAAATCTAGCACTGTGGAGACTCGATTGGTTGGACAAGGGGTCCAACACAATTCTGGAGGGATTTTGCATTGGAGGGGATGCTCGGATGGTCATCCAAGCTATGGGATGAAGACCTGGGAGGTGCAGCACCTGATGCAGCTCCGCTTGGTTAGATAAGGGTCAAATTGAGCCTCACATACGCACCTATACCAGCAAGGTAAGGCAAAGCTCGGAGACGAAGCTCCAGCAGGGTTTATTTGACAGAAACGAGCAAAGAAATGATAGGGAGATGGAGATGGCTACCAGTGTACGTGGAGGAAGGAAGTTGGGCCTTAATCCCATTCTGATCATCAAGGCTAAGGGGGGTTAGGTAGTGTGAGGAGATGGGAGATGATGTGGCCAGTGTATCAATGCGAACAAGTGGATGCGATGGAGCTCTGACTCGTTGTCGGAGTACCTATGGAGGACAGTGCCAAGATGACTAAATCAGAATGAAACTGTGAAAGAAAGTAAGACAAAGCTGCCTGATGATCGTAGGTGGGACGATAAAGGATGATGGAGTAGACGACGGGGTAATGGCCTCGATTCCGCTGCAGTAGGTAGGAGAGGTTGAATGTAGTGGAGGACGTCGACCACATAGTGGTTCTGCTCAACTCGGCTTTAATCAAAGCTTCGAATGGCTGCGGCAAAGGGTTGTCACTATCCCAAGGGTTCTGGTGGATGGAAAGAGGTGGTGAAGCGAAGTTGTGCACGATAGAGGTGAATATGATGCTTTATAGGGCTCCCAAGTGTCTAAAAGGATCGGGAATTTTCACGCGAACTGAGGGGGATTCAGACTCTCCTAGGTACCATGAAGGTTTGGTCCGGTGACCTAGGTGAAAGGTGTTTGGACTCAGACTAGATAAATAGGAGAAATCTAGTCCAACAAAGCTCCAGCCGGGTTAGACTATGGAGGGGGGAAGGTTGAGCAGGGTCAACAGACCCGGGTTGACCAATAGGAAAAAAGGATTTACAAAAATAAAAGAAAAATTAAATTAAAATAGTTAATGGACTTAAAATGGAAAATAATCAAAGTGAAAAAATTTAGTTAATTTACAAACTATTTTTTATCATTTTTAGTTAACTTAATAATATATGTCTAATATTATATACAATATGCATTAATAGTAATATGTATTGTATACCTATATACAATATTTAAACATTTTTGTTTTATTAATTTTACATAGTATTTTATATTTATTTATTTACACAATAATTAAAGGATTCTAATTATATTTTATTTTATTTTTGTAAATTAATATAATAGGTTAAATAAATACAAATCTTAAACAATATAGATACTTGATACTAATTAACAATCATTATATTATTTTAATTTTTTTTTTCTTTTGAGTTTTATTATTTTTGTCTTTTATATAAATTAAATAAAATATGTATAATTATTGAAAAATACAATAAGTGCAAAACATTAAAAATAAACATCAATAAAAATATATACAAGTATATGTATAGTACACTATATAGACAACCCTCCCAATAAGCCGACTTTCATGGCGTAACTCCAAACATTATGAAACCTCATTTATTTTAAAGCTAATTTTATTTAGAATACAATTAAAGTGAGTTTGGTTCAATTTGAGTTCATATGGAGAAGGTATTGATCCTTTTTTATTATTGTTTTGCAGCTTTTTTGAGTATTGCATCTTTTATTCAATATAAAATTTGTTTTTGCAATTATTTTTATTATTTACCTCACATTTTTATGTACAAGTTTTATTAAGGGAATAATTTAATATGAGGATGTTTTATTGAGAAATAAAATAGGTTAATGATGTATACATGATAAATAGGGGATAAAATACAATGCGAATAAATATAGAATAAATAATATCTCCAAGGTATTTTTGGATTATCTGAATATTTATAAATTAAGGACCCTATCACTCCCTACTTTATTCCTTGTCGATTACGTTAATCACTGACCTGATCTCAAGGTTCGGTCAGTCTGTGCTTATTACATAATTACAACCTTCTTTTATTTCTTTTCTTTTTCTTTTCTTCTTTACCCTTTTATTTTGAATAAATAAGTGGTAATAACACAATACTAACAAAAGCATGCACAATGCTAATTTATTGGATTTAATATATATTTATATGTATATATATTTGCAGTTATTTTGCACAGGGATTTCTATTGAAATAAAAGAATAAAGGATGTGAATCAGGGATTCATCATTCCCCAATACTTTGTCTTTGCTAGTCCCTTAGCAAACACTTATTTGAAAAAGCAGTGAAAACAAAAATATAGAAAAGGAAAATTAAGAAAGGTAAATTAATGTTGATTATTAAACTTCTTTAAATTTTAGTATGGAGCTCGGTCAGACCTTTGGATTATAGTTTGGCTGAACCTTATTGGGAAATAGATTTAAGACTCAACATCCCTTAAGTTCCACAATTCTATGGTCTAGTCGCCTCAACAGTTAGTTCAGAACAAGTCTACATACACAAACACTTATGACTATGAATCTTTACTTGTACGGTGTAAGCGAAAAATAGCTCCCCACCTCTGAAATGGCAAAGAAACAACCTCCCACAATAAGTTAATCCTAGTCCCCCGATCTTGCAACTCTTTCCTCGAGGAGCAGGGTATCCCCTTCTAAGTTCAAGTTCAGCCATTTCGAGAAGAGGGAAAGAAGAGAATGGACCGTGGCCAGTGTAGCCACGAATGCCGTGGAGCTTGACTAGTATAGCCAAGTCTCCAACAACAAGGTTCCACGAGATGAGACTATGAGTCACCTAAGCCTTTGCTTATTCAACTATATACACTCCGACCGGTATTTTATTTTCAATCAGGTCTGTCACCCTCTTTTTGTCTTTTTTATAAATATATATAACATGTGCATCATGTACATAAGGAGTTTTTCTTCGTGAACTAGTACACTATCCCTCTTTTAAAGCAATATTGCAATCCACATCATCGTGTCGTTAGACGTCAATTCTACTAGAGTAAGTTGCGATGCACATCCCTCCCTAGAGTAGGATGAATATTCCACTAGTTGTTACACACCCGTGTTCTACCCCAAGCCAAAGGATTCTAACTCCTCACCTCCTCATCTGTGTAGAGCCACGAGTAAATTGTGTGTCCAACTCAAGCCAATGTCTGTAAGGGTCAAGCGCGCCTCAAAAGATTCTACTTAGACCAATCAAGATGACATGAGCATAGCCTTGTGGACTGAAAGCATTAAGTCGCTAAACCTGTAAATTCTCAACTCCAAATCCTATAAGCTTCCTCTGAAGTTCGGTGGATTAAGGTTTTAACTAAGCTCCATTCTTCAATTTTATTACTGACTAGTTTAATTATCGATAATGATCCGGAAAAATGCATATGCACTTGTATATAAAGGTATTTACAGAAACTTCTATTTGTGGGAAATTTCAAGATATGGAATTTTAAAATTTTAAAATTTTTAGGTATTTTGAAATAAAAAGGAAAAGAAATTAATGTGTTTACAAACAATGGCAGAATGTTGTCTATATTTACTCATATTTTAAAAAAAATACTTTATACAAGATCTATACAAAATTTATAGAAGATTTATTAAAGAAAATATTTACAACTTTTTTGTACAATTTTGCAAATGGATTTTATCTACAAATTTTATTAAAGGATTTTACATACAACAAAATGTTATATTCAGATTTTGATTTACAAAAGAATTTTATTTTACAAATAATTGTAGCTTTCACTCACACCTGTATTTTACAAAGTTTACAAAATAATTATTGTACCCATAATTTATAACCCGTTTGGCAAAATATTTTACAAAAATTTTACAAAGCAGTTTATAATTTTTTTCGAAACCTTTTCAAAATGTTTTACAAATGATTTTTCAAAACAATTTTTACATACAATTTTACAAATCATTTTACAAACAATTTTTCAAAAGATTTTTGTAAACATTTTATTTTCAAACATTTTACATATATTTGTACATTATACATAATTTTGAAACAAAAATAATTTGCAAAGATTTTACAAACAACACATTTTTATAAACTTTTTACAAAAAAATGTACGAAAGTAATTTTACAATGGTTCTTAAAACATTTTTACAAAAAAGTTTACAAAACATTTTACAAAAAAAATAGAAGCATTTTTGCAAGCATTTTTAGAAACATTTTTATTCAACTTTATAAATAATTGCCATATTATAACACCAAAGTATGAGTTATGGCTAAAGTATATATACAATGTACACGACACCCTCCTATACTTAGTTTGAACTATGTCCTCGTCGAGCGATAATGGAAGACATAACTCGTGCTAAGTATAGAAAGGTGAAAAGAATCCTATACTACAATGACTCAAAGAATGAAGGAATAAAATGAATAGAAGCCAGTGAAACACCCTATACTTAGGATCAAATAATCCAAAGTATAGAAGGTTGTATAAAAGGGGAAGACCAGGGAAGAGAATGTATACAAAATCAACAACTTGACTTGTCCACCCTATACTAAGGGTAAAAGATACCTATGTATAGAAAAGAATATCAATAGTTGAGGGACAAGTGAGAGAACAATAAAGAAGTCAAAAACAGATATTACGTCCACTAACTTAAGGTCGGATGTCCCTAAGTATATGAAACAAAACAAAGGTAATATAACAAAAAGAAATATGAACAACAAAGGCTAAACACCACCCTATACTTAGGATAAAGCACATCCTTAGTATAGCAAGAATCCTAAGCGAGACCCGAGGTGTTAAACAAAAAAAGAAATAATAAGAGAATAAAATAGAAAACATGGATATGCAAAAAGGAGGAATGGAAGTGTAAATCAGGTATGAGACGTCGAAGGTGAGAATCAAAGAATACATCTCATACAAAATCGGGGCAACATCAACGGTCAATGGGTCATGATCAAGAAAAGGCTTCAAATGTTGATTGTTAACCCGGAAGGTGGACTCAGAAGATAACTTAGATATGTCGATACTACAGTTGTCGTGCACCTTTCTGACTAAATATGGTCCCTTCCATTTGCTATGTAATTTCCCTGGAAAAAATCTCAATCGTGCACCAAATAGACATACACTATGAGTCGAACAATCTGCTTATGTCATATGTGTGAATCATGCCATATTTCCACTCTATCCTTATATTGTTGGCTACTCAAAAAGGTTATATCTCTAACCTCCGTTATGGCTGCCAACTCTGCTCTCCTCTCATTTCCTACACTCTCTAGATCCAATAAAATCTCTCTGACTGCCCATAGTGACTTGAGCTTGATCTCAATAGGTAAGTGGCATCGCTTGCCATAAATGAGTCGAATGGATATGTACCCAAAGGAGTCTTGAAGGTTGTCCTATATGCCCACAAGATCGAGTCCAAAAGCTGTGACAAATACTTTCGGTCTGGGTGGACAACTATATGCAATATGGTCTATAACTCTTTGTTCGAAACCGCAGCAAAATCATTTGTTTGTGGGTGATATGGAGTGTCAACTTTATGGTCTATGCAGAGCTCGTTAGCAAGGGTCGTTACAATGTTGTTGATAAAAAGAGTTCCCCCCATAAGAAATCAGAACTCTAGCGACCCCAAACTGTGATATGATATTCTTCCCCAGAAATCCACAAACAGTCCTCGCATGAGAGGCTCGGCTGGGATGGCCTGAACCGAACGGCTCACATAATCTACAACAAAGAACTTAAATCCCTAACTCTTCAAGAATGGGCCCATAAAATTGTTTCCCCATGCGTCAAAACCTCACATAATTGAAATGGCTGCATCGGCATCATGTCTCTATGACCATAACTACCATCCTCTGATATTCTGTACACCTCTTCACAAATTCATCTGAATCCTTGAAGAGTGTTGTCCACCAAAGGCCGGATTGGAGAACTTTTTATGTTGTCCTTCTCCCTGAGTGATGTCATCTTGCCTCAAGCTCGTGGCAATAGGCGAGGATGCTGTGGTGCTCCTCCTGAGGAATACATTGACGCCAGACACTGTCCCCTCCTTCGTGGAAAAGGGTGGGATCCTTCCAATGGTACGACTTAGCTTTCGCTAGGAAAGTCTCAAGTCGCTGCCTGGTCCAACCTTATGAATCTTTCTTTGCAACAAGATAGTTGACAATGTCATCATACCATGGGAGAGTGGTGGTAGAAAGAATCACCTCATATTGGAAAGTCTCAATAATAGGTGTAGTTGTCACTGAATGCTCAAGACGTTGTAATCTGGAGAAGTGATCCGCCACCAGATTCTTAACTCCAGGCTTGTCCTAAATCTCAATATCAAACTCCTATAGTAGAATGATCTATCTAGTCAAGCGTGCCTTGTCATCCTTCTAAGCCATTATGTATTGGAAGGCGTTGTGATCTTGGTATATAGTCACTCTAGATCCATGAATGTAAGATGTGAATTTATCTAAAGCAAAGACTACTGCTAGCATCTCCTTCTCTATAACAGTATAATTCTGATGGGAGGCATCCGAAGTCCTACTAGCATAGCGAATGGCAAAAGGTAAACCATCCCTCCTAGGTCCAAAAATAGCCCTACAGCAATATCTGAGGCATCTATGATGATCTGGAATAGGAATGACCAATTGCGCGGATGAAGAATTGGAGCCTGCACAACCAGATTCTTGAGAATCTCAAATGATGAATGACGATTATCATATACATGGAACTCAAATTCTTTCGTGAGAATATTAAAAAGCCATCATGTAATATGATTGATGTCCTAAGTGAACCGTGGTAAAAACCGACAAGCTCGAGAAAAGACTACAAATGCTTCAGATTAGATGATGATTGAGCTTCTTTATGATATCCACCTTGATCGGATCAGCTTCTATGCCCATATTGGAGATGATGTCACCAAGGATATTCCATTGAGTCATCAATAAATGACTTTTCTCCAAAGAAAGAACATGGTTGACCTCAATGCGCCACTCAAGCACAAAGTCTAGGCAAGAATGACAATCATCAAAGCTGTTGCCATAGATCGAAAAGTAATCCATGAAGACCTCTAAATAGTAACCCACCATGTCTGAAAAGATGGAAAGCACGCACTTTGGAATGTAGCTACAGCATTACATAGTCCAAAGGGCATCCGCCAAAAAGCATACGTCCCAAACAAACAAGTGATTGACGTCTTGTAAGGGTATATGGGCGCAATGGCCATCTGATTATACCCCGAGTACCCATCAAGAAAACAGTAGTGAGTCTTCCTAGCTAATCACTTAATAATCTGATCATTGAATGGTAGGGGGAAGTGATCCTTCTTGGTGGCATGATTTAATCGTCTGTAATCGTCACAAACCCTCTAAGAAATGGGTACACGTAGCAATCTCCTCTCCATCCTCATTCATAATTGTAGTGATACCAGTGTTCTTGTGCACCGCATGTAACAGACATACCCACATGGTGTCGACGATGGGATAGATAAAATCGGTGCTCCACCACATGGATGATTCCTTCATAACCACCTCTCGAAGATTCATGTTCATCTTGCATTGAAACTCACGAGATGGCTTGGCATCATCCTCGAGATAGATGTGGTGGGAGCACAAAGCTGGACTTATCCCCAGGAGATCTACTACAGACCAACCATTTTCCTTGCAGTTTCTCTCAAGAACCTCCATCACACAAGATTGTTAGTCATCAGTCAAATCTGTTGAGATAATGACTGGAAACATACCTGGATCTGCTTCATGTTCTGCAGTAAGGTCATCATATCTGGGCATGTGGGAGCTGGAAATTTGGCCTCTAAAATGTTTGCGTGAAAGATACCATATCTGAATGTGAAAATTGTCTCTGTATTTCTGAACTCGATGAAGATGACCCTACTGGTGTCTCTATCAACTACACTGGCATTGTCTCCATCCTTGTTGTAGGCTCCGTCAAAATTAAACAAGGGAGGTACTCATCAAACTCCTTCCAATCAATGTCCGTATCTAAATTGAAGGGATCAAAATGGTAAGAAATTAAATAGCCTTCTCTAATCAAATCAAAATGACTAGCCTCTATGGTATCATACTCTAAAAGTACGTTCTTTGAACTCTCGTCAGCTGGCATATGTAAATCTGTAAGCTCTAAATATGTTACTAAAGCTCGTGAATCTTCATCCTCCCTAACGGCTTCATCATCTGTAATCACAAAGTCGTACTCGTGGTGGATGTCTATCTATGAATCTAATGTGCTATGAGTTGGCTAAATCTCTATCTCTCCGCTCCTCAATCATCTCTATTTGTATTACTCTCTCCCTCAACTTGAAAGTATACCACGCTATCATGATCAGACATGGCCTTTGCTGTCTCTAGGAATGGTCAACCTAATATGATTGGGGTGTCTGTCACGCATTCAGGGATCTCCATGTCCAACATGACGAAGTCCACGAGGAATTTCAAGCCTTGGATGGTGATGAAAACATCCTTCAACAACCCCTTCATCTGCTTGACAGCTCTGTCTACTAACAGAAGTAATGTCCTGCTCTATCTAATAGGGCCAAACTCGAAGTGGTCAAGTAAGGCTTCCAGAAGAAAGTTAATGCAGATCCGCTTTCTAATAGTTTTCGATCTAATTGTTGCTCGTGAGTGTGGCATCTAGCATACATAGCTCTTACATCTGGCCTCTTGGCAGGAAAGTGGTTCTGGATAGCGAAGCGTGTGACATAGGTGAGCACGAGGATATCTACACTGTGGTTGTGCCTCTTCTTTTAACTTATTGTGGTCTTCTCTTCGAGATTCTTCTAGAAGAGAGGGATGTGCTCCAATTCTTCCTGGAGAGGCAGCTAATAATGGAATCGATCTATCATCTGCTCGATGAACTCTATATGCTATCTCTTTTTGGGATGTTCAATTTTTTGGCCCTTCCCTAAGCATAGTTCTTAAGGGGATGGTTGTACCCTCATTAGGAACCAGAGTGTCTGGAGTAGGAATAGGTCTCTGAGCTTAAAAATGCATGGAATCCATATAACCATCATCAATCATCACATCAGATGGAAGAAGAAACACAAAGCTTTCCTTTTTTATCTTTTTGTTTTTCAAAATTTTGACATTTTTTGCATTTTTTTTAAAACATCATCCTCAAGTATAGGAGGAGAGTTCAAAACAAATGCAGTGTCTGTACAAGTGATCTTGGTGGCATTAGAACCACTTACAACATCTAATAAGTGGCATCAGTACCACGCTCTTGCCCATCATGTGGAATATTGGTGCCATCCGCACTACCATCAACAGCGGGAGAGTAGACGACATCAGCACTGTCGTCTAGATCATCTTCAATGTGGGAGGAATCAGTACCACTGTCTGTATATTGGAAAATGATAGCCTCGGTATCGTCACTCTTTGTGGCATCAGCACAACATCAACATCAAAATCAACGGCATCATCATCGCTTCCAAGCTCATTTGGCACTCCTGGATGGGAATCCTGTTATCGCCTAGATGAGGCACTGCCTGCTGGCTCCCTACTGCTCCTAAATGTCACAAAATCTGCTTCAAATAAATAATGAATATTGTCAAGTACCTCAATAGGAGTGGCAGACTCTTTGAACTGTACATGCTCAGACTTCCTCTTCAGGTTGTTCGGATTTGGCTCATTCTGTGTGGGTTTCGCTGCCTTTCCCTTGATGATCTCTCTCATCTCTTATCGGAACTCATCCATATCTCGCCTAAATGTGGTCTGATGCTCTATAAGCATGGGGGTAAGATCCTCTAAAGTTGGGTTCTAATAAGAAAGTGCATGACACCCATATGGGTTGCTTCTCTGAAAGTGACGAGGTTGGCCATGCTGCTGCTGCTGTGAATATGAGTGAGGGGGAGGCTGTTGGAACTGGGAGTGAGGTTGTTGATGCCTCCACTGATGACCCAAGTACTGGGGTCGAGGAATGGTATGTTGGGTGTACTAGGGTTGGGATTGTTGTGTACCCTGTCCTGATTGTGTTGGAGGCTGCTGCTAGGACTAAGCACCTCCTGTAGACCATTTGATGCATAGGTGAATGATAACCAGGGAGATTGAGGGTCATACGGTTTCACAAGGCGAAACCACAGTCGGTGTCTTGACCGCTCAAAAATCCTGAATTAATCAACAATTAACCCACAATATAAATATTAAACAATGACAAGCAATAGTGGAGTTATAATTTATTATTAACTCTACATAAAAAGGTGTATAGATGTAAGTATGTAGAGGTCGAACGCAGAAGCATGCAGGATAGATCAAGCAAGTGCAAAAATGTGATTGTGATTGAGTGTCTACAAGCATGCTAATGTTTTTGTGGGTTTTAATTTTTTTTAATATATAATTTATTATTTTGATTTTTAATTATCTGATTTTATATTTTCTTTTTATATTATATATTTTTTCTTTTTCAATAATAGAATATATATATAATATAAGAAAAGAGGTGATAGGATATTTATAAAAATAGGGAAAAATGCTCAAAAATAAGGAAATAATATGTTTTTGATCTTTTTATATTTTTCTACTGTTTTTTGTGATTTCTGGGTGTTTTTGTAAAAATTGTTGGTATTTTGAAAAGTCAAAATAAGAGAAAACAATGAATTAACTACTGGTCGAAAATAAAATGGGAATGAAAAATAGTAAACAGTAACAAAATTTTCCCAAATTAATTTTAAATGAAAGATAATAAAATAGGGAAACTATAAGGGCTGAGTTTATATTTTTAGGGTTTTTATAGAATTTTTTATATTTTTATGAATTTTTTAGGGTTTTCAAATTTTTAAGGTTTTTATTTTGAAATTTTTAATGATTTTTGGATAGTAATTAAAAGACACTAAAATCGAAAAAATATAATTTTTTTGGAATTTTTCAAAAAAATTTGATATTTTTTTGGTATTTTCTAATGCAAACAGTAGCTAAAATGCATGTTTTTGATTTTTAATAAATATTAAAATGCAATAAAAATGAAATGTGAAAATATGGCGTGAATAAGCAAGCACACAGGATCCTATGCTATTTTTTTGGTAATTTTTGAAGTTAAAATGATGCTCTAAATAAATAGGGAAAGCAAGCAGAAATACAAGGCCTGACAGGGGTATAAGTGCAAATAAACAAACATCCAGGGGCGAAGTTACAATTTTCACATAAATAATAATAGTGAATATTGCATTTAATAGACCAAATACAAATAAGCAAACCCGCGGGGGTACACCTGCAAAATACCCACCAGGGCGCGTAACGAGCACACGCTTGGGAAGGACATAGATGTAATATCAAAAACAACCAGGGGCTGACATGCAAATATCCCAAAAATATTACACTTAATATCAAAATTGATGGACTGAAACGAAATAAGCAAACCCTAAGGGGGACCTTGCAAAATGCCCCTTCACCTCACGTGTACTGGTCACGTAAGGTGACGTGGCAAGGACCTAAGTGCAAATAATGGAAAGTTCAAGGGTCTGGACGCAAATATTACAAAATATTTAAACTGTAAATGAAACTTTAAAGACTAAATAAAAATTACAAAAATGGCAGGGGAGAATGCGCAAAATACCCACGCCTAGTCAGATTGCACGGCGGAGGTGATCTCATTATACACGTGGTGGTGATCTGACGGGCGATACCACTTGGCTGCTGACGGCTCTGATTAGATCGTTCGAGGGCGATCAACAGTGGAGAGTGGGGTTGATCAGACGGATGCTGAACGATCTGGGACTCCTTGATAATCCGACGGTGGAGGGCGTAGCTGGACGAACAGGGAGGAGGTCCGATTGGGCAAGATTCCTCTGACGATTAGTCCTCCCGCCGGCGTGAAACGAGGCTCGAAGGTGGCCCAGGAAGCTCCTGCAGGTGTCCTCTATGCATTGGTGGGCCCAAAAAGCCTCGGCGAAGGCCGAGGTACGCTGGAGATGAAGGCGGAGCTGGAAGTGCTCGAGCGTCTCCGGCGAAGGCCAAAATGGCCCCAAGGTGTCCGTTGAAGTCCAAGTACCTGCAGAAAAGGGTGAAAGGACCCAGGGCAAAGTGCCTGGGTCCTGTAGTGGTGAAATGGTTGAACAAAGCGGCGAGGAGGTGGTCGGCCTGAGGAGCGCTCCGGCGAGGTTCACGTGAAGGGTGATTCGATTGATGGAAAAGGAAATTTCGAGAGGCCTTTTGATCCTAAGACTAAGGCAAAGAAAATGCAAAGGAAAATAAGGGGAAAGGGGCTGCCTCGACGGACGAACACCGGAGGGATAGGTTACCTCGACCGCCGGTGAAGGGGGAGGTGGTGGAAGCACCTCAGGCGTCGCTCGACCCGCCCGAAGGTCGCGAAGGGGAGTTGTCACCTTCTCGTCGCGATTGAGCACGAAAAGGGGAGCTATTCCTAAGGAAGAGTCATTCGAAATTCGAAGTGAAGTCGGGGGTGCATTTTATGTGGTTAGACTCTGTGATGAAGAGGCTCAAAGAACGATGAGGATTTACAAGATCGATGATCCTCGGCCCAAGGAAGTTCAAGGGCGAGATAGACCAAGGATCGAGGGACAAAAGTCGTGAAGGAATCATCCCAAGAAGATGCAAGATGCACCCTCGAAAAAGGCGAGAAAATGGGGTCAAAACCTAGTTCTGACACAGCTACAGGGGTGGAGGACGACCAGTTGACCAGGGTCAACTGGGGCCAGCACCTAGTTGGTCCACGTGGACCAACCAGGAAAACCCTTGAAAAATTACTTATTAAATCACTTAAAAATCGAAAATGATTTTATTATTTTTAGGTCATAAAATAAAAATGTTTATATATTTATAAGGTATTTTATTATGATTTTTAATTATTTTTATAAGGTATAATTTTATAAGTTACCTTTTATAGCCTTTATAGGTATATAATCTATATATTTTATTAATTATTTTTATTTTGTATTTTTAATTTATTTATTTTTGTTTATTATTTTCTATATTTATAAAGTATTTTTATACACTTAAAAATATTTTTATTTTATTTTTCTGATGTGTTTTGTACATTTAATAAAATATAGGTATGTATTATATAGGTATATATATAGGTACTATACCTATGTATCATATATACAAGTATTTTTATTTTATGTTTTCTTTGTATTTTTATTCTGATTTTAATATACATATTTATTATAAATAATATTTACAAAATTATAAAAATATAAAATTATAAAAATAGTGAATTAATAATAAATAGAATATTTTAATATGTACAGGTATACAATAGGGGTCCAAAACTCAACTTTCAAACCGTAGCTCCGCCAAATGCGAAACCACCGCCATTAAATAGCTTATTTTAAATTATATACAATTAAAGTGAGTTTGATGCATTTGGAGTTTCCATTTGTGAGATACGGGTTTGGGAAGTTGGGATACTGGATTTTTAGTCAGACCATAACTTTTTATCTGTACATGATTTTTCAGTGAAATCAATTTTGTATTTTTCTTTATTTAATTATCTACAACTTTTATATACAGAGTTTCTTTATTTGAAGTATAAAAAGTAGAACTAAAAATAGGTCCCAAAATCAATAAAGAATGAATAGAATCAACAGAAATTTTATTGTATTCTGGCCCTTATCTCCCCCTACTTTATTCCTTATTGACCTATTCATCGAGATGCCTAGGTCTCGGGGTTTCGGGCCATAAAATATTTATAATATTTTATTCTTTTCTTTTCTTTTATTTATTCTATAATTTTTGCTTTAATTACAGTATTTTGTACACTATTTACATGCACATGCATGAATGCTAAGATTCTGGATTTAATGCTATTTACACGCATTTACTAGGGTTTTTGAGGCCAAAATGATAGAATAAAGATGATGAAATGTGGATTCATCATCCCCCTATACTTTACCTTTTCTAGTCCCTAGCAAACACTTATGCAATAAGTGCAGAAAAGAAAAACGAAGAAAAGAAAAAGAAGAAGGTGGATTAAATTTAATTATCAAACTTGTCTTCACAAAATCAAAGTTTAGAGCTTAAGTCGAGCCTTTGGAATTTTAATGTGGGCGGAACCTTAATGAGAACCAAATTTGAAATCCAACAGTCCCTGAGAATCCCAAAACTCTGCTCAAGTCTCCTCAATAGCCAGGTTAGAAATATCTCAACTCATACGCAAACCCTTACGACTATGAATCTGACTCGTACAGTGTAAGTGATTGTGGCTCTCCCCAACTAGAATGACAAAGAAACTGACTTCTACAGCATGACAACCCAATGATTCCCCAGTCCAATAACTCCATCCTCGAGGAGCGGGGTATTCCCTTCTAAGTTCATGTGGCAACCAGCTCAAGAGGAGGGGGTGAAGAGAAGAATGGACGGTAGCCAGTGTAGCTACCTATCCTAGGATGCAAGACCAGTGTAGTCAAGTCATCCAGTTGCAGGCTCACATATTTGACTTTCGAACTCAAGCATGCTTATTGATTTTACAACATGTGTACGTACTTTGCAGGCATTTTATTTTTGTACTGGCCTGACCATTTTTTTTTTGAAATACTATTCACAACAGCATTTACATAAGGGTTTTTCCTCTAGAGCAAGTAGACTATCCCTCTTTTGAAGCTTTATTGCAACCCACACTCTCCTGTCTTTAGAATTCCTCATCACTGGATGGGTTGGGGTGCACTTCCCTCTCTAGAGGAGGACAAGTGTTTCCACTTGTGTGCGTCTCGTACCGGCAAATCCAATCCCCTCACCACTCCAACTGAGTCGAGCCATGTGAAAGGTGCCGGTGTCCAAGTTAGGTCATTATCAACAAGAGTCGTACGTGTGCTCCAAAATACTCTACTTAGGCAGTCAAGAATCCATTGAACCAAGTCTCGTGATCCTCAAAGAATTAAGTCAACTAGACCTGAAGTACCTCAAACCCAGTTCCTATAAGGTTTCCTGTTATTAGGTATATTTTAAGGTCCAATCAAGCTCCAATCTGCGGATTTTACTTAGACTTGTTCAACCATCAAACTCAATCCGAAAAATGCCCATGCTATGCAAATGAAGTGTAGAATGCAGAAAATATTTTCGTGATGCAATTTTCAAGATTTTGAACTTTTTATGGATTTTTGAAAAGATGATGATGCATATGCATTTTTTGTATTTTTCAAAAGATTTTTCAAATGTTTTTGGATTTTAATTTTGCAAATGTTTTTGGGCTTTTTGAGAAAAAAGATTTTGGCTAAAAGCTAGGTTAAAATATTTACACGGGAGTGCTTCTTATATATACAAGAAGTGGATTTTAAGAATTTACAGGGTAAGTGATCAATTTTATAAAAATATAGATATATAAAGAATTTTAGGTGAAATGCATGTATTCCTCAAACTTGTTTGACACAGGTTTTTCAAACAATTTTTAAAACTATAGTCCAAAATAACTTTTACAAACAATTTTACAAACAAGTACACACATTTGAAAATCATTTTGCAAAGATTTTTCAAAACAGTATAGTTAGATTTTTCAAAATATTTTTGCAACCATTTTTCAAACCATTTGCAAATCATTTTTCACATGTTTTATTTCACACAAAGAAAATAAATTTTTACAAACAACGCATTTTTAAAAAGGTTGAAAACATGTAACAAAACGTTTTCAAAATAGTTTTCAAAAGTTTTTACCAAGATTTTCAAACTATTTTTCAAACATTTTGCAAACAACATTTTTACCTGATTTATTAATCAGTATATACACAAAGAATTTGAGGAATAATCACATCTTTTATTAAGGTTTTTAATGAATTTTTAAGAATTATTAGCCATATTATTAAGAAAATAAGAAAGTATGAGTTATGGCTAAAATATATACGTAGTATATACGACCCCCCTATACTTAGCTTGAGATATGTCCTCATATATCGGAGAGAAAAGAGAAGACATAACTCGTACTAAGTATAGGCAAAGTCTAAAGAATAACGGAATGAATGAACAAATGAGAAGTTGACTGTCCCCCCTATACTTAGGATCAAATAATCCTAAGTATAGCAGACTGTACACAACGCAGGGAGGGTCAAGGGTGGGAATGAATAGATCGTACTCAGATTGTCTCCCCCTATACTTAGGCTAAGATATCCCTAAGTATAGACAAGAAGAGGAGACAATGGAGAGGATCGAAAAGAATAGAAATACTCAGGGTGCACACCCCCTATACATAGGACAAAGTACGTCCTAAGTATAGAAAACTGTCTACAAGGGGCGACACCTTTTTGATAGATACAAAGGATAGAAAAGGAAAAGAAGAAAAGAAGAAAAGAAGAAAAGAGATCTGAAGATGGAAGGAGAGATAGATCGAGAGAATGTACACATCACTCCCCCTATACTTAGGGTAAAAGAAGCCCTAAGTATAGGCAACAACAGGAGTGATGAAACGGAACGAAGAAAGAACACTCGGCTCGTCTACCCCTCCTATACGTAGGACAAAGTACGTCCTAAGCAAGGAAAACACGAGAATGGGTGGACGAGCAATACAGAAGAGAGACGGAGGTACACAAAAGTGAATATACAACAGAAATGGATGTACAACTGATCAAGAAGGTATAAAGCAGACCTTCTTGCAAGACCGCTGAGGGATAGATCTAGTGTGGTCCAAGTCAACATCGGGGTCCACATTCGACGGAAGATGATCAGGGTCGACACGGTGAAGGCCCTCAGTGGAGTCGAATCGGAAAGACACAAATTGGTCAATGGAAGTAGTATGGCTAGGTTCGTCCTTGGTGGTCCTATGGTGTGAAGGCATAGACGGGCGAGTGGAAGAAGTGTGTTCAGGTATGGCCTTGGAGGTCTCGTTGATATCAAAGTGGAATGGGACAAACTCATCATCCTCGGAAGAAGTATAATCGGAGTCGTCCTGCGAGGTATCGTCCAGGTCAAAACAAAAAAGAACGAAGTCATCAGAGGAAATATTCAAACTCAGATCATCCTCAAGAGCCTCACCCGGATCATCTTCATCATCAGGAGGCCAAAAGTTTTGAACATTCGCATCATAACCGACCTCAATCATCATCACTTTTGAGTGACCAGGAATGAACTTATTAGTGGAACTAGTCAAACCAGGTCCTTCCCGTCTATTCTTGGTATCTGCCCTCTGCTCAATGGGATCAATCATATAAATTCCTTGGATTTCATCAATATATCGCCACACACCAGAAGGAGGAACTGTGAGGTCTATGCTTTCCGAGTTCCTCCCCCTTCGGGGGATTCCTCGGGTCTCATCAGTGGTCGCTAAGCAAGCATCTCTAATATCATCAGATCGGTCACAGGCCTCGGAGTCAGCTAGAATCGATGAAGGTATATCAGGTGCAGGTCTCTGATCGACCGTGGATGTGGTGATCAACACTTCGCTCTCATCAACAGGACGAAAGCGAATCTCTCCTGATCCATAATCAATAACGACCCTCGCAGAGGCGAGAAATGGTGGTCCCAGGATGATTGGAGAGGTCTCACCTGTGGAGGTCTCCATGGGAAACACGACAAAATCAACATGGTAGCTCGTACCTTGAATAGAAATGATGGCGTTTTCAAGGATACCCTTCGACCTCTTGATAGATCCATCAGCAAACTGTACAATCATCCTGGTTTTCTTTAGAGGCCCTAAATGAAGAGACTGTACCAGCGAGAAGGGTAATATGCTAATAGATGCACCGCCGTCCAGGAGAGTGTGATCACAAGTATAGTCAGAGATGGTGCAAGTGATGAAAGGGGTAGCTGTGTTCTTCTTTCTAGTAATGGGATGGTGTGTGATGGTGTGGGCAGTGGCCATGGTCAGAATGTGACGCTAAGATCTGCTCCTCCGCTTTCTCTTCTTGGGAAGAGGAGCAGATAATTGTGTCATGGCCTGCTGAAGAGGGGCGCGGATGATCTCATGAATGGTGGCCACCACTTCGGGTTCAGTCAACATTTTTTTGAATTTTTGAACTTCCTCCATACAAGAGAGGAAGTTGGAATCAACATCTACACGAGGCATGCCAAGAGCAGTCTGTACAGCGGCATCCTCGGGGTCAAAGGTGGGACAATGTGTGAAAGGCTGTGTGGTCAAAGGTTCTGGCAAGTGGTACCTCTCCTCAAGGTCTGAATCAACCAAGTGTCTCCCGAACTCTTTTTGGATTTTTAAAATTTTCTCATTCTTTTGTATTTTTGGCGATTGCAAGCTCCCATGATCACCCACAAGTAAATCTGTATCCTCGACGAAAGGAGCATTAATATGATATTCTATCAAAGTGGCAAGATGCTCTCTCATCAAAGTAATGTGATCTAGCATTATGTTCATGACAACTCTCATGGAGGTCGCGGGAGGTGACTCCAACAGGTCAGACTCGGGTGGATGTGAATGTGGCGGTGGATAATATACAGGTGGAGGTGGAGGTCGGTAGAAATCTGAGTCATGATACTGTGGCAGAGGCGGGTATGTACAAAAATCAGAAAAAGTAGGAGGAGGATCCTCCTGATAAAAGGGAGGTGGACCGGCTGGAGTGAACGAGGAATCCGCAAAGTCTGGATAAAAAGTGCTCCAAGGGTCCATCTCGAAAACAAAAGGAAATGATTCGGGGGAGCACGAAGGTCAAGTCAAGAAAGTGAGCGCAAGTGCGCAGAAGCGATCTAGGACACACACAAAACAATCACAAGCAAAAATGAAAATAATACAAACCCTCAATTCACCTACTCATCTCAGTGGAGACCGCAAAATGCGGTCTTTTTGTCTTGTCTGTTTTAGAGTTAGGTGAGAAGTCAAAATATTGCGCAAACACTTAGGGTGCTTTATGGGATTTGGGCACTAATCCTTAGTGTGTGCGCGAGAAATGTAAAACGAAGATAATGAGGGGATTACTCGCCCCAAGACAAAATTTTCTTTTTAGTTGATTTGCGGGTCAAGTAATGTTAGCAGTCCCAATTTTATTGGTTATCACTTTTTTTTATTTTAGTAAAAATGCACGAGCCTAACGAGGAGTCAATTCCTTTAAGCACCTATGTAGTCAAAATCAGAGGGAGAGTTGGAAAAGCAATGCAAGCGGCAAATCAATGATGTATGCTAAAGGGAAGTGTTCACCTTGCCTCCAGCACTCTACATGCAAAGATGCTCAGCGGAATTGAAACCTATCTATATGCAAATGCAAGCTGATGAAATCACCCTAAGTTTAGAAATTGCTATTATCTCGAAGAACCACAAGTCGATCACCAATCCTCAATCCTAGAGTCCGGTCTAGGCTCACCCCTCCTCCTCTCGACAAATCGAGTTCAGGAGCAGCGCTTGGCAGGGTGGGCTCGCGGTGCGACGGCTCAAAGATGGTGAAGCGAATGTTTAAAATTTTGACTAAGTCCAAACGAGACTATAGGCACAGGCAATGATATTAGGTGTTTGGCCTTAATCTATCGCAAGCATTCCTAGAACTAGGGGCTCAATCACACAAAAGAAATAAAAACAAAATCGGAAAACAAAATAAAAGAAATGAAATGAAAAGCCGACAAAAACCGGAGTGAGTCCCTAAGTGTACAAAAACCTGGAAATTAGTTTCAAGATTCCAATGTTCGGGGGTACCTGTATTATTACAAATTAAATGGTCTCACTCTCACAAAAATTACAGAGATAAATGCTACACAAAAAATGCTCAAAAGTATGACTGTCTTCTCAAGTCTTCCCTGCTTCTTTTGATGCTAGGTCAGAAATCTCATGCCGCCTTCACATGGGTGCACCAGTGTCTAGAGTGGAGCGCCTCCCTCGATCCGCGGTTCCTCGCATAAAGTCCAACAAGGAAGAGTGGTTAGACGAGTCAAACAATGATATCAAATAAATGAGAAAATAAAGAAGGCAAAAATATAGACAAGTATCACAATCACAAAGCAAAAACCCGAACTAAGCGTTGTTGCTCCCCGGCAACGGCGCAATTTGATAACCAGGGAGATCGAGGGTCGTACGATTTCACAAGGCGAAACAACAGTCGGTGTCTTGACCGCTCAAAAATTCCTAATTAATCAACAATTAACCCACAATATAAATATCAAATAATGACAAGCAATAGTGGAGTTAAAATTTATTATTAACTCTAAATAAAAGGTGTATAGCTGTAAGTATGTAGAGGTCGAACACAGGGAGCACACAGGATAGATCAAGCAAGTGCAAAAATGTGATTGCGATTGAGTGTCTACAAGTATGCTAATGTTTTTGTGGGTTTTTAATTTTTTTAATTTATAATTTTGTATTTTGATTTTTAATTTTCTGATTTTATATTTTCTTTTTATATTTTATATTTTTTTCTTTTTCAATAATAGAATATATATAATATAAGAAAAGAGGTGATAGGATATTTAAAATAGGAAAAAATGCTCAAAAATTAGGAAATAAAATGTTTTTGATCTTTTTATATTATTCTACTATTTTTGTGATTTTTGGGTGTGTTTGTGAATATTTTTTGGTATTTTTGAAAGTCACAATAAGAGAAAGCAGTGAATTAACTACTGGTCGAAATTAAAATGGGAATGAAAAATAGTAAACAATAACAAATATTTCCCAAATTAATTTTAAATGAAAGACAATAAAATAGGGAAACTACGGGACTGAGTTTATATTTTTAGGGCTTTTATAGAATTTTTTAGATTTTTATGAAGTTTTTTTAGGGTTTTCTAATTTTAAGGTTTTTGCTTTGAAATTTTTAATGATTTTTGGATAATAATTAAAGGATACTAAAATAGACAAAATATATTTTTTTTGGAATTTTTGAAAAAGATTTGATATATTTTTGGTATTTTCTTATGTAAACAGTAGCTAAAATGCATGTTTTTGATTTTTAATAAATATTAAAATGCAGTAAAAATGAAATGCGAAAATATGGCGTGAATAAGCAAGCATACAGGAGCCTATGCTATTTTTTTGGTAATTTTTGAAGTTAAAATGATGCTCTAAATCAATAGGGAAAACAAAAAAATACAAGGCCTGTCAGGGGAATAAGTGCAAATAATCAAAAATCTAAGGGCCAAGTTGCAATTTTCACACAAAATATAATACTGAATATTGCATTTAATTGACCAAATACAAATAACCAAACCCACGGGGGTACACCTGCAAAATACCCACCACGGCGTGTGACGAGCACGCGCCTGGGAAGGACCTAGATGTAATATCAAAAACACCCAGGGGCTGACATGCAAATATCCCAAAAATATTACATTTAATATCAAAATTGCTAGACTGAAACGAAATAAGCAAACCCCTTAGGGGGGCCCTTGCAAAATGCCCCTTCACCTCACGTGTATTGGTCATGTGAGGTGACGTGGCAAGGACCTAAGTGCAAATAATCGAAAGTTCAAGGGTCTGGACGCAAATATTGCAAAATATTTAAACTGCAAGTGAAAATTTAAAGACTAAATAAAAATTACAAATATGGCGGGGGAGAATGTGCAAAATACCCGCGCCATGTCAGATCGCACGACAGAGGTGATCTCACTTATACATGTGGCGGTGATCTGACGGCCGATACCCCTTGGCTGCTGACGGCTCTGATTAGATCGTCTGAGGGCGATCAACGGTGGAGAGTGGGGTTGAATCGACGGATGTTGAACGACCTGGGACTCCTTGATAATCCGACGGTGGAGGGCGTAGCTGGACGAACAGGGAGGAGCTCCGGTTGGGCGAGACTCCTCCGACGATTAGTCCTCCCGCCTGCGTGAAACGGGGCGCGAAGGTGGCCCAGGAAGCTCCTGCAGGTGTCCTCTATGCGATGGTGGGCCCAAAAAGCCTCGGCAATGGCTGAGGCACGCTACAGATGAAGGCGGAGCTGGAGGTGCTCGAGCATCTCCGGCGAAGGCCAAAATGGCCCCCAGGTATCCGTTGAAGTCCAAGTACCTGCAGAAAAGGGTGAAAGGACCCAGGGCAAAGTACTTGGGTCCCGCGGTGGCAAAATGGTGGCACGAAGCGGCGAGGAGGTGGTCGGCCGGAGGAGCGCTCCGGCAAGGTTCACGTGAAGGGTGATTTGATTGATCGAAATGGAAATTTCGAGAGGGATTTTGATCCTAAGACTAAGGCAAAGAAAATACAAAGGAAAATAAGGGGAAAGGGGCTGCCTCGATGGCTGAACACTGGAGGGATAGGGTACCTCGACTACCGGCGAAGGGGGAGGTGGTGGAAGCACCTCAGGCGTCGCTCGACCCGCCCGAAAGTCGCGAAGGGGAGCTGTCACCTTCTCCTCGCGGTTGAGCACGAAAAGGGGAGCTATTCCTATGGAAGAGGCGTTCAAAATTCAAAGGGAAGTCGGGGGGTGCATTTTATGTGGTTTGACTCTATGATGAAGAGGCTTAAAGAATGACGAGGATTTAGAAGATCGATGATCCTCGGCCCAAGGAAGTTCAAGGGCGTGATAGACCAAGGATCGAGGGACAAAAGTCGTGAAGGAATCATCCCAAGAAGATGCAAGACGCACCCTCGAAAAAGGTGAGAAAATGGGGTCAAAACCTAGTTCTGACACAGCTACAGGGGTGGAGGACAACTAGTTGACCGGGGTCAACTGGGGCCAGCACCTAGTTGGTCCACGTGGACCAACCAGCAAAAACCCCTGGAAAATTACTTATTAAATCATTTAAAAATCGAAAATGATTTTATTATTTTTAGCATATGAAATTAAAAAATGTTTATAAATTTATAAGGTATTTTATTATGATTTTTTAATTATTTTTATAATGTATAATTTTATAAGTTACCTTTTATAGCCTTTATAGGTATATTATCTATATAATTTGTTAATTTATTTTTATTTTGTATTTTTAATTTATTTATTTTTGTTTATTATTTTCTATATTTATAAAGTTTTTTTATACACTTAAAAATATTTTTATTTTATTTTTCTGATGTGTTTTGTATATTTAATAAAATATAGGTATGTATTATATAGGTATATATATAGGTACTATACATATGTATCATATATACAAGTATTTTTATTTTATGTTTAATTTCTATTTTTATTATGATTTTAATATACATATTTATTATAAATAATATTTAAAAAATTATTAAAATATAAAATTATAAAAGTAATGAATAAATAATAAATTGAATATTTTAATATGTACATGTATACAATAGGGGTCCAAAACTCAACTTTCAAATCGTAGCTCCGCCAAATGCAAAACCACTGCCATTAAATAGCTTATTTTAAATTATATACAAATAAAGGTGAGTTTATGCATTTGGAGTTTCCATTTGTGAGATACGGGTCTAGAAACTTGGGATTCTGGATTTTTATTCAGACCATAACTTTTTATATGTACATGATTTTTCAGTGAAATCAATTTTGTTTTTTTCTTTATTTAATTATCTACAACTTTCATTTACAAAGATTCTTTATTTAAAGTATAAAATGTGGAACTAAAAATAGGTCCCAAAATGAATAAAGAATGAATATAATCAAAGGGAATTTTATTGTATTCTGGCCCTTATCTCCCCCTACTTTATTCCTTATTGACCTATTCATTGAGATGCCTAGGTCTCGAAGTTTCGGGTCATAAAATATTTACAATATTTTATTCTTTTCTTTTCTTTTATTTATTCTATAATTTTGGCTTTAATTACAGTATTTTGTACACTATTTGGATTCATCAGAGATCATAGTTGATACTGGGATGCTAGTTCTACTGGGAATACAAAATGTTGTTGACCTATATCAACAGCTTCGACTTCTCGTGCAACAATGTGGGAAAGGACATTAATGGTTGATCACTATGGTATACCACCATCTGTGTATCTAGTAAAGGTGGTGATGACAACTGATACCGTGGTGTTGGCTAAACATGCTCCGCCTAAATATGGTGGACTTGTTTGTTCGAGGAAGATGATTGTGAAGATATGCTCATGTGATCAGCATTTAAACTAGACAGTGGCAAAGAAGCCATCTGTGCCTCTAGAAGGCATATGATATGCATCTTTGGGTCATTCAAATTCTGGTCCAACTATTCTGGGACACCTCATCAATCTTGTTGAGCTTGTCCAGGGCCCGACACATTCTTCTCGATGATCTCAATGCGGTCCTATTTTTGGCTAATAATGCCCACGTTGGAAATTTATAACTCTGCTAGTGTCGTTGCTGTGGAAGATGAAGATGAACAAGACTCTATATGTGCAACTCAATGGTGAGACAATGCCTGGTGGGGGAAGGGGTTTCCCTTGAGAGTAGACATGGGTTTGAGTCGTACTAATGCAGTTCTCAACAATCTCCTCATAGATGGACAAGACATGATCCTCGTTCTTGGCGGAATAGGTTCCTCCGCAAGAGGCATTAACAAGCATCTGCAGCTCGGGTGTTAGAACACAAAAGAAACTATGTACCAAGATGGGATTGCTAATATCATGGTGGTGACACCTGTAAATGAGCACTCTGAATCGATCCCAACCTCGTAGAACTGCTCATTTGAGATCACAATGAAGTTATTGATCATAGCTCTCATTACGTTGGTACGACCTAGTGCATATTACTTGTTGAGGAACTTGGTCCTAAACTGCTCCCATTTAGTGACAACCTCACCCTAGTGCTTCAGCCAGTATGATGCTCTGTCAACCAGGGAGAATGGGAAGGCTATCAGATTGATGGCATCCTCGTCCACCAAAATGTCATGGATAATATTGCAGATAATCTCGAAGTCCTACTAGTTAATATGATGCTCCTCAGTGGAAATCCCATGGAACTTGGGCAACAACTGGATCGTATCGGGCTTGAACTCAAAATCGTCGAAAATCGCAGGCAACTGAATCCACCTATGAGTGAGAGTTGCACCATGGTTTTGCAACTCCTTCATGGTGCACAAGGGTCTGGACTCTACTCTGGTATATGCTTGGTCCTGAGGTGTGTCACTAGGAATCCCTAGTCTACCGTCGGGTCTCTCAACTCTAGCATCTCTGATCTGCGTAAGCTCCCTCCTAGCCTCTATCATTAGTAACCCTTAGTCTCGTATCTAGTTATGCATCACCTCTAGGGATGATAGGAGGTTGTTGTTGATCGCAACCTCATCGAATACAATGGGACACTCTGGCTGCTCATCCTCTCTCTATTCTTGGTCCTTCTCGTCATACTCTAAAAATGAAAAAGAACTGACCTCAGGGGTTTCCAAATCAACAATAATCTGTTGTTACTGTTGTTGTATCTTAGGTGATGTATTAGGAAGGTCAAAGAAGAATGAAGTGGAATACTCAGGATCCGAGAGAGGGTCAGAGCTCTCTGGAACTGCCCCAGATGAACGAACATGTGTGTTATGAAGTAGTGCCACCAGAGGTAGCTTACGAGACTGCCTGCACATCGTCGTGGTGTGGAGAGAAGTAAAGATTAGATCTAGACTGAAAAACAATGGATCAGAAAACAAACGCCCATGTTCACCAACTCAATGCATTGATGACCACGAAAGCTTTGTCGTTAATATTTTCAATTTAAGAGTTGTCATAAAATATTTATATTAACAAGCTCACGTATGTAGTCTCCTAGAGTAGATCGTAATTAAGTCAATGAATCCCCCAAGTTGAGAACTATCCTCGTAAGAGCTCGGGAGTCGTTCTAAGGAAATCCAACTCATTATCGACATGACTTCTTCTACTAACATTTGAGGCAAGTGTTTGCAACAATAACATGACCCGAGAGTCAAAGTCCAAGTGCTTAGGGCACATTTTTAGGGCTTTGGGCTCTATTCCTTAAGTGTATGTGCCTCACTCTGTCTGGAGAGTACCTGCAAACAAGGAGTGGGTTACTCTCCCCAGAACAATTAATGTGATCATTACGTTTATTTTAGGGTTGAGTTCAATTAGTAGTCCATATTTTTATTTTTTTAATCATTATTTGGGTATTTTATTCAAAAAGAAATGTTTAACGATTTTTCTTATTTCCTTTTTATTCGTAAGTCCATAAAATTGGGGGAGGAATACGGAAAAGCAGATGCACCATGAAATCTATGAATGCATGCACGAGATATGATGCTTAGATTACTCCCACAGTCTGCATACTATATGATCGGCACATAAAAAGTATACTAATCTATATAAATCAAAAGGCGAGAACTGTCCTAAACAGAAACTTCTATTATAGTGAAGCACCAGTTATTTTGACCAATTTGAAATGTGTCTATAGGAAAAGATAGTCTAATAGGTATGTGGACCTAATCACTATCTGGCTCAACCAAGAGAAACCTAAGTCTAGGGACTCAAGCACATGAAAACTACGAGAAACAAATGAAAATAGAGGTGATGAAAACCAAAATCTGGTGAGGTCCCCCAAGTGCACAGGTACTTGGTGAAACATGCCCTGAAATCCAAAGGTTTGTAATGGCCTAGAAAATAAAAAAGGGAAGTGCCAAAATTAATGCCAAATTAATTAAAAAATGGAATAAAATGACAAAAAAATAAATCTAACAACTACAATGGTCTTCTACTCCTCCTGCTCTTCCTCGGTTGCTCTCTTCTACTAGTTGGTGTAGAACGCCCAGCCTCCGCCTCCGCCTCGCTCGGCTGCATTAGCTCTCCTAAGGTAGCCTCCCTCGCTCTGCGGGCCCTCCCAATAAAAGTGAAATAGGAAATGTGTCGGGTAATCGTTACAAAAAATATAATCAAAAAAAGAAAGAAACTAAAGGACAATGATCTATACGATAATAAGAGACAAATATAGACAGAAATAAAAGAGACGAGTGTCAGAAATATAAACAAAAGCAAAAGAGAAAAAACAAGAATCTATACAATCGAAGAATAGGAGGAAAAGAAGTCCTAACCACCCACGTCTTGTCTCCCCAGCAACGACGCCATTCTAATATTCGACTTCATTTAATTAAGATTAAGTTAATTAATGCATCATTATGCCCAAATTATCCAAGACAAAATTGACAAATTTATTCAAAGACAAAACGAATAAAGCAAGTATGGCAAGTGATCTAAGCTACTTTTATTAATATTGTATATTTACCAGGGTCGAACACATGGAGGAAACTATTATTTAAATGAGGGAGATTCAATCAATGAAAAATCGAAGATCAAAAATAAGGAAAAGCAAAGCAAACTACTCTTGGATTTTTTTGTGAATTTTTATCTTTTAAATTTTTTATTGGTTTTTAATTTTTATAGTTTTTTATGTTTTCTTATTTTGAAATTTTTAATGATGTTTAATTTTGCAAATTTATATATTTTTAATTTTTCAAATAAAGAACAAAAAAATAATGAAATAAAAGACACACACACTTTTTGTATTTTTCAAATAAGGTAAAAATAACTTGAAAATCAAGAAAAAATATTTTTGTATTTTTGATAATTTTTTACAAATTATGTTATTCCTAAGGATATTTAGATTTTTTTTAGAATTTTCGAAATGATTATAAATAGGAAATAATGCAACAATGCACATCCAAGAGTATTTTTCAAATTAAAATAGGGAAATAGGTTCAAAACACTTGGTTGTTAAATTTAATAAAAACTATGATTAAATTTAAATATTTTATATTATTTTTATGGTGTTTTGAGAGTTATGTAAATTTTTAGAGTCTTACAAAATATATGAAGTTAAAATAGGATAGAATATCGAACAAATAAAAATAAAGCTATTCTAATTTTTTAAGATATTTCAAAGGTATTTTCGAATTTTTATGAATTTTCAAAGGCAAACAAAGAATTTTTGACTTATTTTTAAAATTTTTTATAATAGTAAATAAGAGAAATAAATCAAACGCAAATTACCACTTGAAGAGCACACTAGCAGGAACTGCTACTTATTTTTTTGAGGGGGTTGGTCAAGTTTGATATTTTTTTCAACCAAGAAACACAAAATAAAAACTACTAGAAATAAAGTACCAACATCCAATTAACTTAAGTTAAAGGGACAAATAATAAAAAGCAAAAAATACACGGGCAAAAGCACAAAAATCACTCCTACAACATATGTTTCACTTGATTTGAAGAGCAGATAGGAATAAACGCAAATTCCAAATGTTTAATATATTTCATTAACGCATAGAATTTAATGGTGAAAGAAGTGACATAACCAAGGAAAACACATGAACACACATGTGAGTGCGGTTCGGTAGGACTAAAGTGCAAATATGGAAAACATAAGGACCTTATTGAAAATGTTTATCACTATTTTTTACATTTATACGACTAAACAGAAATAGTAGAAAAAGAGGGGGCAAAAGTGAAATATACCCATAGAAGCATGTGGTGCACATGACTCTAACATGTGGCTCTGATGTGCGCTAGAAAAGATCTGACGGTGCATGGATGTGGTGGTGGCGTACGGTTCTGATTGGACGTAGCTGCAGATGTGATAGTCAGAAGAAAAGGGGTGACGTGTGTGTCAGATCTGTCCTAGATCTGATTGGACTGTCCATATTTGGGCTCGAGTGTGAGGCCTAGATCTAATATGGCGCTTGCTACTCCATCTGATGATGATGAGAAGGTCTGGACGAACGACGAAGAAGGTGGTTTCGGCTCTACTTCAATCAGAGAAATCTGATGCTTTGGTGCCTCGATTGGCTGGACAAGTGGTCCGGCACACTCTTGGATGGATTCTGCATCGAAGGGGATGCTTGAATGGTCGTCCAAGCTGCTCAATGAAGATCTAAGAGGTGTGGTACCTGAAGCAGATCTGCTTGGTCAAACGAGGGTCAAATCGAGCATCTCATATGCACCTATACCTGCATGGTAAGGCGAATCACGAATACGAAGCTCTGACAATGTTTATTCAGAAAAAACAAGCAAGGAAGTGATGGGGAGGTGGATTTGTCTTTCAACGTATGTTGAGGAAGGAAGTCAGGCCTTAATCCCAATCTGATGATCAAGGCTAAGGGGGTCAAGTTGCGTGAGGAGATGGAAATTATGTGGTGAGCGTATCTATGCAGATAAGTGGATGCGGTAGAGCTGCGACCCGATGTTGGAGCAGCTAGGGAGGATGGTGGCAAAGATGACTAAATCATGAAGAAATTGAGAAAGGAATAAGATAAATCTACCAAATGATCGGAGGTGGGACGAAGAAGCATGACAGAGTGGACGACGAGGTAGTGGCCTTGATTCCGCTATGTGAAGTGGAAAATGCTAAATGCGGCGGAGGGATGTGGCCACATAGTGGTTCTACTCAACTCAGCACCAATCCGAGCTCCGAACAACTCCGACAAAAGGTTGTCACTGTCCTAAGGGTTTCGATGGAGGGAAAGAGTTGCGAGAGCCAAACTTGGGCATGAGGATGGGAATGAGATGCTTTATAGGGCTCCTAGGTGTCTCGAAGGATCATAAATTTTCACGTGAACAAAGGGGGATTTGGAACCTCCTAGGTGTCCGCAAAGGTCACGGATCTTCAGGGAGGACAGTGGTATGTAATCTGAGGTGAATGTTTATTGGACTCAAGTTGGAGAAATAGGAGAAATTGAGTCTTGCGAAGCTCCAGTGGGGTCGGACATGGGAGGGGGAAGGCTGACCCGGGTCAACAGACGCGGGTTGACCAATAGGAAAAAATAATTAACAAATATAAAAGAAAAAATAAATTAAATTAGTAAATGGCCTTAAAATTAGAAAATAATCAAAATAAAAAATGTTCATTTTTGTACAAACTTTTTTGTGATTTTTAATAAATTTCATAATATACATACAATATTATATACAATATACATTAATACGCACAGGTATAGTACACCTCTATGCAATATTTATATATTTTTGGTTTATTATTATTACATAGTATTTTATATTTTATTTATTTGAACAATAACTAAAGAAATTAATTAGATTTTTATTTTATTTTTGTGAATTAATTTAGTAGGTTAAATAAATAAATATATTTACAATATGGATACATGATACATATGTACAATAATTACATTATTTTATTTTTCTATTTGTTTTTAATTTTATTATTTTTGTTTGTTTTTATATAAATTATATACAATGTGTACACTTATTTAAAAATACAATAAGTGCAAAACAAAGAAAATAAATATCAATAAAAATATATACAAATATAAGTATTGTACATTATATAGACATCCCTACCAATAAGCCGGCTTTAAAACCATAACTCCAAAAATTATGAAACCACGTTTATTTTAAAAAGCTCATTTTATTTAGAATACACTGAAAGTGAGTATGTTCCATTTGTATACATATGGAGAAGGTATTGATCTTTTTACTCTTGTTTTGTAGCTTTTCTTAGTGTTATATCTTTTATTCTATATAAAATTTATTTTTCTATTATTTTTATTATTTACTTCACATTTTTATGTACATGTTTTATTAAGGGACTAATTTAATTTGAGAATGTTTTATTGAGAAATAAAATAGGTTAATGATGTATACAAGATAAATAAGGGTTTATATATACAGTGAATGAATAAAGAATAAATAATATCTACTAGGTATTTTTGGAATATCTGAATATTTATAAATTAAGGACCTATCTCTCCCTACATTATTCCTTCTCTATCACGTCAATCATTGACCTGATCCCGGGGTTCGGGTTAGTCTGTACTTATTACATAATTATAGCCTTCTTTTATTTCTTTTTTTCTTTTCTTCTTTATTCTTTTATTTTGAATAAATAAGTGCTAATTTAAAATATTAAAAAACCATGCACATGCTAAATTGTTTGATTTAACATATATATATATATACAGTTATTTTGTATATAGTATTCATTTAAAATAAAAGAATAGAGGATGCTAATCATGGATTCGTCACTGACTCTAACCCCAATATTGGGTCAAGGCTTGACCAAATAGGCACGAAATAGATTAGGGGGTGATAAAGCCAATTGAAGAAAATAAAGAAAAAATAATTCCCATCCTTGTATATTGACTATTATTCGTCATATACATATATCACTGTCTAAATTATAGATTTTCTAACTCTATTATATTTATCACTAAATTCATCACAAATAAAAATGTTTACTTATTGTGCCTTGTACATAAAAAACGTGCAAATATTAAAAATAATTGCATGAAGAATCATTGTACATATTTAAAATAATAACACTTTGGAAAAATCACAAAGCCCAACTGGTTAGATCAATGTCTTCTCCACAAAAATATAAAATAAATCAAACTCACTTTTATTATATTCTAAATTAAATATGCTTTAAAAAGAAAGTGGTTTCATTAAAATCGAAATTATGAGTTGAAAAAGTGGCTTTTGGGAGTGTATTGTATAGTGTTCCTATACTCTATTTTATTCTATTTATTCTATTTATTCTATTTATTTATTTATTTTCTTGTATATTGGTGTAGATATTGTACTTATAAATATTTATATATAATGTATTTAGTGTATATAAAATGAAAATTAAAATTATAAAATCCAAAATGACCAAAAATAAATTTATGTATATATTGTATATATACCACCTACATATATTGTAAATGCATATATTTATTTAACCTAAGAAAGAAGTCATAAAATCAAATAAAAATGGCCTTAAATCCTCAAAATATTTTGTAAAATATAAAATTTTTAAAGTATATATTTATTTGTAAAAACAAAATATTAAAAATCCACGCGTTTAATATATTGGTATATGTACATATGAATAGAGGTAACTAATTGTTTTTACCAAATTATTTAATTTATTTAAATTTTTAAAGATCGTCGGAAATAAGTTTAGGTATTTATAAACATTATATATATAATTGTTTTTTTACATTCATTTTATTATCTACTTTAAATTTTCCATTTTTACATGTTTTTGTCCTACAGTGTATTTTCCCAATTCGGACTCTGCTGCTATTAGGAGGACCCAGGTACGTCGACTTGGTTCAACTATTCATTTCATCTGCCCCACCCGAATAAATGGATTGCTGACCACTTCTCTTTGATTATTTCATGTCGATTCGTTACTCATCTGCACATGATTACTTCTAAAAACTTTTAGCCCAAATAACACACATTCTTGCACATTTAATAAATCTAAGTTTTTGGCCTTGGTTCGTGCATCAATCCATTTTGAATTTTCATCCAACTTCACAGTCTATATATATTGTGTTGGGCATTTTTTCATTTGAGGTTAGTTGGAATTTTATTTGTATCTATCATTCATTTTATGCACTGGTCAACCTTCTTAGTCACTACGACACGTAGTGCGCACTCATTGGAGCCTCCTGGCTCCTTGTCTCCCACCTTTTTCTCTCTCCCCATGTGCATGGCATGTGCTTCCCTCCACCTCGTCATGTGCCTTACGCGTTACTCTTTGATGACGTCACTTTCTTCACGGGTCTAGCACATGATCACCTTCTCCCTCCTCCTCACGTGTCATGCATGTGAGGGTCTTCTTCCTCCTTGCTTGGCTCATGTCACCTCTTTTGTGAACCAGCAGCTCCGCCTACCCATTATACATATTCTCCAGTCAACCAACCCCTCCTACTCCGGCTAAACCCAAACTAATACCTTCAAATCTTGCCACCCACTAGCCATCGCCGCTACATTTCAACTCCTTCGTTATCCTCTTCAAGGTGATCTCTAAACACCATAGTGTCACCTCCACCGTAAACTCCATCCCAATGACTCCCTTTCAAACCTCGATCGAAGCCCCAACGACAGTCAAAATCCCTAACCAATTCCCCCTATCAGCGGATACCAACTAACTAAAGCCATCCCATTATCTCCAATCACCATAACCTTATCCCCAATCTTCCTCTCCTATTAGAACCCATACTCGTCAACCTTTAGAATGATCCACGATTATCCCTCAACGGGAGAGAGAGAGATAGAGAGCTAGGGGAGAGGTTGGTGACAAAGGCCTCAACCTTCGGCAAAGATCTTCTCCAGGTGTGATATGAGGTGCTCCCTAAGCACCTCGTTGCTGCCCCATTCATGCGCAGCTAGAGCTTTGGAGTTTCTTGTTGTCTCCTTGAAGCTACAACCAGAGTTGAGGCTTCCCTCCTTCGATATCTAGCGACCAACCATCATTATCTTTCCCGTGATCATCTTGTTCCACTTCTTCTTCGCTCTCTTGATGCCACACAGAACCATACCCAACATCGATGCATCACCTCGCATCCATCTTCTCCCTCACTGCTTCCCTTGTCCTCCATGACATTCCATCCTCGATCTCCTTCCACTACCATACAAGAGCATCATCCACCTTCCACTGACCACCTTGAAGCAGCTAAACCACCGACGACCCATGAATGTATGACGGCCACCATCAGTAGAACAACACCGTCATAGCCATCAAAGGAGCAGGACATCATGGGCTCAGTGAAGAAGAAATGAAACTCACAAGTTAAGGCTATAGGGTCCATCATATACAGAACTTGGGTTATCCTGGTCATCCATAAACCCCCAAATAACATCCCTCGGATCAAGCCTTCATCGACGATCGAGATCTTCTAGAACTGTTATCCAAGCCTCATCCTCAATTGAAGCCGAGGTATCATGGCACACAATGTGGGGGGAGGGATGACAAAGATGCCTACCCGTGCCTAGGGGTAAATTTTGCCCTTACCCCTACTACTCTCATAAATTACAAGAAGGTACGGTCATATTCATGGCACATTATTTTGGGCAAATTGTAAAGGCACCTTCACGTCTTCTAGAAATTCTAGATATACCCCTGCTTGAGGTAAATATCAAAGGAGCCCAACCCAATTTTGGATATTGTAGTGCAACCCCTCTAGAAGGGTATATTTGTAAGAATTTTATTTGTTTTAACTGTAGACCGATTAGCGAACTTCAATAATTCATATTTTGAGCATCTTTACATGATTCCCACGTTCTTGATGTCGCCGTGATCCTCGTCTCATTATCTATCATATAGAACATTGAGATTCCACTTTAGTGACATTATTTGACATTAATTAATTTAAGGAATTTATTTCTATAATCTAAACACATTTATTTATTTTTATTGATCATGCTACTCAATAATTAATTGCATAAGTTGGAGAAAATATTTGGAGTGGATCAAATAACTTAGTTATTAATCATTAGGGCTTTTGGATTTATTGAATTAATTGCCTTGATCTGGATTGATTGCTCAGCTTGTTGTGTTTGCTTGGCATGTTCCTTTATCATAACTTGCATTCACAATTATCACATTCATCATTGCATCATTATTTCATCATTTAATCATATCATTTCATCATGTGAAAATAAGAAAAGTACATTTATTTATTTCTTGTTCATACATGATAACATTAGTTTATTGCATTAAAATTATTTTGAAAAGCCATGCATCATAATTTCTTGATTAATTAGTTAGATCTCTTCTAATTAGAAACAATAATAAGCTGCAAAAGATAAAAACACAAAAAATTGCCTCACTGAAAACCTTGGTTCTAGATTGCCTGTAAACCAACATCGAGACAGTTGCCATCCTGAGTTCGACCTTGGGCTTGCCCAAGTAAAATATAAATCTAACTATTTTCTTTGATGGAATAAATTAATTATTGGTCATTTTTATTTATCCTAAGTCCTGAATACTTCATAAAATGCGACATATTAAACATTGTAATTTTTGGGCTTGTCAAATGGCATTATTGTTAGGGAGGCACAGCTTAGGTTGATTTTTAGAAAATTTAGATATTAGTTTTTCCATCCCCCAGTTAGTCTGACACCTGATTTTCTTGTATTTATTCTCAATTTAATTTCTCAGCAATTGTATTTCTTCAATTTTTGTATATATTTTGAACTTATCAACGATTTTTTTCTCATATATGTATAGTGAGGCACCCGATGACTTGGAGTGGCTTTCTTTGAAGCTGACGCAACTCGAAGCGACCGGAGGCAGACGACTTGTTGGACCAAATATGCAAAGAAGCATGAAGAATTTTGTTTTCTTGGAGAGAGAGAGAGTGCATGTTTTTCTTTCATTATTGTAATTAATTTGTAATTGTTCGACCTACTTCTAGCTGTCTACATTTGAAGACTCTTATTTGTACCCGGACTTGGCACTCAGTGCATAGGGCCTTATTGTTTGTGGTTATTGATGTAGTCCAAGGATTGGACTGCGAATGTTAGTGCTATTAGGATTCTTTTTGTGCTCGCAGGACTAGGTCTACACTCTTACTTTAATTAGATGCACTAGATCAAAATTCACTTAGCCAAATTAATATGTTTTATCACTCGCTAATAGACATTCTTGTTCTAGGTGTGGTTTCCTATGCATGCATTAGAAATATCTGGTTAGAGAAATTTCAATTCTATTTATCATCCTACACAGAGATTGCATGGAAGCACTGTAAGTATCTCTAACTTTGGATCTGTCATCATGTTTCCTACTGCATGGCCTTTTTGATTATCCCTCGATTTTCACTCACCGAGGGTTGAAAGAAATTGGAATCCCAGTGTAGACGTTTGTTGATCTCCACTCAAAATAAAAGTGATAAACAAAATGAAACCAAGGGGAATGCAAGCATTATATATTAATTAAAAACTAAATATAATTGAATATCATTGTTTGTGGGAGAGCAAACACATCCTTATACATAGTATATATTATGCTTTTTTAGAGGTGAGGATGCATCCCAAGGATAGTGCCCAAAACCCACATTTTAATCTTGCCATAGTTGACTCATATATTGTTTTATCATTTATTTAAAACTGAAAAGATAATCGGTGGAACTTTCATAGCCTTCACTATGTGAAGTTGGTGAATTTTGGTGTTTGCATTATGTATTGAATTAGAAAGCCCATTGCCCTTGCAATCATCAAGGTTCATGAATAATACTTCACCTCCAATTTTTTAAGATGTCGGAATATTGGTATTCATATCCAGACTCCGTGGGTGGCGCTCACATTATCGAATCCCGACCATCTTGATCTTCATTCTCAAATCAAGAAAACCCTCTATATGAGTCGATTCATCCCCAGGGATCATACACTCTACTCTCATTCCACGTGACTCCTTCTTCGGTTGAATATTAATGACATGAATCGCTCGTAGAATCGAATGGATATAATGTAGACACAATCAAGTTAGAGAATTTGAGGATGGACATGAGTTTAACCGACACTTGAAAGAGAAACATGATTCTTGCTTATGATCGACAATTCATTGTTTGAACCATCTTCTACATGGGATGACTCTCGCCCTGAGTACGACCACTTTTTCTTTGACAAAAACAAGATATCTGGAATCAAGGAAATATGACTCATGAACAGATCGCTATCACCGAGAATAACAATTACTTGACTCAGTATTACATGACAAAGTCTCAGCGTGATAAGTATGGATATTCATCTCCTAATCATGAGCCGGTAGCAGATGCCATAGATCAAATTAATCAGAAAGATAATTTTTTAACCAAACGACTTGTATAATGTCATCAAATAGTAAAAGACATGATGAACAACCAAGGAGAAGTGAGGTCCTCATAGAGCTAACCCAAGATACTTCTCGTGCAAAACCTTCAGACACATACACCATGGGTACCAGACACCACATTCAAGTCTATTGGCTATTCTATTAACTCTAATAAAATACAAAAAAAATAGAAAAATAGAAATTCCATAAAATTGGACAATACTGATATGGAAGCTTTTTGAAAAAGTCTGATCCTAGAGCTTACATTAATCAAGTCCATAAAGTATGTGTCCAATCTTTAGAGATTTGTAAAGAGTTGATTATTACCGTAGAAGACGGGCAGGAAGAGATATAGAGTTGAATTTCATCTAATCACTACGATTAGTTCAATGGTGGTGATGAAGAAAAGTAAAAGCCATAGAGTCAAGCAGTTGACTATGGTTGTTTATGAAATAAAAAACACCATGTTTACACATGTGATTTGAGGCGAACGGCCTCCTACGTAACTCCAGGGTAATTAGCCGTACACATATCATCTCAAATTGTTGCAAAAAGGTAATTGTCTCCTCTGCGACATTACCATAAAACTTGGGAAGTAGTGAGATGAAAGACATACGCAACTCGTATGGCCTCTGATTCGGTGGTAACCAAATCAATGATGTAGAGTTCTGGCATCCGTGTCATACTCATCTGTGAGTGTTGCGGGAACCTTGGCAAGCAATAGTGGGTTCCCGGCTCCTGCCCTGAGCGCAACAATCTCTGCTCGCAACTCATTCTGCACTCTGAATTGGTCTCAAATCCGAATATTCATCTATTGTAACATATCAATAATACTGGTTGTGATATATGCGACTGGATTTGGTCTTCCATCAACATGATGTTCCTCACCTGGTCGCTCCTCTACTTATCCCTTCTCACAAGCCATCTGCTTCAATTCTTCTGGGAAGGAAAACTTTTCATAAGAACTCAGAAAAAAATCGGCTGGAGAAAGAGACGATAAATTGAGGCAAGGGTCTACCTCAAAAGATGGCCTGGGAGGCGAGGGAGTCTGGGTCTGACTTTGCTCGGGATCAGATGAGAACAACTCGGGGAGAGGGCCATCCCGAGTTTGTGAAGACGAACGACGACCGATGAATGATCGAGAGCTCATGGATTCTGAGCAAAATAGCCTTCGGGTCGTCATCTTCGATATCAAGTGAATGATCAGGAGAGCACGATATAAAATCAAGAGGATTGGAGAAGGCGTATAAGACGTGGTAACTCATGCCTCACAAGAAAACTCAAAGCAAAACCCATATTCATAAACACAACCCGATGATGATCGTAAGAACTCGGGCGTTTATCTTGTCAGTTTTAGGGTTTTTTTGGCATACAAGTATATTCACAAATTGACGTGAGCAGATAGGTGCCCAAAATCTCCACGAAACACTATCCCGAGTCCTTACTAAAAACCATTTATTCTCAGCCAGTATGGGAGTAAGTACGGACCGTTTCCAGCTACCCTGTTACTTGAGGACCGAGCCTTATACAATGTCTTCTAAACATCCCACCCTGATAAGTAAACTCGATACGTTGCTGGCTACCTGAGAGTTTCCAATGAAGAACAACAGTTAGGTGTATGGACTAAGTAGTATTTCTAAGGAGAACTAGACTTTGGCTCTAGTCTTAAGTGTCCTCCCTCACTCACAATCATTTGGAAATGTACGTGCAATTAAAATGTGGTGATTACTATCCCGAAGCAAATGATCCCTTACATTTTCAAGGTCAGATATTTAAAGCAGTCCTGATTTTATTATCGATTTTCTCTCTTTTTTGGGTTTTTTAGACAAACGTCTAATTTTTTTTTATTTTTCTAAAAACATGCACCTAGTGGCGAGTCCTAGAACTAACTAGGAATGCCCAAGTAGGTAGGAAAAATTCAAAAAAAAGAAAGACACCTAAGCATGCACCTAGCCTCGTGAAAAACTGCGGAAAATCGGCGACGCGAGAAACCACGGTGGGTGCCCTGCTCCCTCGAATGCACTACACTCGGTGAAGCAGACCCCAAGAAAAAGTTAGGGGAGGTACAAGTTAGGATGCCCGTTCAGGGTCCCTTCTACAAAAAACTAGAAAAACAGGCAAGTACCCTTACTTTTTTTACAAAAATATTAAAAAATGAAAAACCCTAACTAATTATGCCCTCTACAACTAACCCATGAGCGAAGGGGTCGGTCTCTACACTTTCAACTGCTTCAGCTTCTGAGGAAGTCGGCTGAACTTGTCGGCCCTGCAAAAATTATTTAAAGAAAACAAACAAACACAAAAAGTTATAAATAAATAAAAAAATCGAAAGAAATTCGAAAAACCATGAAAAGCCGCAAAAACCAAAGAAAAGTCGTAAAACAAAAATCAATCGAAAATCACAAAAGAAACAAAATTCGTAAAACCAAGAATATTGGGAAATTTCAAAATTAAAATGAAAAATTGACGTAGAAATAATGCCTCTCCAGCAACGACGCTATTTGATAACTCGAATCCAACCCGCGGTTAATTAATATAGAGTGTTGTAGATGTAGAAATAACCGCGAAGAGTGTTTTGAGTTGATAAAACACAAATCAACGAAATAGGAGAGCGACTTTTTCTTCGCTCTCCTATTTCGTCTACATTATGTTATTTATCCAAGTAAGTGTGCATGGGTCGAACTCGAGGAGGCGGAATATTAAAACTTCGATTTTCGATGCAAGAAATCTATATCGAAAACTTCTCATTATTCTTGGTTTTACAACAACTTCAAAAAAATACACGAAATTCACTCAATCTTACAAAAATCAAATTGAAGAAATGAAGTGAAGAAAAATCGTGGAAAATACCTAGCAATGTAGCTTGGGTAGTTATTAAACTACCCTAAAATTTTGGGAAGAAAATACAATAAAAATGGGGTCCAGAATACCCCTACAAACCAGGGGTACAACTGTAAAGAAAAATATAAAAGTCATGTTACACTTAAGTCCTCGTAGAGACTGATTTGTAAAGAAAGTAAGTTTTGTTGCATTTAGGTCCCTGTGCGGGGACCTAAAGGCAATACTTTGAAAGTTTTGGGGCTGCTTGATATTTTGGATATTTGTTGGGTTCAATATGCAAATTTTCTACCCTTCCATTTGGATGGCCTTGATTAGACATGAAGGAGTGATATAGACCGTTTGAATCTGCCACGTGTCGCAACCCTTAGGAGTATGGAGATTCTTGGTTTCTCTTCTTTTCTCGAGCAGATAGGGATGGCAGCTGGTTTATTGAATTTTCCACGGCAATTGACACGTAACATGGGCCTCCGGCAGGGCCAGAGGGGTGACTCCTTCACCCCTCGAGCTCGCCTGCGGGTGAGCTACTCTAAAGTATTTGTAAGGCGACGGTGGTGCTTCAATGAATATGAAGGCGCAGCCAAGACTAACAACTAGAAGGAAGTCTCTTGATCTGAACTTCCTTTGATCTTGAAGACTCCAGAGGATTGAAATGAAGCTCCAGTCAACAGATGGACTTGCAAATGAATAGGTTCTTGCTCGATTCATAAGTAAATCGACAAAAAATTAAGAATTTGCATATTTAAAATGGCTTTCCAAAATCTATTAAACAAAGCTAATGCGAGAAAAGGGAAAGCGAATGAGGATGATTTAAATTGGATTTGAAAGATGGAAATGGATGTGCTTCTAAGTATGTTGGTTGCTAAACCTAATCACATCACTAACTACACTAATCACAGCACACGATTCGAGGAATAAAAAAGGAAAAGGATGAAGGGAGTGACTCGGGGTGTTGATGGTTTATGATCTTTGGATGATGCTCGACAAGGCGGTCTTCTCAGAGCTGAACATGGCGGTGCAACGCGATTCAAGGCGGTAGATCGCCTTGGAATCCTCCTTCGTTCAATCCTCTTCCATGCGGGCAGCCTTGGACGATGTTGTCACCTCTAGATATGGCAGAGCACGGCGGTGAAGCTTGGATGACGGTCAAGTGTATTCTGGAAGCTGTAGATGAGGAGAAGTTAAGTTCGAAAATGGTGATTTGAGGAGGATTTTATAGGCAAACGAAGAGGGTTTGTTAGACAATCAATGGTGGGCGTGAGAGAGGGTGGACAGAGGAAGAAGATGAACGGATTAAATCAGAGGAGGAGGTTAGGAGTTAACATGTAGAAAAAGTTGAAGATCGGTTGTTGGAATAGAAAGTCGGCTAACCTTCTTGAAGAAGAAGGTCCCAGGTGCTGACACGTGTCAGCACCTGGTTGGTCAGGTTAAGTTAAACCTTATAAATATTAATTAAATAGTAAATAACCTTATTTTAATTAGGTATAAAATGAAAAATGTAGATAATTAATTATCTAAATTATAGTATAATTAATTTTATTAAATAATAATTATTTTACAAAATATAAATATTATATTAATAAATAAATATAAGTAATACTTTTTAAAGATGTTTTGGATTTTTTAATTTAATAAATTAATAAATAATATGTTGGTTTATATTTTATTAATCATTAAGTTAATAATTAAAACATGTACGAATTTTTGTGGTTTTTAATAAATTAATTTGGATATATTAATAAATAGGTATATAAGATATATAATTCTTTTATACCTATAGATTAGGGTTTTTGATTTGTTTAAAATAATAAATAATCTCTGAAATTTATGAAAAAATTTAGGGTTAAAATATAAGATCAAGAAAAAAATTAGAGAATTAGAAAATTATTGAAACGATAAATAAGGTGTTCTAAATAAAATAAATTGCCCAGAAACCAAGTTGTGGTTAGGTTCCAAAACCGATTTTTTACAAACAGACTCTGGTTTTAGTGTAATCACCTTCATTAATTGGAGAATATATTTTACAACTTTAAAGGTGAGTAGAGTGAAATTGGAGTTCGTATTAGAAAGTTATGATGTTCGGAAGTTCAGATTTTGAGTTTTTTCAAGTTCGATTTCTTGGCATATATACAATGTAATATTTTTAACTTATTTTTATATTTTTCTATACATTTTTTGAAATAATTAGGAGAAGAATTTGGTGAAAAATGTGTTCATATGGATTAATTAAAAATCTTTAAAGTTTTGGTATTTATTAGATAATTAATAAAGAATGTCTTAGATGTGAAATTAATTATTTTTATTTGTTTTCTTACTTATCTCCCCTACTTATTTATTTGTCAACCAATCCATGTTGTCTTGGTCTCGGTGATTTTGTTATAAATATATCTTTCAGTATTTTTATTTTTACAAGTCATATTTTACATATATATACATATCTACAATTTCCCTTTATTTTCATTCTTTTATTTATTTACATGATTTTAATGCATAAAAGTGCATTTTTATTCACGACGTTTTGTTAAAAGTGGAATTAAATGGATATTTAGATGTATTTGTTAAGGGTTTTAAGACAAAATGTAGACAGAATGTTCATGAATCGTGGATTCATTAGTATCCAAATGGACTCTATTCACTTTTGAAATAATATATGATCAAATATTTACAAAGAACGAAAAAAAATCAAAGAATCAGAGTCCATTTGTGAAAATTAGGTTTGCGAACCTAACTGCACACTGTACATTTTTGCTAATTTTGACCTATGATTTCATGTACATATTGAACCCCCCCCCCTAATTTTATTGAATTACTACTAACTACTAAAATTTCTAGAATAATTACATTTGTGTCCATCACAATATTTCATTTCGTGTTTGAATTTTTCATGCATTTGTTATCATCAGAAAAACAAATAAAAATTGCAAAGTTAAAAATATGATATTATATACATCAAATATAACCAAAAAATACACATCTTTCATTCCTCATTTCATGTGCACGCGAGTCCTTCAATAACATAACATGTTGCATTCAGACGGGTATTTTCGTGTTGGGAAATTTTGCATTTTTTGTCAGTTGGTATTTATTTATATTTATAATTCATTTTATGCAGTTGACAACGAACCACTAGGCTTGCACTTGCTGGAGCCACATGGATTCTGGTCTCCCCACCTTCTTCTCTATCCGTATGTTCCTATCGTGTGCTTCCACCCATCATGTTCGTTGCATGTAACTCTTTGTTGACGTCATTTTCTTCGCGTGCCATACACGTGATCGCCTTCTCCCTTCTCCTCACATGCCACGCACCTGAGGGTCCTCTTTCTCCTTCTCAGCCCACGTCACCTCTATTGTGCATCAGTAGCTCCGCCTACCCATTCTCCATCTTCTCCAATCAACCAACCTCTCCTTCTTTTCCCAAAACCCTAACTAATGCCCTTAAATCTTGGTATGCAATAGACATCACCTCTATGTTCATATCCTTCGTTATCCTCTTCACGGTGATCTATAACTACCGTAGTGCAACCTCCACCCTAACTCCAACCTCTGACCACCCTTTCCAACCCGATCGAAACCCCAATGATCGACCAAATCCCTAACCAATTCCTCCTATCTGTGGAAACAACTAACTATAGCCATCTCTTATAGCAAGTTGCCACAGCCTTATCCCCTCTCTTCCTTCCTTAGTGACAGAGGCCTTAACCTCCAACAAAGATCTACTCCAGGTGTGATTTGAGGTGCTCCCTAAGAACCTCGTTGCTTCCACATTCATGCACAGCCAGAGCTTCGGAGTTTCTTGCCGTCTACTTGAAGCAACGACCGGAGTTGAGGCTTCCCTCCTCTGATATCAAGCGACCCACCATCATTAACTTTCATTTCATCATCTTGTTCCTCTTCTTCTCCGCTCTCTTTGCGCCTCACAACACCATACCTAACTTCGACGCATTACCTCACACCTATCTTCACCCTCATTGCTTCCCCTCTCCTCCACGACCTTCCATCCTCGAGATCCTTCCACCACTGTACAAGAGCATCATCCACCTTCCACTGACATCTCGAAGATGTTACGACACCAATGACTCACAATCGTGTGTTAGATACCATCAGTGGAGCATCTCCGTCATCATCACTAATGGAGAAGACTTTCATGGGCTCAATGAATAAGAAATGAAACTCCTAGGTCTACAGGGGTCGCCATATAAAGAACTTGGGAGATCCTGATCGTAATTCAATGACCAAATAATAGCACTTAGATCGATCCTTCATTGATGGTCGAGATCTTCTAGACATGCAGTCAAAGCCTCAGCCTCAATTGAAACTGAGGCGTTAGGGCATGCCATGAAGAGGGGAGGGAAGACCAAGGTGACTACCCATGCCTAGGGGTAAATTATGCCCCTACCCCTGCTAGTCTCATCACTACAATAGGTACCAGCCAAGTGTGCGATGAATGACTTCGAGTAAATTTCATAATCACCTTCACGTATAGTAGAAACTGTAGATATACCATCGCTTGGGGTAAATATCGAAGGAGCCTAACCGTATTTCGTATATTACAATGCATCCCCACTACATGGGTACATTTGCAAGGATTTTATTTATTTAATTGCAATTGTTCCTCGAAATTCAATAATTTATATTTTGAGCATGTTTTGTCTGATTTTCATGCTCTTGTTATCGTAATGATCCTCGTCTCATTATCCATCATATAGAACACCGATATTCCACTTTAGAGACAATATTTAGTATTAATTAATTTGAGGAATTTCATTCTATAATCTAAACACATTTATTCCTTGTTTATTGATCTTATAGCTCAATGATTGATTGCAAAAGTTGGGGAAATTTTTTGGAGTGGAAGACATAACTTAGTAGTTAACCAATGGGGCATTTGTATTTATTGAATTATTTGACTTGATCCTAATTGATTGCTTGGTTTGTTGCTTGCTTGAAGTGCTGGTTTAGCATATCTTGCATCCACATTTATCACATTCAACTTTGCATCACTATTTTATCATTTAATAATATCAGTTCATCATTTCAAAATAAATAAATTGCATTTATTTATTTCTTCTACGTACAACATAGCATTACTTTCTTGCATTATTTTGAAAATCCATCATATTTTTCTTAATAATTACATCTCTTCAAATTAAAATTCATAATAAATGAAAAACATAAAAACAATAAAAATTGCCTATCTGAAAACCTAGTTTCTATATTGCCTATAAACCAACCTAAGTAGATAGTTGGCTCCTTGAGTTTGACATTGGGTTTTCCCAAGTAAAATATAAATCTAATAAGTATTTATAATTGAATAAATTAATTATTAGTCTTCTCGATTAATACTGTGTATGAAACTATAATAAAAAGGACTTATAAAATCTGTTAATTTTTTCCTTTATCAGGCATCCATACATGCCATTTAGGCACAGTTGACTGAGCAGTCCAACATCCATGCTGGAGTTAGAGACATGATCTTGGAGCAGAGGAACTATAGAGGAGAGAGGAGGATGAGCAAATGAGAGGAGGTGGGAATGGGGGAGATGAGCAACACCCTTAGAGATGCCTATAACCCAGACGCAAGACATTCGGTTACGTGGATTCAGATACCTGTAGTTCAAGACATTTCCAGCTGAATCCCAATATTTTACCATTACTCCCCATATTCCATGGTCACATCAGTGAGGAACCATACATATACCTCCAACAGTTTGACTGTATATGTGGCACTATCTACTGCCCTAACATCTTGTTAGAGGAAGCGAAAATGATAACCATCCCATTCAGTTGGATGGACAAAGCACTTTAATGGACAACTAATTAGGAAGAGTTCTCATTTCCAGGAAGGAGTTAAGATCACCATTACTTAACAAGTATTTCCCTCTTGGACGATTTAATAAGATGGGGTCCCTTATATTAAACTTCTCCCCGATGTCCCATGAGCCTATTCATGAGGCATGTGTAAGATTTAAATATTTGACGGAGAAATGCCCCTATCAAGATATACCCAAGACCAGCATAGTGCAGAATTTCTATAGGGATTAGAGTTCCGAGAACCTGAGATTGGTAGATGCTTCTTCTTGGGTTATGAAATGGCAGAGAGCTCAATTTCTTTGTTTCCTCCCTACACATTTCAAAAACATCCTCTAACTACTTCTTCAGTATACTAAAAGGAAGTTGATGAATCCGATAAACCCTTAGTTAATTTGCGTGAATTAAGCGTGCAAAATAATGAATGTCGTTCCTTTATACAAGGGAAATCGGAATCAATGAAGAAATAATCACTCAAACATTTAATTCAATTAATTCGATTGATTTTCTATTTTTTAACTTGGGCAAGTCCTAAGGTCAAACTCAAGGAGTCAAAGGAACAACCTAGATTAAAGTTTATCAAATTTCGTGCACGATTTTTGAGGCGGTATTTTTTTGGTATTTTTAATGAAATTTTGGAATGCAGATGCAGGTCAATTTTAAGGACTAGAAATTTATTCTCAATAAAACGATGTCTAAAATTATGAAACTAGGCCTTGATGTAAATAATAGTGAAATACATGCACTGTAATTTTGTCGGAATTTTCTGATGCAACGTGAATATTTTATGAATTAATGAATGCAAATAGTGTGGTTTTCAGAAATTATTTTATAATAAATATTTAGTCTACTTATTTTCAAGGAATCAAATCATCCAAGATATATGATTAGGTGATCAATCTTAGAAAAATCCTAAACCCTAAACATGTTGAATTTAATCCCTATTAAAAATTAATTACTGAAATACACAAAATGATTTTATGGAGCTAGATATGCTTGCAAATGCAATTTTTTTAGGCATAATGTAAACTACAATTAATTCTACTATCCTTGAATTTTTGACAATTTTTTAAGCAATAATTAATTAATTATGAATATATAAGCATGGAATGGGTAAAATATGCAATTTTTCACAAGAATATTGATATTAGTTATCCATTGAGAAAATATTACAAGCAAGTCATTATGTAAACAATTAATTGATAAATAAAATGCTATTTTTCGAATAATAAATATATGCAAAAAGAAGGTTCAAAATTACGGATAAAGTAAGAGGTCTAACTACAAATAAAAGAAATGAAGAAAAAAGACCTAAAGGGAATTACCTAGCCTAGACGGGGCCTTCATGCAAAATGACAAGAGGGCAGATGCGCAGTACGTGCCCTTGGTGGTTGGGATGTAATTGGGAATATGTGAACCTCGAAGGGCTTTGACACAATATTCACCACACCTCACGTGTGGAGCACGATCGGTGGGTCTTTTTAGGGAACAACAATCTTATAAGGGGCTTCTAGTAAATTTCCCCCCAAGCATGTGGGGGCACGTGATGGCCTTGAAGTCCATGCCTGGTGAAGTGGCAGAGGTGGTTGGACGTTATTCGATCGTTGAAGGCAGAGTAGGGTCGATGGGCATAGTCACCTCCTGGAGCAAGCAAGAGGAGCAGGGCCGAGCGAAGATGCTCCCGAAGGCAGAGGTGGAGTATGTTGTTGATGAAGAAATCTCATGGATCTGGCCAAGAGGCGTTGTTAAAGAGCAGGTTGTCGAGCCCGATGTTGGGGAGTAGTAGATGGAGTGAATCTAGCCTTAATCAGAGTTGTTGGAGGAGCCCGACTGATGGTTGGAGGGCTAGACATAGTTTGACCATGAACTTGAGTCATCAGAGATGGCAGTTGAAATTGTCTTCCGGCATCGAGAGAAGCAAGGAGGAGCGACTGGAGAAGGAGGCAGAGCCTCTTGCTGTGTACCTCCTAGAGGAGGAGGAGAGTGAAGGTGGAGCACCTACATATTCGAGGAAGTTCTGCTGAGGGTCGTCGATCGTGGCGGTGGAAGTCGATGAAGGTTGGTCGAAAGACGGAGGAGTAATCGACGATGAACGGTCGATGCTAGCGGAAATAGTGGTGCTTTTGGAAGCAATTGGTGAATGGGGGACTAAAGTGGAGATGGCTTAACGGCCGAGACCTGTAGCAAAGGCATGATCATGGAGGATGCAACACTGCAACAACTGTGATGGGCGTATTTCGCCGAGTTGAAGGTTAAGGAGAGGCATTGTCACCGTCGTTCCCCTTGTGTGTAGGGCTATCGGTGGATGGGTTGAAACTAGGCAATGTGGCTTCGTTTTAAAGCAGAGGGTGTTGGCCAGTTATGGAGGGAAGGTGGCGTGAGATCTATCTGATGTGGGGCGATTGGGTGACAAGGTTGGAAGGTGGTCAGATGGAGATTTTGGTTAGACATAGGAGGATCAATGACGATCGGTTTGAGATGAGGCACGATTGATTTATTTCGATTAGGTGGCTGATTAGATCTAGTAGAGAGATCGTATGGCAGTGTGACCTTAAATGGAAGGTGACAGAGATTGGCAGTGGCATGTTCCGCAGTGGGTGGCGAGATCTGTGGAGGGTTGTGGCCAACCATGATTAGGAAAGGGAGGAAGGAGATGAAGCTTCTCGATAGTCTGATTGACCGAGTTTCGATGGTCGAGGGGTGATGAACCTCAGTTTCATCATCTTTATTGTCTATAATTAACCCCCTTGCTTAAGGTTTTGTCAATAATTCCCTGTTAATGTCTAATAGTTAACAGAGTCCTAAATAAATTAAAAATCACAAAAAAATGGCAAAACAAAATTCGTGGTATTTTTTGACTTAAAAATACCCTCAAAAATATTTCGGGGCCTTGTTTGATCTCTTTTCAAGTTTTGGTCAACATGAAACTTGTAGATCTCGTCAAGATCTACAACTTTCATGTTTTGAGTTTTCTCAAATTCGGCCAATAGGGCCCTCAAAAGTCATAAAAACCCAAGGAATAATCTGGTTGGGCCACGTGGCCCAATCTGGGCGAGCCACGTGGCCCGCTCCCCTTGTACCATCCGCCTTCTTCTGGGACCGTTGGATCTTCTCCTGATCCAACGGTTGAATCTTTTCCACATCCGCTTCAAACCTCGGCCGTCCGATCTTCCACTCCTTCTCATCTAAACCGCACGTTAGCGCTCAGAACCAGAGCGTGCCACGTGGCGCGATATGCGCCCTTCGATCGCGCCCTGGATCTTCCATCACAGCCGCTCAACCCACTCGTTATCCTCAGCCGTTCGATCACCTCCCACTCTCCATCTCTACCCTCCATTCGCGCCGCGCCCCCAGCCCGACACGTGGCGCTTCCATCCGCCCTTCGATTGCGCCGCCTCAGATCCAATCACAGCCGTCACTCCGCGCCTAAATTCCCGCCGTTGGATCCCCAGATCCAACGGCCAGGCGTCATCGTCAACCTCCCGTCAGACCCCTTCTCCCCACGATTTCCACCTCGCGTCCCACTCGTCCCCTTCCCATTTTCTCCACCACCTCCGACTACCTCACCCTTCGCCAACTGCCCCTAGGTCTTCCTCCATCATCCACGACCCTCGCGCACACCTCCACGACCCATAACTCCCTTCCAGTCGCCCCATATCCATGGTCAAACCTCACGTCTTCGCCAGCAAACCGCCAACCTTCCCCTTCAAATACACCGCTCCCCCCACCTTTCGCCGGTTGTCCACCTTTACGTAGGGGCATGGCCCAGCCCTCCTCCGTCTCCCAGTGACAGGGGGAGGCGGAGGATTGAGCGAAGACGGCCAATGCCTCCGGTGACGACCCTTCGCCGATCATGGCGTCGTCGCGGTGCTCCGAGCCCGCTCGAGCTGCCTCCAGTAGCTGCGGAGGTCCAGCGAAGACCGTGGCTTCTATTGTGAAGCTCAGCCCAAGCTCCCGTCCATCTCCGGCAAGGTAAGTTCTTCTTCCTCTTCTCTCGTATTTTTCTTCGATTTTTCTCGGTCACTCCGGCCGTGTTTACCCTCCACTCACATCCTCCAAAGCTCAGCCACACCACCCCCGTCCTCGCGACCATCTCCGATCATGCTTTCCTTCTTCCACAACCTCCATCGCCTCCGACCCACCTCCTCCGCCACTCACGGCGGAGGAGCTAAGAGCTGCCACCTTCTCCACTCGATTAGCTCCCATCTCGCTCACCTATTCACGCACGCACTTCGAATTGCTTCGGCTATGCATTACTAACGCTGCAGGAGCCCTAAACTTCAATGGCCGGAGAGCTCGCCGGGCTAACTCCACCGAGTTCGCCGTCGACATGCGAGCTCCGACAGCCCACATCAGGAGGTCCATCACCTCGCCCGTGCTCCAATCTTCATCGACAACCTCTCAGGAGCATCGGGCGAGCTCTATCATCGCCAAGGAAGAGCGGCGGAGCTGGAGTTCCTTCGCCGGAGCTCCAGTAGCGCCGCCAGCAGTAGAAGAAGGAGAGCGTACAGGCGCCGTTGGATGATCCCTCCTGGCGTTCATCCAACGGCTAAGGAGCAGCCACGTCGCCGACTTCCAGAGCCATTCGATCACCACGATCGAATGGTCCATGCCTAGACACGCGGCGACACCAGAGAGCCCCCGAGCCTCAGCCACCGAGCCAGAGGCTTGGATTGGCCGAGCCTTGTCCGAGCCTTCACCGAGCCTGCATAGAGCCCGAACCAAGAGCCGAGCCTGTCGAAGCAACTCTAACCTCTGCCGAGCCTCCGCCTTCCTCCAAGCCTAGCCTCACGTGCCCCAGGCACGTGGTGGCTGGGAAAATTGCAGAGGACCCCTGCCGACTTCTCCAATTTGCATTTAGGTCCAGACATCACGTGTTATGCATGCGCGCCTGGGGTATTTTGCAATCTACACCCTGCGGGTTCTAATAATTGCAAAAATACCCCCGCGCGCATGGGGTATTTACAGGGAAGGCCTCGCGGTTATTTTATTTACAATTTGGCCATTCCCAGGGACCTATATGCTAGTTATCTTTCATGTTTTATTGCATTTATGCCCTTGCTTTCTTTTATGCATATCTTGAGCTACATATATCCAATTGAGTTGATTTTAGTTTCATTTTAAAGTTGGTTTGATGATCTTTCTAATGGCATGCTTAATTGTTGTGTTGGACATAATGAGTTTTGATGTATTATTCTATAACCATGTGTCTCTAATTTCTTAACTTCTGCCTTGTTCAAATTGATTATGTCACACCATTTAATCTGAAATTAACTTATGGGTTAATTGGCTCATCATCTTGATCTAGGGCATATCTCCATTGCATTGCATTGCAGTTACTTGCACGATAAAAAATGATTAAAAAAAAATGCATATTTATTTTTAATGCATTGTCATGTCTTGTCTTGTTGTGTCTTTGCATCATTTGACCTATATGATTAATTTCAACACTTAATTAAACACATTTAAATCTGATTAATACGAGAGAGGCGCGTGTCCCTGAGTTCGACCTTGGTATCTTACCAAGTAAAAAATAAATACGATCATCTCATTTTGATTGACCATAACATATATTTAAATGAGGGGATCTTTTTGATGACCAAAATTGGCCCGACTACGATGATGATTACATGTGCTAATTTAGCATTATTAAAGGGCCGATTTTGCGGTTTATCAAATGGCGCCGTTGCCGGGGACACGGCTCATTTCTTTTATTTTTTGGATTTTTGTGTGATTAATCTAGTGTTTCTTTTTATAGGTTAAATAGTCATATATTTTGCATATAAAGTTTTTCCTTCCTTATTTGATCTCTAACAATTGTTTCTGTGGCAGGGCCCTTGATGGATCAAGGAGGCGAGGAGCAGGAAGTTCCCCGCTGCGAGGAGCCGCAGGAGCATGCTTGGAGCAAAGGAGGAAGAAAAGAAAAAAAAATGTGTCTCTCATTTTTGTTGCATTATATTGTTAATAAACTCGTCTTTTACAGCGGTCTTCGATCGAAGACTCGCGATTGTAATCGAACGATCGTGGTTGTGTGGGGATCGTCCCCACTTGAGTGTCGACCTAGGACCTAGGCATACGGCTCTCCGAGCTCAATTTTCATATTTTATTGTGCTTGATCGTAGGTTAGGACACACTCAAAATATAGACGCACTTAATCTCGCATCACTTAGCTAAAATTCATGTATATCAATCACCGCTAATAGATGTATGATTAGGTGCGGCTTTTTATTCGACTTGCATACTTAGATTTTGGTTTTCAAAACGGCCCAGATTTTTTTGCGGCTTTTATCGTCAAATCACTGCATGATTTCTCGCTTAGCCTCGATCGCGTTTTTCTTCATCGTATACATGTTTTTATCGGCTTTCATTTTTTCTAGATTGATCACCTAGGATAAATGGAAAATGAAACGAACGGTAGACGATGATTTTCTGATTGATGGCTAACCTTAATTCAGTGACAATTTAAAAATAAAATTGGGACTGTTAATTGCAAGTCAACCAAAAATGGAGTAAAATTCAGTTTTGGGAGAGCAATACCCTCGCTTACGCAATGATTTTTCACGTCACATCTTTTCTTTGCGTAAATATCTAAGGCTTTATCACCAATAAAACAAATAAGATAATTGACCAACCTTGGTTGGTATCATGTGTGAGTTGGTGAAATTAAGGGTTTGCTTGCTTGATTGAGCCGTATATTTTGCGACACACAACCTCAAAACCGTAGTCACTCCATTTCATCTACAAGATTCAAAACCGCTCACTTGTATATCCATCCCTCTTCTTCGTTCACCTTGGGTCCCTCCCGACATCAAATTCCATCTTTATACTTAGGCTAATCTCAGCCTAAGTATAGGGGGGACCCAAGTCCCCGTGATTTCTCTACTCATCTTTTCTTGCCTTTATACTTAGGTTATTTCTAACCTAAGTATAGGGGGAGCCCCTCTTAGCTCCCGTATATTCTTCTATACTTAAGTGGACCTATGTACTTGTAACATTTAGTGCTATGAGGACATAGCAAAGTTTAAGTATAGGGGGGTATACCGTATATACTGTATATTTACTTTAGCTATAAATCTGAAAATTTTGAAAAATTAAAAACTTTTTGGCTAAGGTAAAATTCATTGGACTAAGAAAACTCAAAGGATTTTCGCGGTTTTTCGATATTATGTTACACTATTTTATAGAAATATTTTCGAAAATAATTTTGGAAAATGTTTTGAAAACTTTTTTATTTTGTGTGACTTGGTTTTGAAAAATCGCCATCTCTTTTCAAGGGAAGTTGAGTCTAACTTGTGTTTTAACTCTTATCAACATCCATAAAAATCAGAAAACCCCTAAAAACCTTTAGGAGTTATTAGTGACTAACTAAGCCCAATTAAGTCAGCCGCGTTCAGTGAGGGTTCGCCCTTAGCAGATTGGATGGTTTAGAGGACATCGCGCAAGGCCCCGTCCTCAAGCAACGGGCTTCGGCCTGTACTTACATCCATACTGGCTGAACCGCGAATGCTCAATTGAGCTTAGGAAGTTCTAATATCTCTTGAAGTTAAAAAAAAAAAACAAAAAAAAGTGTCTTGTCTTTGAATGAAGAAGTTGGATTAGTCCTCTACATTTTCACATTCACCCAGGATCTGATTCGGTCAAGAAGACTTAGCTTTTAGAAGTCTTTGAGATTTTAGGATAACCTGCCTTAGCCATCAGGGTCTTCGACTTAATCATCCATATTCCCCTAGGTTTCTAGATTTGCATGCTATATTCCATGCTTAGTCTCAGACAAAAGAATATGATCAGCACATCACATGCACGACTGCGGTTTTGATTGAGATGAGTTGATTTTTCACCTGAGGGATTGGGATGAGGAAGTCGAATTTGGATTTTGATCTAATGATGTTCGAGGATGGGATAAAATCTTTGGAGGCTTCAGGAAACCTGAGTGTCAGCAATATTAGCCAGTATGAGAACTTGATTCTTATACTAATCTCTTGATATTGACCTAAGTGCCTGGGTGTGAAAAATAAATAAAAAAAAATGTTGATCAGTGTGCGCCAACTCTTGGTAAAAGCAGTGGAGCTAGCCACAAATTATACAAGTCAATGAAATTCAAAAAAAAAAGCTCTCATTCCACCAAGTCAAATATCAAAGAGCTTCCACCAAAGGCGAGCGCTCCCAAACTTTTCAAAGTGTCCACTTGGACCACCGCTATTAGGACCAGGAGTCGGGCTTGCACCAAAAAAGGGCTCTGCATCGTAAATGCTACAAGTCTGGGTGTCGAAGGTACGATAGGCACTCAAAAGAGACACACCCCGGTGTACTCCCAGGAAAACAAGTGCAGACGGCTCCAACTTCTCTTGACGGACGCACTGATCAACACCAAAAAAAAATGTGTTGCGTAAAATGGCACTAGAGAGAATCCTTGTTCCAATGAGAGGGAGAGAAGAATTGACACAATCCCATGCCCTCCATTTTCTGGCCTGCCTTCCACATTTTCTAAGTCTGACAACTAAAGAGACGGTAGACTGAATGCAAGATTTGATTTATTCCCTAGTGCTGAGGATTGGATCCTTAGGAGATTTTCTTGTACCAAGATTTTGGGTGACGAATTGACTCTACTCTCAGAATTGCAGTCAACACTAAACTCATATCCTTTAGTTTATATGTACATCAGAGAGAGTCTAGAGAAGTAGAGGAATTGGAAGCCTCTTGATTAAGGCTGGGTTGAACTCTAAAATTTTGGATCTCTGAAGCCGAGTCAACTTGATCAGATTAGATCCTGTATTCACAAGCACAAGGGGGTTAATCCAACTTAGTCATTCTTTTTGATGCTCGAGGACGAGCATAGTTTAAGTATAGGGGGGTGATGAACCTCAGTTTCATCATCTTTATTGTCTATAATTAACCCCCTTGCTTAAGGTTTTGTCAATAATTCCCTGTTAATGTCTAATAGTTAACAGAGTCCTAAATAAATTAAAAATCACAAAAAAATGGCAAAACAAAATTCGTGGTATTTTTTGACTTAAAAATACCCTCAAAAATATTTCGGGGCCTTGTTTGATCTCTTTTCAAGTTTTGGTCAACATGAAACTTGTAGATCTCGTCAAGATCTACAACTTTCATGTTTTGAGTTTTCTCAAATTCGGCAAATAGGGCCCTCAAAAGTCATAAAAACCCAAGGAATAATCTGGTTGGGCCACGTGGCCCAATCTGGGCGAGCCACGTGGCCCGCTCCCCTTGTACCATACGCCTTCTTCTGGGACCGTTGGATCTTCTCCTGATCCAACGGTTGAATCTTTTCCACATCCGCTTCAAACCTCGGCCGTCCGATCTTCCACTCCTTCTCATCTAAACCGCACGTTAGCGCTCAGAACCAGAGCGTGCCACGTGGCGCGATATGCGCCCTTCGATCGCGCCCTGGATCTTCCATCACAGCCGCTCAACCCACTCGTTATCCTCAGCCGTTCGATCACCTCCCACTCTCCATCTCTACCCTCCATTCGCGCCGCGCCCCCAGCCCGACACGTGGCGCTTCCATCCGCCCTTCGATTGCGCCGCCTCAGATCCAATCACAGCCGTCACTCCGTGCCTAAATTCCCGCCGTTGGATCCCCAGATCCAACGGCCAGGCGTCATCGTCAACCTCCCGTCAGACCCCTTCTCCCCACGATTTCCACCTCGCGTCCCACTCGTCCCCTTCCCATTTTCTCCACCACCTCCGACTACCTCACCCTTCGCCAACTGCCCCTAGGTCTTCCTCCATCATCCACGACCCTCGCGCACACCTCCACGACCCATAACTCCCTTCCAGTCGCCCCATATCCATGGTCAAACCTCACGTCTTCGCCAGCAAACCGCCAACCTTCCCCTTCAAATACACCGCTCCCCCCACCTTTCGCCGGTTGTCCACCTTTACGTAGGGGCATGGCCCAGCCCTCCTCCGTCTCCCAGTGACAGGGGGAGGCGGAGGATTGAGAGAAGACGGCCAATGCCTCCGGTGACGACCCTTCGCCGATCATGGCGTCGTCGCGGTGCTCCGAGCCCGCTCGAGCTGCCTCCAGTAGCTGCGGAGGTCCAGCGAAGACCGTGGCTTCTATTGTGAAGCTCAGCCCAAGCTCCCGTCCATCTCCGGCAAGGTAAGTTCTTCTTCCTCTTCTCTCGTATTTTTCTTCGATTTTTCTCGGTCACTCCGGCCGTGTTTACCCTCCACTCACATCCTCCAAAGCTCAGCCACACCACCCCCGTCCTCGCGACCATCTCCGATCATGCTTTCCTTCTTCCACAACCTCCATCGCCTCCGACCCACCTCCTCCGCCACTCACGGCGGAGGAGCTAAGAGCTGCCACCTTCTCCACTCGATTAGCTCCCATCTCGCTCACCTATTCACGCACGCACTTCGAATTGCTTCGGCTATGCATTACTAACGCTGCAGGAGCCCTAAACTTCAATGGCCGGAGAGCTCGCCGGGCTAACTCCACCGAGTTCGCCGTCGACATGCGAGCTCCGACAGCCCACATCAGGAGGTCCATCACCTCGCCCGTGCTCCAATCTTCATCGACAACCTCTCAGGAGCATCGGGCGAGCTCTATCATCGCCAAGGAAGAGCGGCGGAGCTGGAGTTCCTTCGCCGGAGCTCCAGTAGCGCCGCCAGCAGTAGAAGAAGGAGAGCGTACAGGCACCGTTGGATGATCCCTCCTGGCGTTCATCCAACGGCTAAGGAGCAGCCACGTCCCCGACTTCCAGAGCCATTCGATCACCACGATCGAATGGTCCATGCCTAGACACGCGGCGACACCAGAGAGCCCCCGAGCCTCAGCCACCGAGCCAGAGGCTTGGATTGGCCGAGCCTTGTCCGAGCCTTCACCGAGCCTGCATAGAGCCCGAACCAAGAGCCGAGCCTGCCGAAGCAACCCTAACCTCTGCCGAGCCTCCGCCTTCCTCCAAGCCTAGCCTCACGTGCCCCAGGCACGTGGTGGCTGGGAAAATTGCAGAGGACCCCTGCCGACTTCTCCAATTTGCATTTAGGTCCAGACATCACGTGTTATGCATGCGCGCCTGGGGTATTTTGCAATCTACACCCTGCGGGTTCTAATAATTGCAAAAATACCCCCGCGCGCATGGGGTATTTACAGGGAAGGCCTCGCGGTTATTTTATTTACAATTTGGCCCTTCCCAGGGACCTATATGCTAGTTATCTTTCATGTTTTATTGCATTTATGCCCTTGCTTTCTTTTATGCATATCTTGAGCTACATATATCCAATTGAGTTGATTTTAGTTTCATTTTAAAGCTGGTTTGATGATCTTTCTAATGGCATGCATAATTGTTGTGTTGGACACAATGAGTTTTGATGTATTATTCTATAACCATGTGTCTCTAATTTCTTAACTTCTGCCTTGTTCAAATTGATTATGTCACACCATTTAATCTGAAATTAACTTATGGGTTAATTGGCTCATCATCTTGATCTAGGGCATATCTCCATTGCATTGCATTGCAGTTACTTGCACGATAAAAAATGATTAAAAAAATGCATATTTATTTTTAATGCATTGTCATGTCTTGTCTTGTTGTGTCTTTGCATCATTTGACCTATATGATTAATTTCAACACTTAATTAAACACATTTAAATCTGATTAATACGAGAGAGGCTCGTGTCCCTGAGTTCGACCTTGGTATCTTACCAAGTAAAAAATAAATACGATCATCTCATTTTGATTGACCATAACATATATTTAAATGAGGGGATCTTTTTGATGACCAAAATTGGCCCGACTACGATGATGATTACATGTGCTAATTTAGCATTATTAAAGGGCCGATTTTGCGGTTTATCAAGGGGCAGACACGGGACCCCTTTATTATTATTTTTTTTAACATTTTGTTATAAATACTAAATGAATTAAAAACGAGAAAATGAGTGACACGTGGCATCTCCAGGAGTTGCCACGTGTCAGCTCAAGAAAAAAAAAATAAAAGGTAAAGATAAGATAAATATATCGCAAAAGACCTCGGATTGAAAATTTTCCTTCACAAAAGTTGATCGTCTCGACGAGATCTAAAAGTTCCGAATAGAACAAAACCAAGATAGATCAATTGCACAATGTGATATTTTTGGGGTACTTTATATTCATAGAATACCTTTAATGTTCAAGATTCTGCAATTTTTTGTCATTTTTAAAATAAAATAAAAATACGAAAAAAATATGATAAAATCAAAGATAACTATTTACATATTAATCTCTTTTTTTTTTATTTTTATTAATCAGTAAAATGAAGAAATAAAATTAAATGAGAAAAAGAGGGCTTTTATACAAACTGTTAGTGAATACTCGGACTTGGTTAGTTTCTTTGATTTTGGTACTATTTTATATTTGTATTTTTGCATATTATAATAAAACTTATGTCAGAGAAAATAAATAAAAAAGTGAAAGAAAAAGAGTTAATTATGTACATAAAATAATAGGTTAAAATCAGGTAAAATACACAATGTACAAAAGAGGCCCAAAACCGAACTTTCACATATGAGCTATGATTTACAAAACTCGATCTTGTTTTGAAGGTATTCAAATGTACATTAGTTCAAAAGTGAGTAGGATCAAATCGGGCACTATACGAGTAAGATATCAGTGTTTTAGTTTGATAGATTCGAAATTATGGTTTCAGTTTTTGGACCACTTATTTATGTTGGTGATTTTTTTGTATTTTTCATTTATTCTTGTTAGTAATAAGTGAAAGTCATTTGGAGTTAGCATGAATTAATTAAAAATCGGGGAAGTTAGCTTATTTTACAGGTCAATTGGGCTGGTATTTATGGCTTATTATTTTACGCAATTATAAATGATAAAATGCAATTATTATTTACATATGCATGAATGCTAATTATGAATAGATGAAGATATATGGGTTAATTTTTTGGATCTGAGCTTAATTATTATCTATTAGAGTAATGAATCTTAGATTCATCATCCCCCTATACTTTAACCATGCTCGTCCCCGAGCATCTAAAGAAATGCAATGAGGTGAAATGAGATTGGGTTCCATACAAAGACCATGAGCAGAAGGTGAAATTGGAGTTAGACCTGACCTTCTGATTATTAGTTTGCTGGAACTCTTGTGAGAATTAGGGTTTCAAATCAACATCCTCTAAGTTCTACACATCATTGTCACTGTTTCGGCTTAGAAGTCATCTTATATCAATCATCTTCACATAGCATACCCCATGAACATTGAAGAACTGCCTCATGTGTCTGAAGGGTTTTAGCTCTTCCCATCTAGAATGTCAGACTACCATGCAAATCTCTCCTCCAATATCTCATCCTCAGGGAGTTAGGTATTTCCTTCTAAGGTCTGTCGCATTGTATTCATAATCGAAAAGAGTGAGAAATTAGAAGAAGGGGAAAAGAACTGGAGTGTGACCAGTGTAGTCATCTCTCCCGGTGCAGCTGGCCAGTATAGCCGAGTCTCCACCTAGATCTATCGGTTTTCTTGAAGCTTGGACCTTTTTGGTCAAATATTTCTTGGTTGAAGGCTTCTTTGTGTTTTCGATTTTTGGTAGCTCTGCATGGATCTTGTTGTGACCCTATGAATATGGGATCTTTTTTTCCGTACATGTTTTAGGGTCTTAGAAAAAATTGTGCCCAACTGTCTATCCGATTTCCGGAGCTTTATTTCCACTCGTACTCCAATCTTTATATGTCCATGCTACTAGAAAAGAAACTCACACATTCTTCTGACACCCCGTCTGAGTTGAGCTAAGTGCATAGTGCAAGAGTACAAATTAATTCCCAATTCAAGAGTCGTACCTAGAATGAGGCAAACAGTTTAGACACTAAGAGTCAAACTCTGCACATTGTCATGTGGAACTCATAGAATTCAGACAAAGACCTGGAGCTTCTAAAATCCCATTTCCCAGTGAAGTTCCTATGAAAATTAGGTGGATTAAGATCAAGTCCAGATCACTCTCAGTTCCTACTCATAACTCAGTTCAGAACCCAATGGCTTTTCACAAATGCATGAAATGCTAGATGTGCAGATGCGTGAAATGCAAATACACAATTTTTTCATTTTTGTGACTTCTTTTTTTTTAGATTTTTTTAATGCATGAATTTTTTATGCAAAAAAGAATAAGAAGCCATTTTTTTAAAAGTTTTGGTTGCACGTACAATTGGACATAGACCATGTTAGTTGCAAAACTCTCTCTTTTTGTGTTTTTTACAAGTTAGTTACCCATCCTATAAATACATATAGACTTACACGAAGTACGAGCTATGGGTAAAATATATACACAATATATATACACACCCCATATACTTAGCGAGTGATATGTCCTCAGAGCACAATAAGCATAGAGATGACATAGCTCAGGCTGAGCATAAGAGAGTGAAAGAAAAATAAAAAAACAGTAGGCTCGCCTCCCTGTACTTAGGCTATGAACAATTTAAGTATAGAAGAAGAGCGAAGAGGGGGTAGATAATGGGAGAAGTGGATGAAGAGAGTACATACAGTTGTTATTGGGTCCCCCCTGTACCTAGGCTCTGGCCAGCCTAAGTAAGGAAGAAGGTGGAAATGGGGCGATCAAGATAAGTACTGGATGAGGAGAGTTGCTAATGATTAAGAAGGTTTTCAGCATATCTTTTTGCGGGTCTACAACAGGAGGTCAAAATGATTGAAAGAAGGTTAAGTAGATGAGTCCCAGCTATCATCAGTGTCATCCTCATAAGAATCATGTCGGAGAGTGTCTTGATAGGAAGAAGATGAAGCATATGAGTAAGATGTTTCCCATAATGCTCTCTACGCACGGGGATGCTCTCAGTTGTCACCTGGCTTTCGATACTCACGCAAGGATAGGATATGGGGATCCAAGAGGGATCTAGAAGCAATAGGAGGAGCAAAGGTTTTTATTTATAGACAAAGCAGTGATCCTTATTGACCTGGGTTTTGGAGAAATTTGGTCTTTGCACAAGGTATCCAGGGATTAGGTGAAGATCAATGATGATCTAGGTAGATTGTGACGTGGTAAAATAGTGAAAAGGAGTGATGGATCGAGCATGAAAAATGGCAAAAAAGCGTGGAAAAGACACTCCTGATGAGTAAGAAGCATCAGAGGCTAAGTTGACTGAGGTCAACAAATGGAGCGTCGGGATTGGTCCATGCAGGACACTAAAGGACAAAATAGTCCATTTTATTCGAATTAATTATTTAAAAATAGTAAATGATTTTATTAGTTTTTGGTCAAAAAATAAAAATTTTTATTATTTTATGTATTACTTTTATATAATTTTTATTTATTTTTTTGAGATTATTTAATACAAGTGATTTTTAAGGGTATATTTATAGGTATAATCATATATGTTTTGCCTATTTTATTTTTATTTTGTATTTTTACTTTACTATTGAATTATCTTATTTGATATATTTTATAACTTATTTTTATGTACACAAATATATTTTTATTGTATTTTTTGATGTTATTTGTATACTTAAATGAATATAAGTACTTATTGTACAGGTGTCAGTATATGTATTTCATCTATGCATTTAGTATACATATTTTACTTTAGTGTTTTATTTATGGTCTTATAGTGTTTTAATACTTCCAAAATTATAAAAATATCACATTGTAAAAATTATAAACAATAAATAAGACGAATATTTTATTTAGGTATACTATACAATAAGGGTCCAAAACCTAACTTTTACACCTTAACTCCAAAAAACATGAAACTACCTTCATTTAATAGCTTATAAAGGTGATTTCGATACATTTTGAGTTTTTATTTAGGAGATATGTGTTTGGGAAGTTTGGATGTTGACTTTTTATTTTGAGTAAAGAAGGTACATTGTATCTTATTTTTGACTAAACTCAATTTTGTATTTGTCTACATAATATTATCTACAACTTTCATGTACAACGTTTATTATTTTGAGGAATAAATGATAGAGAATAAAATAGGTTTCAAAAATGCATTATTGATGAATTAAAGAACAAGAATTCATTGGATTTATTGGCCCTTATATCACCGAACTTTATTCCTTGTCGTCTCAATCATCAAGATGCCTAGGCCTTCGGGTTTAGGGCCATACAATACCTTTGGCATTTTATTCCTTTTCTTTACTTTATTTTATAATTTTGGCATTAAAGAAAATATTTTATATACAATAGATGGAATAAATAACGAATGTTAATCTGTATAAAATAATGCTATTTACATGCATTAGCGAGGGTTTTTAAGGCCAAAATGATTGAATAAAGGTGATGAAATGTAGATTCATCGAGCATGCCCTTTTGTCACAAGACGCAGTACCCATGTTTTCCATGGCAAGGAGAAGTGCGAAGGAGTTAGATCCACAGTCGTTGGACTTCATATCAGGAGATGTATGCTCCCAAGTCCTTAAGACCATGTATGAGCTGTCGACTTACGTTTTTAGGTCTGCAATTGAATTTATAGTGTAATCTTGCCTTTTATTTCAATTATTTTCATCTTGTTTTCATTGAAAATAAAAAACTAATTTGTTGGAGCTCTAGGCTCTGACCACTGTTCACCATGATCTAGACATGTTTTCGACACACTAGCCACTCCACCTCCTTCACCATCATGTTTTCCATCTAATCCGACCATCAGATCACCTTGATCTTGCTCATATAAGGTTGTCAGATATCCTCCTCCGCTGCATCACTCTATACCACCCATTCACTCCATTTTCATGATAATCTGCTTCACTTCTGGGTCAAGGTGCTTCAAAATGGAGTGTTCTATCATTTTGTGCAGGTGTGAGCCCTAGAGCACCCCACCAAGGGGTGATTTTATTCCAACATCAAGCTCCAAGTTGCCATACAAACAATGGACCTCCAGGACTCCATCGACAAGGCCCAGAGCTATCTAAAGGTATCTGTAGACGCATATGAGAACGGACGATGTTTTGAACCACCCATGTGCAAAAGAGGTGGCCAGAGCAAGGAGGAATCATTGATCGATGCTCGACATAGGGAACACTCTTCCCTATTCTTGTTGAGAAGCAAGAACCCTCGGATAAGATGCTTGACACAGATCTAAATTTGGATATTGTTTTAGAAACATTGGGCCGCCTGAGCTGTTCGATCAAGTTAAGTGGCACTCCAAAGTCATCATATCCATTAGTTACCACATGTGAGGTGGCACATGCCTTGCTGGTATATTTACAGTGAGCCCTCCATACTTTTTTATATTTACATTAAAGTCCTGTAAATATTACATGTTGTGTACAATATTTAGGTTACTTTGTACTTGGACCCTCGAACATTCCAAATATATCACTAAGGTTCTTTTCCAGGTCACCTCATGTGATCCTACACATGAGGTTATTTTGGTTATTTTGTGTGTATACCATTGGACATTGTGGATTTTATTAATGTATATTTAATTTCAAAAAATTTGAAATAGGTCCCTATTTTGTTGTGTATTTTATTTTTTTGTACTTTATTCATATTAAATATTTATTTTATGATAAAAAGTATATGAAAATTACAGTAGATGCTTGTAACTTTAATTAATGACGTATGTTTGGAAATTTATTGCATTTTTTGTATTTATAAAATTACAAAACCATGCATATTTTCCATGTTTAAGAAATAAAAACCTGTAGAGTTTAAATATCTCCAAAAATTCCAAAAAATATACACGATAAATTACAACGTATTCTACCATATATCCAAAAGCAACTACATTACAAATTATAAAACCTAAACATTTCTAATCCCTAAAAAGATAATATTTTTAAAAACTACAAAAATTCCAGAAAAATAAAAAATATATTAATGTTTTTGAATTTTCTTTACATTTTACAATATATATTAAAATAGTTAGGTTTAAATTTGGACAAATAAATATGTTTAAAACCATGAAAAAGTTGCAACATTTAATATATTCCATTTTTGGGGTATTTTCAACTTACAACTCCATAAAATGATAAAAATACCAAAAATAGAAAAATTTTAAAAACACAAATTTACTTTATTTTTTATTTTGACTTTGCTTACTTATATTAAAATTCTAAAATACATATTATATAAATTACTTATATTTTATAATCATCTTATTTTAAAATAAAAAAGAAATTAAAATTTTGAAATATTAAAAAAGAAATTTAAAATTCAAAAATGAAAACACGAAAAATATAAAAAATTAAAATAAATATCATAAAAATAAAATATAAATGAAATCCTCAAGAAAATGATTTAAAGCAAAAACGTGAAAATAAGAAATGATAAAATCTAAAAAATTTTTAAATAGAAATAAATATAATAATTTTCTACCCTTCTTTTGTTTCCCATTGTTCAACATTCTTACTTCTTACACATATACATATGCAAAAGAGTTATAGTATTTTTAACTTACATATTTTGACTCTTTAATTTTCTTTAGGGTGGATAGTTGTTGTATTCCGTGCTCGATCGCTGCAATGATTACTTGTCTAGCTTGTTAGATAGTAGACTAGGTCTTTATCAACAAATGGCATTGTTGCCATTGTATGATATGCTCATCTCAAAGCTACTATGGGTTGTTGGTTCCGAACGAAGCGTTGCGCCACCTAAGCCATTCGATCAAGTTAAGTAGCTCTCCAAAGCTGTCAGATCAATCAGCGTTGCATATGAGGAGGCATGCGCCTCAATAGTATATCTGTGCCATGCCCCTCCATACTTTTTAGAATTTTTGTTTAAGTGTTGTAAACTATTATGCTATGTAAAATATTTAGGATAATTTCTACTTGGACCCTCAAACTTTTTGAATATCGCACTTTGGTCATTTTCCAAGTCACCTCATGTGGTCCTCCAAGGGAGGCTACTTTGGTTATTTACGTATATACCATTGAACTATGTGGACCTATTATTAATTGCATATTTAGTCTCTAATAATTACAAATAGGTCCATTTCTGTTGTGTATTTTATTTTAATGTAGTTTATTTGTATGAAATATATATTTTAGGCCCAAAATTATTGAAAATTTAGAGTACATGGCTAGAACTTTAATTTGTCATGCAAATTTTTGTTTGCATTTTATTGCATAATAAAGGGGCTTGTGTGGCGGTGGGGGGTCAAGGATTCCATGAGGGAGGGGGTCTGGAGGAGGAAGGGGCTTGCATGTGATGAGGGGTCGAGGTAGGGGCTTCCACGGTGATGGGGCAAGGGTGTGGAGGGCTAAGGGGGTCACAAGCGGGTTCTGGAGGAGGAGGTGGTGTCAGCGGAGGGAGGAAGGGGTGGAAGAAGTGAGCTACCAAGAGCTGGAGGCCAGCGGAGGGAGTTTAGGGTAGGTTAGGGCTTCAATGGTGGGGAAGGAGTGTTGGGCTACATCAAGGGAAGGGTCGGGTTCAGGAGGAGGAAGGAGGGCTCTGACAGTGCTAGCAGGGAAGAGGCCAGGTTCTGGAGGAGGAAGGTGCTTGTAGTAGGTGGAGGAGGTGGTCTTGGTACGGATATAAAGGGAGGAGGATGTGGACGGGCTGGAGGTGGAGGCTAGTAGTGGGTTGCCTGGGCTGGAGGTGGAGGTTAGCGGAGGGGGATGCTTGGCTAGAGGGGGAAGGGTAGTGATGATACATAAATAATAGAAATTAAAGGGTATAAACTGTAAAGTTTTTGACGGACACCGACATAGTTAACGGAAAATTTGATGGAAGTCATCATGAGGTTATGGGTGTAAGAGTTAAGCATTATTCAAGGTCATGTGCGTAATTCAGGATTATGTAGGGTTATTAATATAATTATTGAATTACTTAGGTTTATGGGTGAAAATATCCCAATAAAAAAGGGATTGTAAAAAATACTTTGACCTAATTAAAATAAATTAATGGAGTACATTGTAATGGGTGCATAAAACCTCATATTATTTTCAAGAACCTTACAAACTGAGTGAGGCACGAACATAGGAATTAGAGACCAAATACCGGCATGGATGATGCCTTGTTTTTTCCCCTAGGATCGTGAAGTATTAGCACTTTTATAAGTGTGTGGGCAAGTAGGGTCGAGTCCATTGCGGATTTTGCCTGAATTACTGACCAGAGGGCACTATGGTGGTGGGACCATGTCTCATCATGCCACACTAGAGTACCCTTCGGGGGAATTACTTGAGTTACTATATCAACTTCCTTTCTCCCTATAATTTGGCTGAGTAGTGGGCCCATATACGATAACAAGGATTGTTTCAAAAATACATGTTATAGGTTATGAAGGAAATGTGAAGTATAGGACACATGTTTAGTAGTAATCACTCTCCTCTAGAGGTAGCACATAGCCTAATCTTACAAGATTGTTTTAAATCAACCAATAAAAACTACTAAGATTAAATAACCGAACTCTTCTACAAAGGAAGTGACAAGTTGTTGTGTTGGTGAACCCACCGTTGTTATGTTGGTGAACCCACCCTTGTTTTGTTGATGAACCCACCCTTGTTTTCATGATTGATTGATTTAATTAAGGTCAAAGGTCAAAAAAATCGCGCACTTGAGACATCTTTCTTTACTTCTTTGTATCACTTCTCTTCATCTTGCTCATTCTGAGCATTTACTCATTTTTCCTCTTCACTTTTTTTCTTATTCATCTCTTTATTCTTCACATCTTTTTGCTTCTCATGATGTTGGATCTGGGAGAGTTTTGTTCATACTCTGTGAACACCTAAATCGAACCCCAGATGCTTACTTCTCCAATAATTGAGAGATTATAGAGAGAATGGTTCGGACTTTGAGACTAATGAATCAGTGATTTTCATGTCTTTTATTCTTTTTGAGCAAAATTGCATATTTAATCTAGACTTTTCCTTAATTTCTCACTTATTTTTTTTTTAATATAATCGCGCAACGAGTTGCTCTTCCGTTATCTGGAAATGCCCCAATCAGGCAAATTACAACAAAATTGTTGGGAGACAGGCAACAAGCTGCGCGCCAATCCCTTTTGGATGGCAAATCCAATTCTTCAGAACACAA